>OX467710.1:70542759-71142759 GCA_950111635.1 Agelastica alni
AAAACGTGGCAATTTGTGTTTTTTGGGCGTTGAACTGAACAAGATTGTTGGTTCCCCACTCGACGATTGCTTTAATATCTATATTGATGGAACCAACCTGTTCCTGCCTAAGTCTATTTGTATCATTCACCGAAAGTGATCGATAGGATGTGAAAGTTGAGACAAGTGTGCTATCGTCTGCGAAACTGTAAATGGGGTTCGTGGTGGTTTTCAAGAGGTCGTTGATGTGTAAAATAAATAAGGTGGGGGACAGGATGGAACCCTGGGGGACCCCGGCATTAGTTTTAAATATCGTCAACTGCCACATGTAAGGAGCGATCTTGCATGAAGCTCAAGAGCCATTGGCGCAGTTTGGTTGGGAGACCGTAAGCATATAATTTACTTAACAATGCCTGGTGCCAAACGCGGTAAAAGGCTTTAGATATATCCAAGGCTATTGCACGAGATTCACCAAACTTTTCAGTAGTGTTTGTCCAGAGCTGAGTGACATAAGCCAGCAAATCTCCAGTAGACCGAAGTTTTCAAGTAAATACCGACGGATGATTTGATGAGTGCGTATTAGTGACGTTGATATTCAAAAATAAGCTGTGCTACCCGTAGCGTATACAAAGAGGCGGCCGATATGTTTTGCTAAATTTATCGGTATTACTCAGTATAGAATAAAACGTTTATTACCGAAATATCGCAGTGCCCTGGTAAAATCATCTTTTTAAACTGAGATTGGAAATACTACTATACCCATAAATGTCGCAAGTTTCTTGCCAATGAACACGTACCTTCTCATTTTTCAGAAATGATTTCTTCTAAAATATCATTTTACTATCACCACAAATTACGAACCGATCACTACTGTACCCACAAACACACAAACACAAACTAACTGCGAATTTGTGCCGCAACACATTCTATGAATCACAAAAACTCACATTTATTCTTTCAAAGTAACGTGAACTGATTTTTTTAAACGGTGGAAATACCAGATCGGTAATAAACAATAAGAAAAAATCTATTAATAATTCTTAACGTTGCTTACGCTCAAAGGAGCGTTGGAAATTCTGTGTAAAACTTGAAAGAAACCGCAACGAGTGATAATACGATGTGTAAAATTAAACCGACCATATATGTGGTCAGTTGATTTAAATATATGTATAAAGTATTTGTATAAAACATCTTCGCTCCGAATTTAAATTATATCCTTTTCTGGTGTGACTCGTCATTTGGATGATTCCATATATTCCATATTTTTCGGTATAAATTTTTATCATTGTTGAGGTAAATTTTTTTTTTGAATTTTGTATGTACTACCATTAGAAATATTAATGATGGTAACAGGGTTCCATCCTGTCCCCCACCTTATTTCTTTTACACATCAACGACCTCTTGAAAACCACCACGAACCCCATTTACAGTTTCGCAGACGATAGCACACTTGTCTCAACTTTCACATCCTATCGATCACTTTCGGTGAATGATACAAATAGACTCAGGCAGGAACAGGTTGATTCCATCAATAGAGATCTTAAATCAATCGCCGAGTGGGGAACCAACAATCTTGTTCAGTTCAACGCCCAAAAAACACAAAGTGCCACGTTTTCCAAGAAAGTGAATTCCTCAAATCATCCCATCACAATGTCCGGAAATACCCTTGAACCAAGTCCCTCCATCTCAATTTTGGGAGTCACGGTGTCCAATAATATGTCTTGGCATGATCATGTTGCTAACATCGCAAAGTCGGCAAGCCAGAGGCTAGGTTTTCTGTGGAAAGCTAGAAAGTTTTTTACTCCTGATCAACTGTTGACGACGTACAAGGCTCAAATTCGACCTCTATTGGAGTATTGCTCGCACATTTGGGGTTCAGCACCAAGGCATTCTCTTCGTCTTATAGATTCCATTCAGAAAAGAGCCATTCGTTTGATAAACAGCTCAACTTTCACAGATACCCTTCTTCCTCTAGAACATAGAAGAAAAGTTGCAGACCAGTCTTGCTCTACAGATATTTCCATGGCAGATGCTCCAGAGAAATAAAAACTCTTGTACCACCATTGGCCACATTCGGCCGAAGAACTCGGCACGCTGATCAGTCTCACCCATTTACTCTCAAGATTGACACTACAAGGACCAATCTTCATCAAGAATCCTTCTTTTACAGGGCTGCTACGGAATGAAATAAGCTTCCAAAGTCAGTTTTTCCAGAGAACTATGACCTGCAACTTTTTAAAAAGCGTTTCCACAATCATTTCCTTTCTATAATCCCTTTCCCTTCTAATAGTCGCAGTGCGGGCCGTCCGCGGCCCACACGATAGGTCGGTCTACCATTTTTGCGACTATTTTTATAAAATATATATATATATATATATATATTTTAAAGGTTATTTGGCGTTTTTTAATTTGATTTTTGATTCTTCATTACTGGACAGGGGTCTTTTCTGCGAGTCGAGAGGTCCACACGACTAACTTGCCAGTGGAAAGAATGAAAAAATACCATATGTTTTGTTGTTATAATAATAATAATCATTATTATTAAAAAAAATGTCATCATAGTTTTTATACAAATATTCCTAACATAAAATAATCATATTATCAGTTCCCGTAGTCAAAAAAAAATCAAATTATGCAAAAGATCTTAAAATTCTGTATTAAAAATAGTATAATTTATAAATTGCAAAATTCAAATAGTTTACCATTTTTTTTTAGTTTTTTGATTCTACATAAAAAACAGCTTAACCGATTTTGCTGAAAATCTAATCAGTTTTAAGTTGCGTAATTATGAGTCGAATGCAATTGGTCCTACGTCGATATCATTTTTTGTTTTTGAGATAATTGAGACGAAAAATAATTCCGTACGCACATACGACCATACGTACATACACACATACAGACGTCCACTTAAAAACTATTGTATTCGATTCTGGGGACCTTGAAATGTGGAGATATGTCAAAATTCGGGATTCGCAAAATCGGACCCGCTTACTAGAACTTAATTCATTTTTTTTAGATAGTCTCCTTGTAAGTCTACACATTTCTCACAGCGATGCTTTCATCATTTTAACCCTCCCAAATAATACAGCTAGCTTTTTTGGAGCCGATTTCCCCTTCACAGTCCATACAGTCCACTGTTACAATTTTGACGCCGAAGGATCTGCTCACCAATTTTTCTACATAGGGCAAGTAACTAACCGTTAGGCCAATAGGAAATCGTTACCAACTCCGCACTCCGAAAAAGAGTAACGTTACGTGGCATTTGTTAGTATGGGTGACTTACTCATCACGTCATAGTTTGATATGGGTAACGTGCACGCCCAAAGTCAGCCAACAGGTGCTTATACGCCCTAAAGGATATACTAGAGTCCAAATATGTGACTAGGAGAACGAAAATCAAAACGTACCAGACCATGATAAGACCCTTGGTAATGTACAGCTGCGAAACCTGGACTCTTACGGTGGGAAATGAGAAACTCATTCGAAGATTCGAGATAAAAGTGCTGAGGAAAATTTTCGGACTTACCAAAAACCAGGATACGTGGAGCTACCGAATCAAAAGAAATGCAGAACTAGAACAAATATACAATCAGCCAGAACTGATTAACCTCATAAAGGCACAAAGGTTGAGATGGACAGGGCACGTACGAAGACAGCCAGAGGATAGAATGGTCCGCTTACTATGGAACAGAGCACCAGAAGGAGGACGACTATTTGGAAGACCGAGATTAAGGTGGCGTGATAATATAACATCGAACCTCCAGAAAATAGGCATCGGGAATAGTCTAGAAGTTATGGAAGACCGAAATAGATGAAGGAAAATTGTTGCCTCAGCCAAGGCCCATCAGGGGCTGTAGCGCTACGGAGTAAGTAAGTGCAAATGACATCTTTTATGAGGTTATTTGCATTTGGTTAACGAGTTTGGTTTTTTGTGAGTTTATAGTGAGCATTTTTACTGCTACCTATCTATTTTTTGAGTCGTTCTTCTCGGAGTGGACACTTTTTTTTATTTTATCCAATAACAGGGGGAAAGCTACAAATAAGGGACATATTCAATATCACTGCAGATTTTCTTGGAAAGTTCTTCAAGTTCTTTGAAAGCTGGGTCTTTTGTATCTATTGAAACAGATGAATAGTTTGCTGATAAAGAAGACACCGAATACATGATATGTCTTGGAATGTTCCCGGAAGATATTCGTGGGAAAGAGTAGTTCAGGTGCATACAGTGTTTTAATTGGGGTCATCAAAAATGTTCAAATGGCACTGGATCACGGAAAATTTGTCTGTTTTAATGATTAAGTGTGAAATTCCAGCGTCGTTGGAAGATTTGCGTCAAAGAATCGTTAACGTTTGCCGCCGAATTTCTCCGGAAATTCTTCGGAATGTGCGTGAACGCTTTGAACAAAATCTTTATTATTGTATGGAAGCGGGCGGTCATCAGTTTAAACATTTGATAATAGTAAGCAACTAAAATTATTGAAATATTAACATGTATTTTTTTTTAGTAGTAGTATTGGGGGAAAATGTAAAATTTAAAGACTGTTGTAAAGAGAATTGTAAGTGCTTTTAAAAGACATCTTATTCGACCCGCAATGTCATTTAAAAATTTTGGGGTAATTCTTACCCTCGCTTGGAGTCAAAAATACCGGAAAAAAGTGTCCCCCTTTAATAAAAAATCGACAGGTCTGAGCGTTTTTCTAAAATGTTGACGAGGTTCCTGCAAATGGCTCTGTTTCGTTTTCGGTTGGCCACCCTGTATGAATACACATGTTGAATGTAAAATAATAATAATTATTGTCAAGTACTCACATATTAGGCATGCGACCTTAGGTAAAGGAAGTGAGTGAAAGCCTCTGCCGGTTACTTTTTAAATATTTTTTTTAATTTCGAGCTACACCTTTATTTAAGTAGCCTGGCTATTAGCATAACATATCGACTAACTGTTTCTTTCAGACATTAAATCAGTTTGTCCCACAAAAACAAAGAATTCCAAACGAATTAATATAAATCTACAAACATTTTTTATTTGATTGATTTTATGTCTTTATAATTTGATTATTCAACGTGTGTCGCAACTTCGGTTTTGAATAAAAAATAAATTAAATAATAATATCAAATTTTTTGTGGAAATAAATTCACAAATATTGAACAGTAAAATAAAATTATTTTTATTTTTTTTTTGCTATAAAAAACACTACTTCATTTGGAATAATATCATTTTTCAATTTTCTCTTCAAGTTTTATAACAAAAAGACGGTTAGGTAAATTTATTTAAAATTCTTTTTCAGTATTTTGATAAAATAATTTGGTTTAACGGGTATTAGTAAATCTGTTTGCTACACAATTAGCAGCCCTGGAGTTGGAATAATTTAGTTTTATAAAAGTAACTTATAACATTACACACAATTGGCTTTAGAAAGAAAACTTTAACGTAACACAAAATTGTCGCCTAACATTTGGGGAATTACTAAGTTTTTTAAAATCGGCACCCTACTATTATAACTTTAGAAAAACAGTTTAGTTAGGGTAACACAATTTGGCGCACAACTTTTGGAGTTTAGAAAATACTTTTAGTAGGCTGCAACACTTCAACTTGATAAAAAACTGAGTATCGCCTATTCATAAATATATTCTCATAAAAAGCTAAATATTACCCGATGGATATATTCTCATTTTGAACAAACAGCACACCACTGATTACAAGCATGGCCATAAGTCGACAATAATGTTACAGCGTTGTCAGCACGAGGACGGGACAAAAAAAATCGATCGGTATTCTTTGTCATACTCATGGCCACTCTCGTGTAATCATTGCGACAAAAAAAACAAGGTTTAATGAATGGAATGTTGCGTCTGCTTTGGATAATAGGTCTATATGTTGAACCCTCAAAGGTCTACGACTACAAAGCTTGTAAGTTACTACTTTTTGCCATGCAATCAGCGACGGACAGTATTAGTTAAAACTTCAACATTATGTATTTGCTGGAGCATGATTTGTAGTTCTGGTGCTGTTAGAGTAGGGCATCTACGAGTATTTAATTGTAAAAAACAGTAAAAATTGTAATGCTAAAAACCAGTATCAGTCGAAACTTCAGAATTAAGTATTTGCTGGAGCATGATTTGTAGTTCTGGTGCTGTAAGAGTAGAGTATCTGCGAATATTTAATTGTAATAAACAGGGATTATAAAAACGCAAACTCTGTGTCTTTTCACCACATCCCCCTTTTCTCGATGTTGTACATAAAATCGTAAAACCACGCTCTGGGTGGTACCCATTTTCACGGCAACCTGATTGGGTCCAAACACTTTACCTACTGACTTTTACGCATGATACTTAAAAATCCAGTATAGTGTTTATTTCAGGAAAATAAGCAAAAGTATTGACGAAGAAATGTTTTGTATAACTCTAAATGTTTCAATCGGTTATAAACAGCCTAGAACGATGATAAAATATATATTTATATATATATATATATATATATATATATATATATATAGTCACGCCTTTTTTCCGTAGAGGTAGGCAAACACCACTTCCTTTCACTTGCTACGGTTCTAACACAGACCTTTCGCTTCTTCTACTTTCATCAGTGCTCTCATACATGTTCGTCGGTTGTTGGTATTCTTGACCTGACCAATGTCGATCTGATCGAGATATGTTTGTTGAGGTAGACGTCTACCGACTTGCCCATTCACACATGCCTTATAAATGTGTTTCGTCAATTTTCTTTCATTCATCCTGTCTACGTGTCCAAACTATTTAAGTATTCCTTTATCTACGTTTGTAACCACATCTTCTTACACACCTTAGCGTTCTCTTATCTCACTTCGGCTATAAATCTCAGACTACTCATCTCTTTTAAAAACCATTACTTTTGTCTTGCTTACATTTACTTTCATCCCTTTGGTTTTCAGGGTATCATGCATAATATTAACCATTGCCCGACACTAATATGACCTGATCATCGGCGTAAAGGGGGCATCTGACGATCAAATCATTCATTCTTAATCCATACTCACTATCTTTCAAATCTTTTAAACAATTGTCGATGTATAAGTTAAACAGTCATCACGAAGCCACACATCACTGTCTAACCCCTTTTTAGATGCTAAACCAGTCCGTATAAGCGTTTATCTTGATACAAGCAGAGGATTACAGTGCTCGTATTAAACTACCGCTCACCCCATACATAGACAATGTCGACCACAATTTATTCCTGACCACTCTGTCATAGGCCTTTTCCAAGTCTACAAAAAAAACTAAAGCCTCAGACATTGCAGTTGTGTGTGTATTTTTTAATTCACAGTTTAGTTTCCCTTGAGTACCTTCGGCACTGAAGTGAAATGTGCAAAAATTTATAGAGCCAAATTTTTGATCATTTCCATTAACGATTCCATTTTCCTGCTAAGGCAATAAATGAAACATTTGCCATTAGTAAACGCCATGAAATCACAAATAATTGATTGGTATTAAAACGGAGAATAAGATGAGATGTTGGCACTTGTTGAAACTTACTTGACCACTTTATTTTTTCAGTTATTGCAGATTCGTTTCTCGCTCTCGGGTTTAATGTAGGTTGAGATAAGCGGTAGGTATTCTGAGTATGTACTTAAAATTTAAATGAAACTTTCCTAATTAGCTAAAAATCTATTACTGCTACCAACTGTTCTTGCAACCGATATTAACGTAAGATAGCTACTTTGAATATTTATTAACAAATCCGATAAATACATATGGTTTTAATAAGCAATTGTTGAAAATTGCTTTCTTTATTATTACAGTAGTATTTTAGCACATGCTCGCATTTTGTTTGACAATTATTAGCTAAAAAGCTTGTTATTGTTACATTGAAAGGAAATATGTTTTTGATGTGAAACATCTTATGTGTCGTCAGTCATCCATCCGACCCAAAATACCTTGGCTATAGTTACTAAAAATGAATTTTTAACGATAAAAATGAAGACAAATGACAGTTGTCAAGTACAATACGTTTTTTAAATTTTTGTAGGTTATTGTTTTCGTTTGAAATTGTTAGCCACAATACTTTAGCACTCACATTTAAAATATCAAATAAAAGTATAAAAAAATTGATGAAAAAGAATTAATTGCTTAAAAATTGAGACAGCTCAATTCTTTTAATCAGTTACTTCTATAATAGTACAAATATACAATTTTCCGGCCTAGAACCCGTCTGTGGACTCTTCAAAGCCCACTTGAGAGAAGAGGTTCGACGCTGGGAAACAGATAAAATGAAATCTCACTGGCATAAAGTGCCAGGACAAAAACAAGCGAAAAGGCTAGTAAGCCTTTCACCAAAGAAAGCTAAACGGCTTCTCGAGTTGGACAAGAAAGACTGGTGACGGGACTCCTCACTGGACACTGCCCTCTGAGGTATCACCTGAAAAATATGGGGAAAACAGAGAGTGATAGTTGCCGCTACTGCGAGAACTTCGCTGAAACTGCAAAACATTTGCTTTGCGAATGATCAGCCCAGGCCTTCCTAAAGCCCTCCGATGTCAGGAACTTAGCTCTCAGGTAACTTTTCCTATCGTGTGGGCCGCGGACGGCCCGCACTGCGACTATTAGAAGGGAAAGGGATTATAGAAAGGAAATGATAGTGGACACGCTTTTTAAAAAGTTGCAGGTCATAGTTCTCTGGAAAAACTAATTTTGGAAGCTTATTCCATTCCGTAGCAGCCCTGTAAAATAAGGATTCTTGATGAAGATTGGTCCTTGTAGTGTCAATCTTGAGAGTAAATGGGTGAGACTGATCAGCGTGCCGAGTTCTTCGGCCGAATGTGTCCAATGGTGGTACAAGAGTTTTTATTTCTCTGGAGCATCTGCCATGGAAATATCTGTAGAGCAATGACTGGTCTGCAACTCTTCTTCTATGTTCTAGAGGGTGAAGGGTATCTGTGAAAGTTGAGCTGTTTATCAAACGAATGGCTCTTTTCTGAATGGAATCTAGAAGACGAAGAGAATGCCTTGGTGCTGAACCCCAAATGTGCGAGCAATACTCTAGTAGAGGTCGGATTTTAGCCTTGTACTTCGTCAACAGTTGATCAGGAGTAAAAAACTTTCTAGCTTTCCACAGAAAACCTAGCCTCTGGCTTGCCGACTTTGCGATGTTAGCAACATGGTCCTGCCAAGACATATTATTGGACACCGTGACTCCCAAAATCGAGATGGAGGGACTTGATTCAAAGGTATTTCCGGACATTGTGATGGGATGATTTGAGGAATTCACTTTCTTGAAAAACGTGGCACTTTGTGTTTTTTGGGCGTTGAACTGAACAAGATTGTTGGTTCCCCACTCGACGATTGCTTTAAGATCTCTATTGATGGAATCAACCTGTTCCTGCCTGAGTCTATTTGTATCATTCACCGAAAGCGATCGATAGGATGTAAAAGTTGAGACAAGTGTGCTATCGTCTGCGAAACTGTAAATGGGGTTCGTGGTGGTTTTCAAGAGGTCGTTGATGTGTAAAAGAAATAAGGTGGGGGACAGGATGGAACCCTGGGGACCCCGGCATTAGTTTTAAACGCATCAGAAGAAATACCGTCAACTGCCACATGTAAGGAGTGATCTTGCATGAAGCTCAAGAGCCATTGGCGCAGTTTGGTTGGGAGACCGTAAGCAGATAATTTACTTAACAATGCCTGGTGCCAAACGCGGTCAAAGGCTTTAGATATATCCAAGGCTATTGCACGAGAATCACCAAACTTTTCAATAGTGTTTGTCCAGAGCTGAGTGACATAAGCCAGCAAATCTCCAGTAGACCGAAGTTGTCGAAATCCATCTTGTCTGTCATGGATTATCTTAAATTTCTCCAGATAAACTGATAAACTTTGTACGAAGTCTCGGAATCCCGGGCCTTGAATAGATTAAGGGTTATGCACAAAAGACCTGATAGGTCGAAGTGCTTGAGAAGCAGCATAGCCTTCACGACCCCCCCTACAATCTACAATCTCTATAATAGTAATATTCGATGCTTCCTGAGATGGTATTACAGTGACAATTGTTCGATGATAACTGAAGTATGTTACAAAAGTGTTGGACATATCATTAACAATTTATCTTACTGCATCTATTGTTCTATATCTGGTAGACGTCTATAAAGCTAGCTTTGACAACCCAGCCCAATCGAGTTTAATGGTGACTATAATTTAGTGCTCCTTATGTGCTAATTAGTTGCGAAAATCAAAAAAAATTTGCTTGTATAGATACCAAAATTTCGATGACAATGTTAGCCTTTTTTGACATATAATAAAAAAACATAAAAATTCAAAAGATTTAGAGTAAGCATCAGAAATGTATCCTCATATTTTGGCAATCAAATTAATGTAAGTACCATAACATTGTTTTATTTTATTTATATTTAAAAGGATACAAAGTAACATAAAAAAATTTAAAATTTTAATTTATATTGAAGCACAATTATTTAATAAATACAGCTTTTAACCGTTTACATCGTAAGCAACAAGAAATACGAAAACCTCATAAAGTCTCTAAAACTACGCCCATAAAGGATTAAGAAACGGGTCGGTCATTGTTACATTTCCATAATACCGGTCGGCTCGAGTAAAATTCTTCTTAAATTCACAACATTTTTAACAGAGCAGCGGACTCAGTAAAACCAATGATTTCGTTTGGGCCACGTGTGCTATATATCTACCATCAAATTTTGTTTTATTACTCCGTCTCGACCGCGATTCTAGTATAGTAAATTTGCGAATGATCTATAGATAATATGAATGACCTCCAAAGGCTCCTGGACATAGTTGGAATGCACGGCCGACTTATGGGAATTAACATCGACATAAAAAAGACAACATTCCTAGTAATCACCCGCAAATTGGATGAGTTCCAGAATACGAAACTCTCATACGATAGTGAAGACATAGAACGAGTAAAAAAGTTTAACTATCTGGGGACTTGGTTATGTAAAGACTGGTCTTCAGACGTAAAAATCAAATGCCGGATAGAAAAAGCGAGGAGCTCATTCTTGAGATTCAAAAACGTCTTCACGAACTCTGACGTTGACCTCAATCTCAAAATAAGATTCACAAAATGTTACGTATGGTCCGTACTGTTGTATGGCACGGAAGGCTGGACATTGAAGGTTAGCACAACGAATAGGCTGGAAGCATTTGAAATGTAGATCTATCGAAGAAGTCCCATGGACAGCAAGGAAAACCATCGAGGAAAGTTTGAGGACGTTAGAAAGAGAACTCGAATTGCTGTGCAAGATAAAACGCAGGAAAACAGCGTACCTGGGACATGTGTTACGCAACGAAAGATACCATTTGCTCCAACTATTAATAGAAGGAAAAATAGAGGAAAGAAGGGGTGTAGACAGAACGAGAATGTCGTGGCTCCGAAATATCAAACATTGGACAGGAATAGCAACCACAGGAGGATTAATTTACACCACCACAAATAGGGAAAAATGATCAGAAGTGATCGCAAACATCCATTAATGGATAGCAGCGGGAGAAGAAGATCTATGGTAGGATACCAAAAATGTGTAGAGTGACTCATGTTTTCAACATTACAAAAAAAAATACATAAAGATAGCTATTTTCTCAATATTTATGAAACTACCTGAACGTATAGTCTTTGGAGAGTGAGTAAAAGAGAAAGGTTTTTGTAAATTTGTAAAAGATTAAAAAGTTTTTGTTAAAACCCTCTTACTTTTTTATTAACTAATACAGAATTTTTCTCTTTTTGTCGGTTTTCAAAAATCCCACAACCATTAAAAACAACTTTTTGGTACAGGGTAAACGTCCAAATTGATTGGCCTATAAAATCGCTCTACAAAATGAGTCACTCTTAACAGTTGTGGGATTTAACTATAGCCATTTTAAAGTTACAATTATAATCACATCACTATTTTTTAATAATTATTGATGTGATCATTGCTTTGGATATTTGCTAGCCCCGAAAATAATACTTTAAACACGTTTTAATTCTTGTAGAAACAATTATTTATATGGTGCGTAAATAACTTTTTAATTTTTTTAAATAATCAATTTAATAATTTACCTCCTTTAAAGCAAACTGTATTATTTTTTATTTGTAAAGTGTGAATGGACAGTCGAGGTCGACCTCGGCGAACATATCTCGATTAGATAAACATTGTTTTAAAGAAAGGTCAGGTGAAGAGTACCAACAACCAACGAGCATGTATGAGAGCACTGATGAAAGTAGAGGAAGCAAAAGATGTGTGTGAGAACCATAGCAAGTGGAAGGAAGTGGTCTCTGCCTACTCCTACGGGAAAAAGGCGTGACTATATGTATGTATGTATGCAAGAAGTTTTCATCTTTATCTTGTGTAGCGAGGATATTAATACTTTTCAGTAACATGCCTAACTTTGTTTTTCTCTGAAGCCAAACTGTTTTTAGATTCTGCATCAAGCATGTATTTTGTAACAATGTACAAATGTACTTTTTTCCTTGATTAGCTTCTTAATGTTTATTCTTGACTTAAATATGCACACGACATTTTAAAAAAAATTCCAAAATTCTACCAGTGCTAAGCATAAAATTATTATCTCGATATTAGAACTTATATTATTACTATGGGTAATTTGTTTGCAAAATTAAATAAAAATTTTGGTAACTACGTACCAAAAATTAAATGAATAAAAATCCAAATGCTCAAAAAAATTTTATGGTATATATAATTATAAATTAACTGATGCACAAATAAAATTATTTACCTACCATTTACATTTTTCAAGATTTTAACGAACACACACAAACGTTTTTCCTATTTCAACTAAAAACTCGTTGCTTTTGTAATCTTTATCAAAAAGTTAATATTTACAAGTTATCACCTAATGTTCAGAAAAAATTTTATATGGTTAGGCAAGCTATTATTGTTTTACATGAATGTAGTAGTCTCATCTCTTTCATCTCGATGCAATAAAAATATTAAAAACAAGTTGAAAAATGTAAAAAAAACTTTCAAAACATCAAATTGTTCTGCAAGGATTTAAATCTGTTAAATATAATTACAATTGAAGAAATACATAAAAATAAATTGATTTATCACATTTTTTATTCAATTATTGTTTTGCATGATGCCCTAAAAATCAAAGGGATGAAAATAAATGCAAGCAAAACGAAAGTAATGGTTTTGAGAGAGAAGAAAACATGACAAACTGTGAAGTTTCAATTGAGGGAGAAAGAGTAAAACAAGTAAATGAATTTGTGTACTTAGGTTCAAAGTTTACGAGAAAGGGAAAGTATGACAGTGACATTGAGCGAAGAGTGTTGGCAGGAAAACAGATGAATGGGGCACTGCATAGCTTTATGAACAGCCAGAAAAAGCATGTTAATAGGATTAATGCTGCGGAGATGAGTAGTTTGAGAAGTGTAGCCGGAGTGACTCGGTTGGATAAAGTAAAAAATAGTGAGATAAGAGAACGCTGTGGTGTAAAAGAAGATGTGGTTACAAAGATAGATAAAGGAATGCTTAGATGGTTTGGACACGTAAAAAGGATGGATGAAGGAAGATTGACGAAACAAATTTATAAGGCGAGTGTGAATGGGCAAGTCGGTAGAGGTCGCGTACCAACAACCGACGAGCATGCATGAGAACACTGATGAATGTAGAGGAAGCAAAAGATGTGTGTAAGAACCGTAGCAAGTGGAAGGAAGTGGTCTCTGCCTACCCCTACGGGAAAAAGGCGTGACTATATGTATGTATGTATGTTGAGGATAAAAATCCGCAAGTAAATATAGTTTTCGAAAATTACCAATAGTAATTTATTAAATTTTCTAATAGCTAAATCTTTGGAAAATTGGGGATATTTTCGAATTTAGGAACAAGATTTAGTTATTTATTTGTGTTATTGGTACCATTCGCTAGTGTCTACTGCATAATAGCATCAATACAGAACCAAAACATGATATTGGCATTATTTTAAACTAGAGATAATTTAGATACGCATTTTGAAATTAAAGGTTTTGTAGTTATTGTAGTCTCTTCGGACAAGAGACAAGATTAATGTACTGCCATGAAATAAATCAACTTCGATGAAAATCACCCCCAAAATAACTTTCTACCCTTTTTTAACCCCGTTAGGCGATGAGTTCCAATCAAATATAAAACACGTCTTCCATCAATTCTGTTAAAGAATGTTAATGCAAAATTTGAAGTAGATGGGACCAAGGAATCACGTTGTCCCTTACAAACTTTGCCCCCGTTTTTTCACCAATTAGGGGCAAAATTTCGGAAAATCCTTTCTTATCGGATGCCTACGTCATAAAAAGAGCACACGCTCCAAGTTTCAGGTCTCTACGATCAGCGGTTTATGCTGTGCGTTGATCCGTCAGTCAGTCAGTCAGTCTTTCAGGACAAAGCATTTTATATGTATAGATATTAAAAAAACAAAAATAAAAGTATAAAAACATGGTACAGTTTACACTTCTTCAACTAACAGAATATACGTGTAAATAGAAAATTGGGGTAAATATTACTTCTACATGAAAAGTTATAAGCCACAAATACTACTAAAACACTTGGTATTTTCTGCTATAGTATTGTATAATGAGACGCTACTTTTATTTTCAGAACAATGTAAAATCCAAATTTCTTATGTTCATTAAACAATATTTGGTAATTATTTGAAAGTGAGGGTCCACTACATTTTTGGCCATAAAACATTTTTATTATAGAATACCTTTTTTTGGTGTATGACAATTAATACTAGTCTAAAAGACTAATAAAAATTTTTAATATACAGGGTGGCCAACCGAAAACGAAACAGAGCCATTTGCAGGAACCTCGTCAACATTTTACAAAAACGCTCAGACCCGTCGATTTTTGATTAAAGGGGGACACTCTTTTCCGATATTTTTGACTCTACTACTTTCAACCCCAAGCAAGGGTAAGAATTATTCCAAAATTTTTAAATGGCATTGGGGGTCGAATAAGATGTCTTTTGAAAGCTCTGATAATTCTATTTACAATAGTCTTTAAATTTTACATCTCCCAATAATTTGATAAAAATTACATGTTAGATTTTACTTTTCGGATGTCCCCAAAAAAAGAAATCGAGGGGCGATAAATCTGGCGAACGTGGAGGCACAATCGCTTGAAATGAAAAGAAATTAGTATTTTAGAGTTTTTAAAAAGTTGAAAAATCGAGCGTTTAAATAATTTGCATAACTCTTTTGGGTAAAAAGGTATAAATGGTTATGCCAGCATGACAGTTAAGCTAGCACAACACCATTTTTTTTTTGCTAACCACTTGAGTTATAAAATTCTAGTTTGTGTTAGAAAATAGTTAATAAATAGTTAGAAAATACTGAGATAGTTTCCACTGATTGTGCCAAAACGGCTGTGTCAGCTTGACATACATTGCAAAAAGGTTCATGTAAGTAATAATTATAGCAATTAAAATTATCCATATATTTGTTTTTATTAATTAATTTTTAAATTAGATAGTTCGCGGGACCATGCGTCAGTCCTGGCTTAGGAAAAAGCTATATCGGTACCTACTTTAAGGTAAAAATGTTATTATCAGTGGAAATTCGGAAGAAACGAATTACGGAACGTCAGTTTGATTTTGCATCTTCTGATCGATCGGTGTAAACATTTTTTAAACTTAAACAATTCGTACTAGAAATGTTGATCGCAGTTTACAGTAGACATTTTAAGAGTTTTTAAAAAGTTAGAAAATTGAGCGTTTAAATAATTTTCATAACTATTTTGGGTAAAAAGGTATAAATGGTTATGCCAGCATGACATTTAAGCTAGCACAACACCATTTTTTTTTTTGCTAACCACTTGAGTTATAAAATTCTAGTTTGTGTTAGAAAATAGTTAATAAATAGTTAAAAAATACTGAGATAGTTTCCACTGATTGTGCCAAAACGGCTGTGTCAGCTTGACATACATTGCAAAAAGGTTCATGTAAGTAATAATTATAGCAATTAAAATTATCCATATATTTGTTTTTATTAATTAATTTTTAAATTAGATAGTTCGCGGGACCATGCGTCAGTCCTGGCTTAGGAAAAAGCTATATCGGTACCTACTTTAAGGTAAAAATGTTATTATCAGTGGAAATTCGGAAGAAACGAATTACGGAACGTCAGTTTGATTTTGCATCTTCTGATCGATCGGTGTAAACATTTTTTAAACTTAAACAATTCGTACTAGAAATGTTGATCGCAGTTTACAGTAGACATTTTAAGAGTTTTTAAAAAGTTAGAAAATTGAGCGTTTAAATAATTTTCATAACTATTTTGGGTAAAAAGGTATAAATGGTTATGCCAGCATGACATTTAAGCTAGCACAACACCATTTTTTTTTTTGCTAACCACTTGAGTTATAAAATTCTAGTTTGTGTTAGAAAATAGTTAATAAATAGTTAAAAAATACTGAGATAGTTTCCACTGATTGTGCCAAAACGGCTGTGTCAGCTTGACATACATTGCAAAAAGGTTCATGTAAGTAATAATTATAGCAATTAAAATTATCCATATATTTGTTTTTATTAATTAATTTTTAAATTAGATAGTTCGCGGGACCATGCGTCAGTCCTGGCTTAGGAAAAAGCTATATCGGTACCTACTTTAAGGTAAAAATGTTATTATCAGTGGAAATTCGGAAGAAACGAATTACGGAACGTCAGTTTGATTTTGCATCTTCTGATCGATCGGTGTAAACATTTTTTAAACTTAAACAATTCGTACTAGAAATGTTGATCGCAGTTTACAGTAGACATTTTAAGAGTTTTTAAAAAGTTAGAAAATTGAGCGTTTAAATAATTTTCATAACTATTTTGGGTAAAAAGGTATAAATGGTTATGCCAGCATGACATTTAAGCTAGCACAACACCATTTTTTTTTTTGCTAACCACTTGAGTTATAAAATTCTAGTTTGTGTTAGAAAATAGTTAATAAATAGTTAAAAAATACTGAGATAGTTTCCACTGATTGTGCCAAAACGGCTGTGTCAGCTTGACATACATTGCAAAAAGGTTCATGTAAGTAATAATTATAGCAATTAAAATTATCCATATATTTGTTTTTATTAATTAATTTTTAAATTAGATAGTTCGCGGGACCATGCGTCAGTCCTGGCTTAGGAAAAAGCTATATCGGTACCTACTTTAAGGTAAAAATGTTATTATCAGTGGAAATTCGGAAGAAACGAATTACGGAACGTCAGTTTGATTTTGCATCTTCTGATCGATCGGTGTAAACATTTTTTAAACTTAAACAATTCGTACTAGAAATGTTGATCGCAGTTTACAGTAGACATTTTAAGAGTTTTTAAAAAGTTAGAAAATTGAGCGTTTAAATAATTTTCATAACTATTTTGGGTAAAAAGGTATAAATGGTTATGCCAGCATGACATTTAAGCTAGCACAACACCATTTTTTTTTTTGCTAACCACTTGAGTTATAAAATTCTAGTTTGTGTTAGAAAATAGTTAATAAATAGTTAAAAAATACTGAGATAGTTTCCACTGATTGTGCCAAAACGGCTGTGTCAGCTTGACATACATTGCAAAAAGGTTCATGTAAGTAATAATTATAGCAATTAAAATTATCCATATATTTGTTTTTATTAATTAATTTTTAAATTAGATAGTTCGCGGGACCATGCGTCAGTCCTGGCTTAGGAAAAAGCTATATCGGTACCTACTTTAAGGTAAAAATGTTATTATCAGTGGAAATTCGGAAGAAACGAATTACGGAACGTCAGTTTGATTTTGCATCTTCTGATCGATCGGTGTAAACATTTTTTAAACTTAAACAATTCGTACTAGAAATGTTGATCGCAGTTTACAGTAGACATTTTAAGAGTTTTTAAAAAGTTAGAAAATTGAGCGTTTAAATAATTTTCATAACTATTTTGGGTAAAAAGGTATAAATGGTTATGCCAGCATGACATTTAAGCTAGCACAACACCATTTTTTTTTTTGCTAACCACTTGAGTTATAAAATTCTAGTTTGTGTTAGAAAATAGTTAATAAATAGTTAAAAAATACTGAGATAGTTTCCACTGATTGTGCCAAAACGGCTGTGTCAGCTTGACATACATTGCAAAAAGGTTCATGTAAGTAATAATTATAGCAATTAAAATTATCCATATATTTGTTTTTATTAATTAATTTTTAAATTAGATGGTTCGCGGGACCATGCGTCAGTCCTGGCGTAGGGAAAAGCTATATCGTTACCTACTATAAGGTAAAAATGTAATTATCAGTGGAAATTCGGAAGAAACGAATTACCGAACGTCAGTTTGATTTTGCATTTTCTGATCGATCGGTGTAAACATTTTTTAAACTTAAACAATTCGTACTAGAAATGTTGATCGCAGTTTACAGTAGACATTTTAAGAGTTTTTAAAAAGTTAGAAAATTGAGCGTTTAAATAATTTTCATAACTATTTTGGGTAAAAAGGTATAAATGGTTATGCCAGCATGACATTTAAGCTAGCACAACACCATTTTTTTTTTGCTAACCACTTGAGTTATAAAATTCTAGTTTGTGTTAGAAAATAGTTAATAAATAGTTAAAAAATACTGAGATAGTTTCCACTGATTGTGCCAAAACGGCTGTGTCAGCTTGACATACATTGCAAAAAGGTTCATGTAAGTAATAATTATAGCAATTAAAATTATCCATATATTTGTTTTTATTAATTAATTTTTAAATTAGATGGTTTGCGGGACCATGCGTCAGTCCTGGCGTAGGGAAAAGCTATATCGTTACCTACTATAAGGTAAAAATGTAATTATCAGTGGAAATTCGGAAGAAACGAATTACCGAACGTCAGTTTGATTTTGCATTTTCTGATCGATCGGTGTAAACATTTTTTAAACTTAAACAATTCGTACTAGAAATGTTAATCGCAGTTTACAGTAGACATTTTAAGAGTTTTTAAAAAGTTAGAAAATTGAGCGTTTAAATAATTTTCATAACTATTTTGGGTAAAAAGGTATTAATGGTTATGCCAGCATGACATTTAAGCTAACACAACACCATTTTTTTTTTGCTAACCACTTGAGTTATAAAATTCTAGTTTGTGTTAGAAAATAGTTAAAAAATACTGAGATAGTTTCCACTGATTGTGCCAAAACGGCTGTGTCAGCTTGACATACATTGCAAAAAGGTTCATGTAATTAATAATTATAGCAATTAAAATTATCCATATATTTGTTTTTATTAATTAATTTTTAAATTAGATGGTTCGCGGGACCATGCGTCAGTCCTGGCGTAGGGAAAAGCTATATCGGTACCTACTATAAGGTAAAAATGTAATTATCAGTGGAAATTCGGAAGAAACGAATTACGGAACGTCAGTTTGATTTTGCATCTTCTGATCGATCGGTGTAAACATTTTTTAAACTTAAACAATTCGTACTAGAAATGTTGATCGCAGTTTACAGTAGATATTTTAAGAGTTTTTAAAAAGTTAGAAAATTGAGCGTTTAAATAATTTTCATAACTATTTTGGGTAAAAAGGTATAAATGGTTATGCCAGCATGACATTTAAGCTAGCACTACACCATTTTTTTTTTGCTAACCACTTGAGTTATAAAATTCTAGTTTGTGTTAGAAAATAGTTAATAAATAGTTAAAAAATACTGAGATAGTTTCCACTGATTGTGCCAAAACGGCTGTGTCAGCTTGACATACATTGCAAAAAGGTTCATGTAAGTAATAATTATAGCAATTAAAATTATCCATATATTTGTTTTTATTAATTAATTTTTAAATTAGATGGTTCGCGGGACCATGCGTCAGTCCTGGCGTAGGGAAAAGCTATATCGGTACCTACTATAAGGTAAAAATGTAATTATCAGTGGAAATTCGGAAGAAACGAATTACGGAACGTCAGTTTGATTTTGCATTTTCAGATCGATCGATGTAACTATTTTTTAAACTTAAACAATTCGTACTAGAAATGTTGATCGCAGTTTACAGTAGACATTTTAAGAGTTTTTAAAAAGTTAGAAAATTGAGCGTTTAAATAATTTTCATAACTATTTTGGGTAAAAAGGTATAAATGGTTATGCCAGCATGACATTTAAGCTAGCACAACACCATTTTTTTTTGCTAACCACTTGAGTTATAAAATTCTAGTTTGTGTTGAAAAATAGTTAATAAATAGTTAGAAAATTCTGAGATAAGTTTCCGCTGATTGTGCCAAATGGCTGTGTCAGCTTGACATACGTTGCAAAAAGGTTCATGTTAAGTAGGTTCAATTATAGTAACAAAAATTTTTTTATATAGGTATTTGTTTTATTAATAATTTTTTAAATTGATGGTCCGCGGGACCATACGTCAGTACTGGCGTAGGGAACAACTAATTGGAGGTTAAAATGTATTTATCAGTGGAAAAAATCAGGAATAACGGAATGTCAATTTGATTTTGCATCTTGTGATCGGTCGGTGTAAACATTTTTTAAGCTTAAACATTTCGTACTAGAAATTTTGGTCACCTTTTAGCGCAGTTTACAGTAGACAATAGACTAATTCCGAAGTGAAA
This sequence comes from Agelastica alni, assembly GCA_950111635.1. Classification (NCBI taxonomy): domain Eukaryota; kingdom Metazoa; phylum Arthropoda; class Insecta; order Coleoptera; family Chrysomelidae; genus Agelastica; species Agelastica alni. The sequence goes on from OX467710.1 coordinate 70,563,260, forward strand.
CAAAACCTGTTGCAGTCAGGATATTAACAATCAGGATATTAAACTTTATGATCATTGAATACAATTATAATATTTAATCGAAAGTCGAGTAGCCACCTAAATATGCAAATGTAATTTATTCAGAAAGATCGAATGACACTTTGATATATTGTCTACAAGGATGATGAGAATATTCGATGTGAATAGATAAGACCATTTAAGTTACATCATTTAAAATTAAATAGCAGCTTCTTCGTTTTAGCTGTTTATGCAGAAACAAATAATAATTACGCGTACCACCATAAAGTTAAGATGGCGAAACTCGATTCATACCTTCGTTAAGTAGCTTCGATCTGAGTAAGTCAAGTGCGATAACGGCAACGTCGCACCGGACAGCGTTTTTCTCGTTTATTTTTAAAATATTTTATGCAATAAACACAAATTATTACGAATTTTACAACGTGCGAAGGTAATTAAATACCTTAGCGTCAATAAAACAATCAAAATGATGATTGTTTGTGAGATAACGTAATAAGTGGATGGTGTCTTTGTATTCTTTCAAATCCACCGCATTGCAATAACAACTAAAGTATAAAAATATAGTTACGATTTCTCACCTTTTTAACGATACGGAGACGTTACAGCATCCAATTCCATTGCAATGCACGTTATTAATTATATGAAAAAAGTCAGTACACTAAAAATCACCGAGCACCAAAACTACTGTACACAGGTGTATAATCCCTTGTCGAAGGGTAACAATAGCTTGAAAAGTACAATAAATAGATAAAAACCCAAACGGGAGCACCACAGGTAGAATAAAACTAACTGAACAACGCTAGAGCTCACTACAACTACGAGCCGAACTAAAAGAGTAAGAGGTAAGAGGAGGCAAGAAGAAGTTGGCGGTCAGGTTATAGCCACCTAAGCCACCTGAGAGTCAGTGCGAGAACCGTTGGAGGGGCGGAGGGGCTTATGCACACAGAAGTTGTGGAGAGAACGGCAGCAGTGGCGTATTTCTATATGCGACCTCCGCTTCTAAGTCTTATGGTGGTCGATCTAACTTACGGTTAAGAGGTTAGGCGGTGCTCTTTGTTAATATTTAACGACAGAGGTGGGAAGTGATCGTACGTCTTTTTTCTCACACCGTCGATCACATTAAATAAATAAAAACGATATTTGTCATCGTACTATATTTTTTCTCACCTTTTTTTTAAATCTTATTTTATTAAAAATAGTTTCAAATAACCCTTTACTCGGTGCGTCTATGGTGAACACAAAATGTCTCTCGGGACATTCTGATATTATACCATATTTCAATGTCACCAGAAATTTTGGTATACCATAAAATAAAAAAATTTAATAATTCTAATTTAGAAACGAATTTTTTAGTTTTTAAATATTTTTAATTTCCCTTTTCTAAACGCCTATCTTATTATTTTTTAGTTTCTTTTTAATGCAAGTAAAAAAAGTAGTTTCAAATAACCCTTTACTCGGTGCGTCTATGGTGAACACAAAATGTCTCTCGGGACATTCTGATATTATACCATATTTCAATGTCACCAAAAATTTTGGTATACAATAAAATAAAAAATTTTAATAGTTCTAATTTAGAAACGAATTTTTTTATTTTTAAAATATTTTTAATTTCCTTTTTCTAAACGCCTATCTTATTATTTTTTAGTTTCTTTTTAATGCAAGTAAAAATAGTTTCAAATTTCCCTTTGCTCGATGCGAGATCCACTACGAAATATTTTTAGAATATTATTATAACAAGACAAGGAAGGTAATTTTAAACTTTCGCGGTCCCCTTATTTTTTGGCTCCAGAAAATCGAAAAATCAACATTTTTGCAAATCCCGAATTTTGACATATCTCCTCCAAGTTTCAAGGTCCCAAGAGTCGAATACAATAGTTTTTAAGAGGACGTCTGTGTGTGTGTAAGTACGTATGTTCGTTTGTGCGTTCGGAAATATTTTTCGTCTCGATTATCTGGAGAACAAAAAATGATATGGACGTGGGACCAATTGCATTCGACGCATAATTACGCAACTTAGAACTGATTAGATTATCAGCTAAATCGGTCAAGTTGTTTTTTATGGAGAATAAAAAAAAAGAAAAAAAAATGGTAAACTTTCGGAATTATTTTTCGTCATGATTATCTCGAGAACAAAAAATGATATCGACGCGGGACCAATTGCATTCGATGCATAATTACGCAACTTGGAACTGATAAGATTTCAGCAAAATCGCTCGGCTGTTTTTTAAAGGGGAATTAAAAAACTGAAAAAAATGGTAAACTTTCGGAATTATTTTTCGTCTCAATTATCTCGAGAATAAAAAATGATATCGACGTGGGACCAATTGCATTCGACGCATAATTACGCAACTTAGAACTGATTAGATTATCAGCTAAATCGGTCAAGTTGTTTTTTATGGAGAATAAAAAAAAAGAAAAATAATTCTCGTTCATTTTCCGAAATATTGGTTGGATATATTTAAGATCGTGGGCCGCGGAAAAAGGAAGTCAGTAATATAGCTTTTGAAAAGATTGTTTGTGAAAACTTTAAGTTGAAATATAATGAATTATAAGTAATTAATAAATCTTATTGAATTACCAGAAGAAAGATTAAAATAAATTGTTTAGTTTTTGTGTTTTAAAATAACGAACCCAAGACTAAATATTTAATTCTTTTTCTTCTCGTAGCATCACAACCCTTCGGGGGTCTTAGCTGCATCTACGAGTCGTCTCCACCTATCACTGTCCAACGCAACCTCTTTCCAGTGCCGTACTCTCAAGACTTTTACATCATCTCTCCGATATTGTATCTCCATCTGAGCCTTGGTCTTCCTAACGGTCTCTTTCCTACTGGGTTTTCCTCCCATATCCTCTTGATAAGACGTTCATTCGACGATCTCTTTACGTGTCCGGCCCATCTAAGCCTTTGTGCTTTTATTTTGTTTACTAAACTCGGTCTTTTGTACATGTTCCCATTCGAAATTGACCCGTTCTCTCATCTAATGTAGGCCCAAAGATTTTTCGCAACATCTTTCGTTCATTTATTTATTTACATTTATTGCTCTTTTGTATTCTTGCTTTTATTTCGCAACTGATATCGTTATCCGAGGTTATAACTGCTCCTAGGTACTGAAATTGGTTTACGCATTCGAAATTCTGGGTGTCCATGGTTATGATTTGTCCTATTCTGGCCCTTCCTGCTCTTCGTCTGACATGCATATATTTGGTCTTGTTGATCGTAAGGCCTACCTACCTTCTTGGTCTCCTTCTCTATGTTCATAAATATGAATATTTACTAGTTTTTATTTTGATTAATAATATTTACATATGGTTTTAGAAATTTAAGAAAACTTTACAAACTTGTTTCTCTTAAAAAAACACCTCATCCAAAATTTTGCATAAAAATCATTTGATTATATACTTTACAAAATTAATTTTATACTGTATATTTGTTATTATTACCACGTAATTTAACAAAGTACTCAACTACAACGACTAATGACATCACAAAGAAATACTACGTAAGCCATCTCGGATTTTCAATGTAGACGAATTATAAGAACGAAAAGTGTCACTAGGTTTGAGTAGTATTGAGTATTTAAATAAACATTAAAAATTATATTTAAGTATATTTGTGATTAAAGTAAAAAAAAGGGCTTCCATAGACTACGTGCTACTGATTCTTCCCCCAAACAATAGTAAATAACAAGTACAACAAACTATTTTCTTACAGGCAGTATTATTAAAAACATAATAAATTTATAAAATATTCGTTACTTCCTATGCCAATAACGAGCACATGGATCTCTGACCATATGCATCTTTGGGGATATCCAAAACCCATGTAACGTTTCATTTCTTTCCTGGTTTCCTTATCTCTCAGTTTAGATGTATCAAACCCATTTTGGTTGTTGAATTAAGCCTTAGTTTTCTTAAGGGATAAACAGATGGATGCTACCACAGGGTTGTGATCAGAGTTTAAGTCCGCACCGGGATATGTCTTGACCGAATTTATACTGTTTCGAAACCGTTTTCCGATCATGATGTAATTTTTTTTTTTTTTTATGAAAATAGTCGCAAAAAGGGTAGACCTATCGTGTGGGCCGCGGACGGCCCGCACTGCGACTATTAGAAAGGGAAGGGATTATAGAAAGGAAATGATTGTGGACACGCTTTTTAAAAAGTTGCAGGTCATAGTTCTCTGGAAAAACTGATTTTGGAAGCTTATTTCATTCCGTAACAGCCCTGTAAAAGAAGGATTCTTGATGAAGATTGGTCCTTGTAGTGTCAATCTTAAGAGTAAATGGGTGAGACTGATCAGCGTGCCGTGTTCTTCGGCCGAATGTGGCCAATGGTGGTACAAGAGTTTTTATTTCTCTGTAGCATCTGCCATGGAAATATCTGTAGAGCAATGACTGGTCTGCAACTCTTCTTCTATGTTCTAGAGGGTGAAGGGTATCTGTGAGAGTTGAGCTGTTTATCAAGCGAATGGCTCTTTTCTGAATGGAATCTAGAAGACGAAGAGAATGCCTTGGTGCTGAACCCCAAATGTGCGAGCAATACTCCAGTAGAGGTCGGATTTGAGCCTTGTACGTCGTCAACAGTTGATCGGGAGTAAAAAACTTTCTGGCTTTCCACAGAAAACCTAGCCTCTGGCTTGCCGACTTTGCGATGTTAGCAACATGGTCATGCCAAGACATATTATTGGACACCGTGACTCCCAAAATCGAGATGGAGGGACTTGGTTCAAGGGTATTTTTGAACATTGTGATGGGATGATTTAAGGAATTCACTTTCTTGGAAAACGTGGCACTTTGTGTTTTTTGGCCGTTGAACTGAACAAGATTGTTGGTTCCCCACTCGACGATTGCTTTAAGATCTCTATTGATGGAATCAACCTGTTCCTGCCTGAGTCTATTTGTATCATTCACCGAAAGTGATCGATAGGATGTGAAAGTTGAGACAAGTGTGCTATCGTCTGCGAAACTGTAAATGGGGTTCGTGGTGGTTTTTAAGAGGTTGTTGATGTGTAAAAGAAATAAGGTGGGAGACAGGATGGAACCCTGGGTGACCCCAGCATTAGTTTTAAACGCATCAGAAGAAATACCGTCAACTGCCACATGTAAGGAGCGATCTTGCATGAAGCTCAAGAGCCATTGGCGCAGTTTGGTTGGGAGACCGTAGGCAGATAATTTACTTAACAATGCCTGGTGCCAAACGCGTTCAAAGGCTTTAGATATATCCAAGGCTATTGCACGGGATTCACCAAACTTTTTAATAGTGTTTGTCCAGAGCTGAGTGACATAAGCCAGCAAATCTCCAGTAGACCGAAGTAGTCAAAATCCATATTGTCTGTCATGGATTATCTCAAATTTCTCCAGATATTTGATAAGTTCTGTGTTAATCGCTTTTTCCATAACTTTGGATATGACTGAGAGCAATGCAATAGGGCGATAGTTTGCAGAAATAGTCTTCTTTCCTTTTTTCGGAATCGGTTGGACTTTGACGTTTTTCCACATGGACGGAAATACTCCTTTGCTGTATGATAACTTGAAGAGTCTACAGAGAACTGGGATGAGCTCTTGAGCACGAGTCTTCAGGACAATTGTCGAAATATCATCTGGTCCTACTGCCTTATTAGAGTCAAGATTTCGTAGGATTTTCCTGATAGTGCGATGGCGGATATAATCGGTTTGATGGCGCACTATTCTGTTCGCATTCTCTGCGTTTGATTTTCATGTGTCTAGACGACGTGGGGGCAATTTAAAATATTTGTTTGATACAACTAGATCTTCTTCCTAACAGAACTATACCAATCTACCACCTCGTTCATTTGGTGTTCTCAGACCAACTATATCAGCCCCTCTGCACGTTTTCGATTTTAGTTTCTTATTTCTTCGCCCCATGAAATGAATATTCTTGTCGTTCCCTGAATAGTACACTGGATAACCATTTATCGGCCAGCGCATTTCACTGACGACAAGAATCTCTATTTTAAGGATTGTCATTTCCTGCATAGTGTTATTTTACTGGCTTTGAACATGCTCCTTACGTTCCAGGTCGCAATTCTCCTCCTGAATGACTCAGAAACATTAAACATTGCTTGTTTGCAGGGTTTTCGCATATTGATGACCTGTGAGGCCGTGAAATAAGATTTTGATGATCTTACCCTGTCGGATCTTGGGTTCGGATGTCCAAGATCAGTAGCTGTATGTGCTTTGTGTGATATCATGATGATTAAACAAGGAGTGTCCTTAGGGACTTTAATGCAGTGGTTTTCCATTGCACTCTGCATCACCATGCTGTTGACCAAGTCATTGGTTTATCCGCTTTTGGAAGCGATTTCTCGTTCTTAGTGCTAGAAGGTGCCCTTACACTCACTAGCTCTTTCACTCGAAACTGTTGGCCAGTGGGGTGGGACTGCCTATGTTAACAGTCGCTTGCAGCCGCTCAATCTGAGAAGACGCCGAATGGTGTGAAAGTTCTTAGCTTCGCCCCTACCCATCGAAACTTTACCGGCATGGGTAGCCCTACCAGTAGCTACGCTACCGCCGGCATTGCTCCCTGGATATAAGGGGTTACTGACCCCTTTTACCAAAGCAAGGTTGAAAGTAGCCGAAAGGAAACTCATTTTTTAATCCTACTTAGATAAACATCGTGATAAAAAATATAAAACATGGCATATTTCAGATGAAAAATTAGGGTGAGTATACTTATATTAAAATATCAGGTGAACAATAATTTTTTAAACACTCTATATATTTTTACGAAACTTGGATCCAAATATTAAAAACAAATATTCGACAATTTACTTTTATACTTTCATTGAAACAAAAAATACACCGCTGGATATTACAATGTATAACCCGTATAAATGTTCGCCAAATAACAACTGTTTCCAATCGCATCTCGACCAGCGTTAAATACTGCTGTCTCCGTCCATGGAACTTCCGAAAGTGTCATCGAATTTTTTAGATGTTTCTACAATTTGTCGACAAGGGTCGGGAAAGTTATGCTTTGAGAAACGCAAACAGACAGAGCCGACCCAGCACATTTTCGTAAAAATATGTTCTTTTATTTATGTAAAATGGTTTTAAATCTACGATAAAAGGTAAAAGGTTAGGTTAATATACGTACAGAGTGGGCCACAGAAAACAGTCCATCCCGATATTAATAAGAATTTAAGAAAATGCTGAAATACATCGATTTTTGTTATAAGAGGGACACATTTTTACGATACAGATATTTGTCATTTGTCTTCCCTTCTTCACCAACCCCTTAATTTAGGGCACATCATTAGTAAGATATTTAGAAGGAGTATTCAGGAATATGATCATCCATGATTTTTTTCCATATTTACACTGTCTTTGCGAAAAAAGCCTTAATTAATTTTAAGTACAACACCTCTTAAAAATGAAACGCAACACCTATGTTTTGATAATGTGTCATCTTTTTCTGTCATACTGTCATATCAATAAATATGAAAATAATATCAACTCGTTCTGCAATTGAATATGTCATATTTTTCTTTTATGTTCTGGTTCCCACGAAAAGGGATATCCTGTACTGTTCAGAGAACATCGTGTAAGCCAATGAAAAAAAGGTAGGAATTAATGTTCTTATTAAATTTCTGGAGGCTGTATGCCTCGGCAAACACATTCCTAGGCAATGTGTTCCAAAGCCTTGCTGTTCGTTGGATGAACGAATCTTTGGAAAGAGATTTTCTGCAGGTCTCCAAAGTGACCACGAATGGGTTTAAAGTCTAAACGTGTTAATCTCGAAGAAACTACTAAAGAAGGAACGATTGTTGATATTTCAGAAGAGCATCGCCCATGAAAATATCTATAAAATAGAGACAAATCGCTAACTTTTCTACAGTGTTCCAGAGAAGTGAGCGAGTTTGTAAGCGAGGCATCACCTACCAGAGGAATTGCCCTTTTTGGACGGAATCCAGGATATTTTTAGGTGCCTCACTCCAAATATGGGAACAGTATTCCAGGACAGGTTGGATCTGTGCCTTATAGATCATAAGCAGCTGACTGGAAGTGAAATAAAATATAAAAATAAATTTTTTTTTAAACTATTCAAAAAATATCTTCAACATGCACAAGAAGATAAAAGAGGCAGCAGGTATCTGCAGAAATAGAAACGCGACGACTTTACAGAACGCACAGGGCAGGCTGATACTGTATACTTCAGAAAAACTGACGGAATGGTGCGACTACATCGAGCACCTATTTCACGATACCCGGCCAGAACTTCAGAAAGAATTCTTTAATCAAGGCCAAGGCTTGGACATAAAGAAGGCAGAAGTTCAGTATGCGCTGTCAATTTCAAAAAATGGGAAAGCTAGTGGTCCTGATGACGTCTATATAGAAGTTCTAAAAATACTGCAAAACGAAGAATCACTGAACATGCTGGTAAAGCTATTCAATCTTATTTACCGAAACGGCAGTATACCTTCTGATTGGTTAAAATCTACTTTTGTCCCGCTCCCCGAAAACGCGAAGGCCAAGAACTGCGGTGATTATCGTCTTATTAGCCTGATGAGCCATGTGCTTAAACTCTTCTTGAAAATAATACACAAAAGAATATATGCGAAGTGCGAGACAATGATGGGGGACTCTCAGTTTGGTTTTCGCAATGGCTTTGGAACAAGGGAGGCACTATTTAGCATACAGGTTCTTATCCAAAGGTGCCGGGACATGTCGGTGACCGTTTACGCATGTTTCATCGATTACGAAAAAGCCTTTGATAAAGTAAAGCACGAAAAACTGATCAACATTCTTAAAGAAATAGGACTGGAACAACGAGACCTTAGAATAATAGCCAACATTTACTGGAACCAAAGTGCTCAAATAAGAATCGATAACACCGCGTCCGACGAGATCAAAATCCTGAGAGGCGTTCGTCAAGGATGCATTTTATCACCACTGTTATTTAATTTGTATTCCGACAGGATATTTCAAGAGGCGTTGGATGAATGTGACGAGGGGATATCTGTCAATGGGATTAATATCAACATCTGAGGTATGCGGATGACACGGTTCTTGTTGCCGACTCACTGGAAGGACTGCAGGAGCTGGTAAGCCGCGTGACGGCTGCAAGCTCAGAGGCCGGACTTAGCCTGAACGTGAGAAAGACAAAGTGGCTAGCAGTTAGCAAATTAAACAACGTGGACGGTCACCTGACAATTAACGGTCAACGAATTGAGCGAGTAGAAACTTTTAAATATCTTGGGTGTCAACTAAATGAGAAGTGGGACAGCATGCATGAGATTCGTGCCAGAATAGAACAAGCTCGTGCTTCGTTTCTGAAAATGCGTAAAGTACTTTGCAGCAGAAATTTAAGCTTGCCTCTGCGCGTCCGAGTGCTTCGCTGTTACGTGTTTAGCATACTGTTTTATGGAATGGAAGCTTGGACTTTGACAGATGCGATGTGCAAAAAATTGGAGGCCTTTGAAATGTGGACGTACAGAAGGCTATTAAGAATCTCCTGGATAGAAAAAGTGCGTAACACCGAGGTACTTCAACGCCTCGACAAGCAGCTGGAAGTTCTGTTTACACTAAAAAAGCGCAAACTGGAGTATTTTGGTCACATCTTAAGAAATGACAAGTATCGACTTTTAAAGCTTATTATAGAAGGGAAGATCGAAGGACGAAGAGGCCCGGGTAGAAGTAAGATATCCTGGCTAAAAAACTTAAGACAATGGTATGGAGTGAGCACTACCCATTGTTCCGCCGAGCTGTAGACAAGGTTCAGATAGCGCTGATGATTGCCAACGTCCGAGGAGGACAGGGCACCTAAAGAAGAAGAAAAAATATCTAAATTGATATACTTACATCAATGTTAAATAAATTGTCTTATTATCAAATTACTATTTTTTTTACAAAAATTCGTTTTCATTTATTTTTGATGTGACCAATATGATGTACCAATTTGCTTGTTCTTGCTATTGGCTAAGTATCAGATAACTAATTTTTTACAAATTTCGTTTTGATGTACCAATTTGCTTGTTCTTGCCGTTGACTTAGTATCAAATAACTAATTTTTTACAAATTTCGTTTTAATTTACTTTTAATGTGACCACTTTGGTGTAACAATTTGCTTGTTCTTGCCATTGTTAGTATCAAATAACTAATTTTTTACAAATTTCGTTTTAATTTACTTTTGATGTGACCAATTTGATGTACCAATTTGCTTGTTCTTGCCGTTGTCTTAGTATCAAAAAACTAATTTTTTACAAATTTCGTTTAAATTTACTTTTGATGTGACCAATTTGATGTACCAATTTGCTTGTTCTTGCCGTTGTCTTAGTAACAATTAACTAATTTTTTACAAATTTCGTTTTAATTTACTTTTGATGTGATAAATTTAATGTACCAATTTGCTTGTTCTTGCCATTGTTAGTATCAAATAACTAATTTTTTACAAATTTCGTTTTAATTTACTTTTGATGTGACCAATTTGATGTACCAATTTGCTTGTTCTTGCCGTTGTCTTAGTAACAATTAACTAATTTTTTACAAATTTCGTTTTAATTTACTTTTGATGTGATAAATTTGATGTACCAATTTGCTTGTTCTTGCCGTTGTCTTAGTATCAAAAAACTAATTTTTTACAAAATTCGTTTTAATTTACTTTTGATGTGACCAATTTGATGTACAAATTTGCTTGTTTTTGCCGTTGTCTTAGTATCAAATAACTAATTTTTAAATTTCGTTTTAATTTACTTTTAATGTGACCAATTTGATGTACCAATTTGCTTGTTTTTGCCATTGTTAGTATCAAATAACTAATTTTTTACAAATTTCGTTTTAATTTACTTTTGATGTGACCAATTTGATGTACCAATTTGCTTGTTCTTGCTATTGGCTAAGTATCAGATAACTAATTTTTTACAAATTTCGTTTTGATGTACCAATTTGCTTGTTCTTGCCGTTGACTTAGTATCAAAAAACTAATTTTTTACAAATTTCGTTTTAATTTACTTTTAATGTGACCACTTTGGTGTAACAATTTGCTTGTTCTTGCCATTGTTAGTATCAAATAACTAATTTTTTACAAATTTCGTTTTAATTTACTTTTAATGTGACCACTTTGGTGTAACAATTTGCTTGTTCTTGCCATTGTTAGTATCAAATAACTAATTTTTTACAAATTTCGTTTTAATTTACTTTTGATGTGACCAATTTGATGTACCAATTTGCTTGTTCTTGCCGTTGTCTTAGTAACAATTAACTAATTTTTTACAAATTTCGTTTTAATTTACTTTTGATGTGACCAATTTGATGTACCAATTTGCTTGTTCTTGCCGTTGTCTTAGTAACAATTAACTAATTTTTTACAAATTTCGTTTTAATTTACTTTTGATGTGATAAATTTGATGTACCAATTTGCTTGTTCTTGCCGTTGTCTTAGTAACAATTAACTAATTTTTTACAAATTTCGTTTTAATTTACTTTTAATGTGACCACTTTGGTGTAACAATTTGCTTGTTCTTGCCATTGTTAGTATCAAATAACTAATTTTTTACAAATTTCGTTTTAATTTACTTTTGATGTGACCAATTTGATGTACCAATTTGCTTGTTCTTGCCGTTGTCTTAGTATCAAAAAACTAATTTTTTACAAATTTCGTTTAAATTTACTTTTGATGTGACCAATTTGATGTACCAATTTGCTTGTTCTTGCCGTTGTCTTAGTAACAATTAACTAATTTTTTACAAATTTCGTTTTAATTTACTTTTGATGTGATAAATTTAATGTACCAATTTGCTTGTTCTTGCCATTGTTAGTATCAAATAACTAATTTTTTACAAATTTCGTTTTAATTTACTTTTGATGTGACCAATTTGATGTACCAATTTGCTTGTTCTTGCCGTTGTCTTAGTAACAATTAACTAATTTTTTACAAATTTCGTTTTAATTTACTTTTGATGTGATAAATTTGATGTACCAATTTGCTTGTTCTTGCCGTTGTCTTAGTATCAAAAAACTAATTTTTTACAAATTTCGTTTTAATTTACTTTTGATGTGACCAATTTGATGTACAAATTTGCTTGTTTTTGCCGTTGTCTTAGTATCAAATAACTAATTTTTAAATTTCGTTTTAATTTACTTTTAATGTGACCAATTTGATGTACCAATTTGCTTGTTTTTGCCATTGTTAGTATCAAATAACTAATTTTTTACAAATTTCGTTTTAATTTACTTTTGATGTGACCAATTTGATGTACCAATTTGCTTGTTCTTGCTATTGGCTAAGTATCAGATAACTAATTTTTTACAAATTTCGTTTTGATGTACCAATTTGCTTGTTCTTGCCGTTGACTTAGTATCAAAAAACTAATTTTTTACAAATTTCGTTTTAATTTACTTTTAATGTGACCACTTTGGTGTAACAATTTGCTTGTTCTTGCCATTGTTAGTATCAAATAACTAATTTTTTACAAATTTCGTTTTAATTTACTTTTGATGTGACCAATTTGATGTACCAATTTGCTTGTTCTTGCCGTTGTCTTAGTAACAATTAACTAATTTTTTACAAATTTCGTTTTAATTTACTTTTGATGTGATAAATTTGATGTACCAATTTGCTTGTTCTTGCCGTTGTCTTAGTATCAAAAAACTAATTTTTTACAAATTTCGTTTTAATTTACTTTTGATGTGACCAATTTGATGTACAAATTTGCTTGTTTTTGCCGTTGTCTTAGTATCAAATAACTAATTTTTTACAAATTTCGTTTTAATTTACTTTTGATGTGACCAATTTGATGTACCAATTTGCTTGTTCTTGCCGTTGTCTTAGTAACAATTAACTAATTTTTTACAAATTTCGTTTTAATTTACTTTTGATGTGATAAATTTGATGTACCAATTTGCTTGTTCTTGCCGTTGTCTTAGTATCAAAAACTAATTTTTTACAAATTTCGTTTTAATTTACTTTTGATGTGACCAATTTGATGTACAAATTTGCTTGTTTTTGCCGTTGTCTTAGTATCAAATAACTAATTTTTAAATTTCGTTTTAATTTACTTTTAATGTGACCAATTTGATGTACCAATTTGCTTGTTCTTGCCATTGTTAGTATCAAATAACTAATTTTTTACAAATTTCGTTTAAATTTACTTTTGATGTGACCAATTTGATGTACCAATTTGCTTGTTCTTGCCGTTGTCTTAGTAACAATTAACTAATTTTTTACAAATTTCGTTTTAATTTACTTTTGATGTGACCAATTTGATGTACAAATTTGCTTGTTTTTGCCGTTGTCTTAGTATCAAATAACTAATTTTTAAATTTCGTTTTAATTTACTTTTAATGTGACCAATTTGATGTACCAATTTGCTTGTTCTTGCCATTGTTAGTATCAAATAACTAATTTTTTACAAATTTCGTTTTAATTTACTTTTGATGTGACCAATTTGATGTACCAATTTGCTTGTTCTTGCCGTTGTCTTAGTATCAAAAAACTAATTTTTTACAAATTTCGTTTAAATTTACTTTTGATGTGACCAATTTGATGTACCAATTTGCTTGTTCTTGCCGTTGTCTTAGTAACAATTAACTAATTTTTTACAAATTTCGTTTTAATTTACTTTTAATGTGACCACTTTGGTGTAACAATTTGCTTGTTCTTGCCATTGTTAGTATCAAATAACTAATTTTTTACAAATTTCGTTTTAATTTACTTTTGATGTGACCAATTTGATGTACCAATTTGCTTGTTCTTGCCGTTGTCTTATTAACAATTAACTAATTTTTTACAAATTTCGTTTTAATTTACTTTTGATGTGATAAATTTGATGTACCAATTTGCTTGTTCTTGCCGTTGTCTTAGTATCAAAAAACTAATTTTTTACAAATTTCGTTTTAATTTACTTTTGATGTGACCAATTTGATGTACAAATTTGCTTGTTTTTGCCGTTGTCTTAGTATCAAATAACTAATTTTTAAATTTCGTTTTAATTTACTTTTAATGTGACCAATTTGATGTACCAATTTGCTTGTTCTTGCCGTTGTCTTATTAACAATTAACTAATTTTTTACAAATTTCGTTTTAATTTACTTTTGATGTGATAAATTTGATGTACCAATTTGCTTGTTCTTGCCGTTGTCTTAGTATCAAAAAACTAATTTTTTACAAATTTCGTTTTAATTTACTTTTGATGTGACCAATTTGATGTACAAATTTGCTTGTTTTTGCCGTTGTCTTAGTATCAAATAACTAATTTTTAAATTTCGTTTTAATTTACTTTTAATGTGACCAATTTGATGTACCAATTTGCTTGTTCTTGCCATTGTTAGTATCAAATAACTAATTTTTTACAAATTTCGTTTAAATTTACTTTTGATGTGACCAATTTGATGTACCAATTTGCTTGTTCTTGCCGTTGTCTTAGTAACAATTAACTAATTTTTTACAAATTTCGTTTTAATTTACTTTTGATGTGACCAATTTGATGTACAAATTTGCTTGTTTTTGCCGTTGTCTTAGTATCAAATAACTAATTTTTAAATTTCGTTTTAATTTACTTTTAATGTGACCAATTTGATGTACCAATTTGCTTGTTCTTGCCATTGTTAGTATCAAATAACTAATTTTTTACAAATTTCGTTTTAATTTACTTTTGATGTGACCAATTTGATGTACCAATTTGCTTGTTCTTGCCGTTGTCTTAGTATCAAAAAACTAATTTTTTACAAATTTCGTTTAAATTTACTTTTGATGTGACCAATTTGATGTACCAATTTGCTTGTTCTTGCCGTTGTCTTAGTAACAATTAACTAATTTTTTACAAATTTCGTTTTAATTTACTTTTAATGTGACCACTTTGGTGTAACAATTTGCTTGTTCTTGCCATTGTTAGTATCAAATAACTAATTTTTTACAAATTTCGTTTTAATTTACTTTTGATGTGACCAATTTGATGTACCAATTTGCTTGTTCTTGCCGTTGTCTTATTAACAATTAACTAATTTTTTACAAATTTCGTTTTAATTTACTTTTGATGTGATAAATTTGATGTACCAATTTGCTTGTTCTTGCCGTTGTCTTAGTATCAAAAAACTAATTTTTTACAAATTTCGTTTTAATTTACTTTTGATGTGACCAATTTGATGTACAAATTTGCTTGTTTTTGCCGTTGTCTTAGTATCAAATAACTAATTTTTAAATTTCGTTTTAATTTACTTTTAATGTGACCAATTTGATGTACCAATTTGCTTGTTCTTGCCGTTGTCTTATTAACAATTAACTAATTTTTTACAAATTTCGTTTTAATTTACTTTTGATGTGATAAATTTGATGTACCAATTTGCTTGTTCTTGCCGTTGTCTTAGTATCAAAAAACTAATTTTTTACAAATTTCGTTTTAATTTACTTTTGATGTGATAAATTTGATGTACCAATTTGCTTGTTCTTGCCGTTGTCTTAGTATCAAAAAACTAATTTTTTACAAATTTCGTTTTAATTTACTTTTGATGTGACCAATTTGATGTACCAATTTGATTGTTCTTGCCGTTGTCTTATTATTTGTTTGCGAGAGTCATTCTTTAAAAGGCCTTGTCGCATCAGCTTCCTTTCTCCTATCCGTAGGTTTATAGTTGGCGTTTTTGCTAAGACCAGCAGAACTTTTGTAGAAGTCGTCGGATATTCACTAACCATTCTTATGGCTGCTCTTCTCTGAACTTCTCTAGGATAATATCTTAGTAGCTGATATACTGGATGATTATTGGTGCATTTGAAGGATGAAATCAAGACGAAACAGTTCAAAAATAATGTACAAGTCTATGGTTAAAATGGCAAATCTGTACAAATTATTTCCGCACCCACCGTATTTTCCAGATCTGCCGACTATTACTTATTCGCAAGTCTCAAAAGGATGCTCCAGGAAAAGAGACTTAGTGCTGTTGTTCAAAAATAATAAAAATATTATTTTCATAGGCGTACGGTTCGGGAATTTTTATTACAACTAATTTATTATTTCTAACTTGATGATGAATAAAAAAGGTTCGTGTAATTTTAAGTACTGCGTTCAAAGTACTCCACATTTCTCTATGGAGTAGAGAGTTGGACGCTGACTGACTCATTATTGAAGACGCTGGAGTCTACAAAAGGATCCTACAAATAAGCTGGATAGACCGAATAAGAAATGAGGTGGTTCTACAACGAATGAGGAAAAAACACAGAAATAATTAAAATAATAAAAAGCCGAAAACTCGAATACTTTGGCCACGTGATGAGGCATCCAGAGAAATATGACCTCCTTCATTTAGTGATGCAGGGTAAGATTGCCGGAAGTAGAGGTCCATGACGAAGAAGAACATCTTGGCTCCGAAATCTCCAAAAGTGGTATCGTAAATCATCCGCTGAACTATTCCGAGCTGCGATAAACAAAGTTATTATAGCCAATATCATTGCCAACGTTCGATAATCAGACAGGATACCGGAAGAAGAAGTTCAAACTAACCACTGTGAGAAAGGAATAACAGAAAGATAATAAATGACGATAATTTAAAAAATATAAGTTTATTTTAATTTTATATATTCGTAGTAAACTTTAAAGAAAGCATATATAGTGCTTTCATTTTAAAACCAGCCAGTTCAAATAACTTTTGCTTTTGCGTAAATGTAGAAAAACAAAAAACACGTCATATTTTAAATCAAGGGGACGGTTTAAAAATGTTATTCTGCTGTTTCCAAGTGGCACCCCTTTAACATCCCCCCTTCTTTAAAATGTCAAATAGCAAACCCCTACCTAGTACTACATCAAATAAAAAACCAAGATTAACCAAAGCGAAATTACAAAATAAACTAAAATGAAGTTAATTACTAACAGCTCCTTAAATTTATTTACAGTAACTGTTCAAAGTGGGCTCCGTTATTTTGTAGGCAATAATATAACCTATTTTCGAATTCTTCTCGAACTCTTTACAAAGTTTGACTAGTAATTCGTCTACATTCTTCAGTTATTCTTAGCTTTATTTCTTCAATGCCTTCGGGAGAAGAAAAAGTCAACTGGTGTTAGATCTGAAGATCTTGCCGGCCATTCTGTAAAACCCCTTCTGAAGGTCTAATGTCTTGAAAATCGTTTGTCTAGCCATTGTTTTACAAGTAGTGCGTAATATGGTGTAGCCAAGTCCTGTTGAAGGTATATATTCTGTTCATTTAGCACCATATTTCCCTGCCCATCAACTTGTCTTTCTAGTGACTGAGTAGTAATAAGTGGATCAAATTCATTTTCTAATAATTGTACAATTCGTTAGGTTTTGGTCAATAAAAAGTGGTCCAATTATCTCGTTTCTTAGAATACCAGCACATGCATTGATCTTCGCTAGAAACTGAGTATTATCCTACTAAAACACGTGAGGATTTTTGTCATCCCAGTACCTACAATTATGTTTATTAGCAAAGCCATTTAAACAAAACGTTGATTCATCACTGAAACAAATATTTTTAACCAAATTTGCGTCTTCTTGTATTTTTTGGGACATTGTTTCACAAAATTTAATTTGCGGTCATAGTCGTCTTCACTAAGCTGATGATGAATTTGTATTTTATAAGGAAAAACTTATGCAATTTTAATATTTTGTGTATAGAACCAACAAAAATATTTGTAAGTTTTAATACTTTTGGAATGAAACAGGTAGGATCTATAGCAAAATGACTCAGTGGTAGCCTATATTTCTATCAGGATGTCTTTCATTAAAAACTCGAGCTGTTCCTTGAGCGCACTTATTTTGATGACCGTATATAAATATTATTTCTATTCGTTCTTGCAGAGAATACGCCATTTTAAAATAACTCAAGTATAAAAGTTTAAAAGGTGTGGCAAAAGAGGTTGTGGCAAGAAAGAAGGAGAGCGATAAAGATAAAATTAATAGGAGGTTATCTGACGATTTCCAAAACAATATTAAACTCTTCTGGAAGTCCATAAAAACAGCCAGAGGTAAAAATACTACCTCGCAGCTGAAAAAATCAGAAACCAAGATGGTAGTATGGTAATAGGAAAGGAATACGTATTAAAGAGATGGAAGGAATACTTCGAAAGTTTATTTGAGAAAGAGGATACACAAGTACAGGCCCTATTCGGAGACATAAGTGAAAATTGCAATGAAAGTGAAATTAGTACGACAGAAATTGTGGAAGCGTTGAACAGTATGAAATTGTGTGAAGCTGCTGGGTACGACAGGATAACAGATAACAGGATAACACTTTACGAGGATTCCACTGCTTGTGTCAGGATAAACGGAGCTTGCACGGACTGGTTTAACATAGAAAAAGGTTTGAGACAGGGATGTGTGGCTTCGCCATGGCTGTTTAACTTATACATAGACGATTATTTAAAAGATTTTAAAGAGAGTGCGTATGAATTGAAAGTAAATAATTTGATCGTCAAATGCCTTTTTTACGCCTATGTTGTTTATATGGCTGATTTTAATTTTTCTTGGGTTTTCATTTGATGTATCATGAGGTAGGGGTTGCTATTTGACATTTTAAATAAGGGATGGAAGATTTTAAATAGATGCCACTTCGAAACAGCAGAATCACATTTTTAAACCTTTCACTTGATTTAAAATTTGACGTATTTTTTGTTTTTCTTACATTTACGCAAAATTAAAAGTTATTTGGACTGGCTGGTTTTGAAATGAAGCACTGAATAAATAATCTTAAATCAATTGTCGATTTATGGTAATGAGTACGCCCTCTACCGTTTACGAATATAATTAACGCATGGGCCATAGAATCGTTTGTTTACATTGTTCACCATATATGCTAACTGTTCAATTTGTTTAACATAGAAGTGTTTAGTTGGTGCTTGAAGCCGAATATCTTTATTGAAAATATGAATCATTATTGTTGTGTACCTCACTGCTCTTCTGCGAAGAAAAATTCGGAAATCAGTTTTCATACCTTCCCAAAAACAGGCAAATCCAGAGTTATATTTGAAACCAAGTTAGGTAACTAAGAGTTGATGGACAGAAAGAAAGTGTGGATTAAAAACTTGAAGATTGGGAAGCTAGTTTCAGAACATATGAGAGTATGTTCTTTACCAACGCTTGGTTACAAGTATGGCACCCGAAGAAGAAGGAATTCAGAAAATAAAAAAACAGCAACTCACTCACCTTAAAGCTTTTCAAGTAATTTTGGAGGAACACAAAATATCCATTTCAAACATCGCAAAGATCAATGTGATACCTGCGTTGGTTATAAATGTGGAACGGTGTCGGAAGAAGACTACAACGCTCATCGTAAAAAAGAACAAGCTAAAAGAAAGGCAAAGGCAGGCAAACATGAAAGCTAGTGCAAATGAGAAAAAATTTATAATCACATTGGACCTTTAGTGTTTTTTGACATGTCCAAAGTTGTTGGCATCATCAAGTTACTAAAAGCTGAAACTACAAATGCACAATTTACGCTTTAATTAACAAAAAAGTCACCTTGTATGTGTTGCACAAAGCCAGTGGTGCAGTTACTTCAAATGAATTGCGTAATTGACTATTTGTTGTCTAGTTTGGATTGCCAAAACCATCTGCGATCAATTATTTTAATTTCTGATGTATGTAACTACCAAAATCGAAAAAGGGTTCTAGAAAAGTGGCATACAATGATGAAGGCTGAGTCGGTTCATTCTGCACTTAAGACAAAGACAAAGGCTAGCGAGAAGCTAAACAGCTTCTCGAGTTAGACAAAAAAGACTTGAAATTGGTGTGACGAGACTCCTCACTGGACACTGCCAACTGAGGTATCGCCTGAAAATGATGGGTAAAACAGAGAGTGATATGGTTGCCGCTACTGCGAGAACTTCGCTGAAACTGCAGAGCATTTGCTTTGCGAATGCCAGCGCTGTTCTGCAAGAGGCTCAAGTTCCTGGAATGGGTCCTCCGATGGCAGGAACTTATCTCCCATGAAACTAATACACTTTGTACGAAGTCTCGGAATCGATTAAGATCGAATAGATTAAGGGTTATGCACAAAAGATCTGATAGGTCAAGGTACTTGAGAGGCTGCATAGCCTTCCCGACCACCCTACAATCTATTAAAGAAGCCTCTGGTTGTTAAAGTAAGCCCACTTGACGGTACATAATAAATAGGAAACTTCATGGCGAACAACTTTTATTCCATAATGTATCCAAGTATCTAAAATAATATGTTTTAACGATATAACCATCCGAAATTGAGCATATCAACTTTATGGTAAAAATGTGGAATTCGAAATCGTCTCAACTGAATAGAGACCGTACGTCCGCCATTTTGAAAATGCTCGTCGGTTGTTGGTACTCTTGACCTGGCTTTTCTTCAAAACAATGTTGATCTGATCGAGATCGATGTTCTCCGAGGTCGACCTCTACCGATTTGTCCATTCACACTCGCCTTATAAATTTGTTTCGTCAATCTTCCTTCATCCATCCTTTCTACGGGTCCAAACCATCTAAGCATTCCTTTATCTATCTTTGTAACCACATCTTCTTTTACACCACAGTGTTTTCTTATCTCACTATTCTTTACTTTATTCAACCGAGTCACTCCGGCTATACTTCTCAGACTACTCATCTCCGCAGAATTAATCCTATTTTCATGCTTCTTATAAAAGACATTCTCATCTATCCATTACCAAAAAGATCGCTTGCGTTGCAATTTTGTTGCGGTTAGGTCTTATTTTTTCATAAAATGATTGTACCTATTAATAGAGTTTGAGAATGTTTTCTATTCCTAACCACAATCAACTGTTACTAGATATAGTCAAAATTATGACACGAAATGTCAAGTTCTCACATAAAAAAAAATCGTAAAAATAACTTTTTAAATAATGTATTTCATGTTTTTAGTTGCTGCCTATCACCAGCGGTATGTCTAAAATTTAATCTTAACGTGAAACTTTTATTTGAATATTTGTAGGATACGATTGAAAATGTAGAGATAAGACGTCCGAAGAAATCTGACAGTGCTATACAATGCGAAATTGAGAAGGAAATTCAAACAGTACAACAAAACAATCTCTTTAGATGTGACGCTCTTCTTGACCTTACCCAACTGGACGATGATAAAACGAAAATATTTAACAAAGATATTAAATCTTCTTTGGATAAATTGGATTCGTTAATCACCGCCTTGAACAGTATTCACCAATTGTACACCAACAAATCTGAAACATTAACCGGTAACACAGAAAATATTTACCTTTCAGAAGGAAACACAGGAATTGATGTTAATCTCGAAAACAAGGAAAAAACTAAATGTTTGGTGAAGAGTAAATGTTTTACACCAATTGATACATCTTCTTTGCCGATTATTCTTCATAAATCTCATTCTGGACCAAGCTCTAGCAATGATACTAATGAAATAATTTATGCTCAGAAAACATCCGGAGATACCCTAAATAATATTAACAGTTTAAAAAACAACAATATGCAAATCTCCACTAATTTTGGACATTTTAGTACGATTATTTTGGAGAATATTACCACTATAAAAACTGATATCGAATGTCTGAAAAACTTATTCAGCAATATCAAAGGCATTCTTGTTAATCAAAATGATACTTACATTGCCTTTGCTTATGAAGGATTACAAAATTGCGTGGGAACCAAAAGCGGCTGGTTATATAACACGGAAGACTTTTCCGATGCAAAAATGAGTGTAGCTAATTTTTGTAAATTTTACAAGTTGGGACAACCGTACGACAAAAAATGTAAAAAACGTAAGAGCACACTAAAAGTCAATTAAAAAATTAAAATAATGTCGGTAAATTCTTGCTATTAAATTGTATTGTGAAATTTGTACTAATAAATAATGTTTCCTAATTTTTTGCGCTGATCAATCGGATAAAGGGAGCTTGCACGGACTGGTTTAACATCGAAAAAGCTGTGAGACAGGGTTGTGTGGCTTCGCTATGGCCGTTAAACTTATACATAGACGATTGTTTAAAAGATTTGAAAGAGTGCGTATGGATTGAAAATGAATGATTTGATAGTCAAATGCCTTCTTTACGCCGATGATGAAGTCATATTAGCGTCATCTGAAGAGAAGTTGCAGGCGATGGTTAATGTTATGCATGATGCCCTAAAAATCAAAGGGATGAAAATAAATGTAAGCAAAACGAAAGTAATGGTTTTTTAAACAAAAGAAAGCATGACAAACTGTGAAGTTTCGATTGAGGGAGAAAGAGTGGAACTAGTAAATGAATTTGTGTACGTGGGTTCAAAGTTTACGAGAGATGGAAAGTATGACAGTGACATTGAGCGAAGGGTGTTGGCAGGAAAACAAATAAATGGGGCACTGCATAGCTTTATGAACAGCCAGAAAGTGTCAAAAACGGCACGTCTGGCTGTGCATAGAGGTGTGTTGATTCCTACACTTATGTTGGGTTTGGCAGAAGAAGCATGAAAAGTAAAGAATAGAGATAAGAGAACGCTGTGGTGTAAAAGCTATTAAACAAAAATAAATTAAATAACTACCATATAAAACGGCCACTAAACGCTCAATATTATCAATATATTGTATGGTAATATGGTTGGGTCGATCAAAACTATGAAATATTATTACGTGATAAGTTTATGTAGGATTGTTGAACTTTTTTTTTACTGAAAATAGTCGCAAAAAGGGTAGACCTATAGTGTGGGCCGCGGACGGCCCGCACTGCGACTATTAATAATAATAATAAATGTCTTTATTACCAATTTTAAAAAAGAATTACATTTTGTTTACATATATTTAGGGCGAGATTCAGTTTGTATGTAATAATAAATAAGGTACAATATAACTGTATACTTGGTATTTAACATACATCTGCTCTTCCATCTAACCCCAAAAGAAAGTCAAAGACAGCAAATAGAATAATAGAAAAATAATTTGAATTAATAGAAAAAAAATAATAGTTTAGCAATAAATTAGCAATTTTAATCCAAAAAATTAAATTATTGTTGAGAAAAATAATAGTCAAAGAGAGCTCGTTTAAGTTTATGTAGTGATGAGTTACTGTAATCGTGAGGTGAATTATTGAGACAGTTAACAATACAATAAGAAAAGGATCGTTTGAAAGACTTAGTGTGGTGACGTGTTATAGTTAGAGTATTTCTATGTCTTAAGTTTAGAGAATGTACATCGGTTCTGTATTTTATTTTATGATACAGATATGGTGGAGATTTTTCCTTCAGTAGCTTAATATAAAACATGGTAGAATGCAATTCTCGACGACTTTTCATGTGTAACCATTTAGTAATTCTGAATGTATGGCTGATATGTTCAAATTTGCGAATACCAAAAGTTAGTCTTAGGCATGAATTTTGCAATTTTTGTATTCTATTTATATCAAATAAATTTAAACAAGAATTATATAAAATGTCACAGAAATTCAGTTTAGATAGCACTAGTGATTCGCATAGTGGGATTTTGACCGATTTATCTAACACATGGCGAGATTGATATATAAGTTTTAGAGCTGCATATGCTTTTTGTAAACATTTAGTAATATGGTGCGAGAATCTTAAGTTTTCATCAAACCACACTCCCAAGTTTTTTACTTTTTCGCTAAATTGTGTAGTATTACCATTAATTATAATATTTGATGAGTATTCTTGTTTGAACACCTGCGAATCAACTTTATTTCCAAAAATAATTGCATTGGTCTTAGATGCATTTAGTTGTAGACAATGATTAATTGAAAAATTATAAAGATTATGTAAGTCATAATTAATAGCAGTTACCGCTTGATTCGCTTCATCCAAAGAAAAAGACATATACGACTGCGTATCGTCAGCGTAGTAATGTTGTAAACACGAAAAGAAAATATCTGGAAAATTCGATATATGAACAGAGAAGAGTATAGGGCCCAATATTGATCCTTGGGGTACTCCGGTACCCACAGATAAAAAACTTGATACACTTTCTTGATTTTTTACAGCTTGACTTCTCTTAGATAGATAAGATTTAAATAAATCTATAGCTTTAATATCCAAACCACTATATGATAAGATCGAAAAGAGTAAACTATGATTAAGAGTGTCAAATGCTTTCGAGTAGTCAAATAAGAACAACACAGTTAATTTACTCCTATCAAGTGCTGCCAAAATATCATCAGATATTTTTAATAGTGCTGATGTACAACTGTGACCAGTTTTAAATCCAGACTGTACTGATGGTATTATGGAATTTTTAATCAAGTGTTTCTGAAGTTGTATGTTAATAGCTTTTTCTAAGATCTCTGATAAAGTTGGCAATACACTGATTGGTCGTAGTTGTTGTAACATTTGAGGATTATTTACTTTAGGCAAGGGAGTAACAAATGATTTTTTCCAATTTTGAGGAAACACAGAGTTCAATAAGCAATAATTAATTATATGGGTAATATACGGTAACAGAAATGGTAAGCACAAATTTAAAGTAAGAATATTAATGCCATCTGGACCAACAGCTTTACTTTTAATTCTTTTTATTATATTGAGAATATCAATTTCAGTTACTGGCTGAAACGTGAGGGTTGTATGTACAGATTTTTTTATATTATGCTCATAGAAATGTTGCGTGTCATAATCAGGAGTCAATTTAGGAACAGCGTTTAAGAAGAATTCATTAATTTCATTCAAATTCCACTTATTTGATAAATCCATATCACTACGATCTTTATTAAATCCCACAATCGTCTTGAGACTAGACCACCTCTCTTTATGTGATTGATTTTTCAGCTTAAATTTGATATAACCTTTTTTTTCCTTTTTAATTGTAACATTTACGAAATTACGTAATTGTTTATAAGATTGCCAGTCGTTGTTACTTTTGGTAATTTTGAATTTTTTTAAGGCTCTATCTCTATCAGAAATCATAGCCTTGATTGTAACGGTTAACCAGGGGGCGTATTTTTTTGTAATTCTAAAGCTTTGAAGAGGAACATGCAGGTCCAGGATACTAATGATATTGTTAGATAAGAATTGCACTTTGCTATCAACATCGTTTAATTCAAATATAATGTTCCAGGGTATTGATTGTAGGTCACTATTAAATTGAATGTAATTTAGATTTTTAAAATTTCTTCTAATGATATATCTAGGTTTATGTATTTCTAATTTTAATCCAATATTAAATAAAATCATTTCATGATCACCTATTTGTGGGATATGTTTAACTTTTTGTTGCATTATAATATTATCATCAAATGCTATTAAGTAATCCAGTAAAGTGGCTGAATGATAGGTAATGCGTGTTGGTTCCTTTATTAATTGTTTTATGATATTAAAAGTGGAAGCGATTATAAAAAGGAGATGATTGTGGACCCGCTTTTTGAAAAGTTGCAGGTCATAGTTCTCTGGAAAAACTGATTTTGGAAGCTAAATTGTGCAATATTACTACGAACAAAGCAATATTTACCAAATTGCACAATAAAAAACCCGAAATAAAAAAGCACGTCTGGCTGTGCATAAAGGAGTGTTGGTTCCTACACTTATGTATGGTAGTGAATATTGGCTTTGGCAGAAGAAGCATGAAAATAGGATTAATGCTGTGGAGATGAGTAGTCTGAAAAGTATAGCTGGAGTGACTCGGTTGGATAAAGTAAAGAATAGTGAGATAAGACAACAATGAGGTGTAAAACAAAGATGTGGTTACAAAGATAGACGAAGAAATGCTTAGATGGTTTGGACACGTAGAAAGAATGGATGAAGGAAGATTGACGAAAAAAATTTATAAGGCGAGTGTGAATGGACGGAAGTCGGTAGAGGTCGACCTCGGCGAACATCGATCTCGATCATATCAACATTGTTTTGAAGAAAGGCTAGGTCAAGAGTACCAGCAACCGACGAGCACTGATGAAAGTAGAGGTGACAATGGTTATGATAAGCAGGTTTCCATATCCATTTTATTATTCCTAGTAATCTTCCGAAGATGTCACGTTCCATAGATGACAGACTGTATTTTGTGTTAAAAATTAAAAACAGGACTCCATTTTTTATGATTTGGAAGGGTTGAAGCTATAATATAAAATGGTGTGACAGATATTTTGGTCAAGTTTTGAGCTGACACAAGGAAGAGATTAAAAAAAAGTAATTCCGCGACAAGGGAAACATTTTATGATTTTTCAATATTAAGAGTCGGTGTGACAGACAGTGAAAGTTGTCACACCAATTTTTTTTGAAAAAACAAAATTTGCTAAAAAATGGTTTACAAGAAATTAATTTCCATAAAAGTGCAAATTACTTATGATTATTAGAAAGATGATGCTGTAATCGTATCGGAAGACGAGGACAACCTACAGAGACTCTTACACAAGTTCCAAAAAACAGCTGAAGAATTCAATATGCAAATATCCGTCAAGAAAACCAAATCGCTAACAATATCCAAAGAACCGAGAAGATGTAAATTCGAAATCTATGAGCAGAGTGTAGAACAAGTGATGTCCTTTAAATATTTAGGAGCTAATATAACTAGCACTAGAAATATTAAGGAGGAAGTAAAAGCTCAAACAACAAAGGCATCTCTAATCTCAGGATTCTTGAGAGACATAATCTGGAGAAATAAACACATGAGTACCAGAAGTAAGGTCAGAATATATAAGACATGTGTAAGACCGATTATGACATACGCGATAGAGACCAGAGCGGAGAACACGACTACAAAGCGACTTCTTAGATCAACGGAAATGCGAATTCTTAGATCGATAACTGGCTATACCTTACTTGACCATAAAAGAAGCGAAGAGATAAGGGAAATATGTGAAGTCCAAGACATAGTAAGATGGGCAAGAAACCGAAGAAGAGAATGGAGAGACCATGTTAGCAGAATGCCAAACGACCGGCTGGCAAAAATTGTGAGAGAGAAGCGGCCCAACACACCACGCCCAACTGGACGCCCACCAAAAAGATGGTATGATAGCTGGTCTTTATCGTCCCAATTGTTTTTGGGCAACCTTTGAGGCAAACACAGGACGTAGTCCTAACGTAAGAAGAAGAAGAAAAATAAGAATTTATAAAAAATATTTTGCCAGGATAAACTCTGGCACACCGGGCCTATGTTGTACCAATGCTAAATTTTAGAATCTATATAAATGCACTTTTAGTGTCACCAGCCTCCCACCTATAAACAATTTATAGTACCAATGGATAATATGTGTTTCCTTAGGAACCATTTCTTTCTTTTTTTGGTTTTTGGAGTTGGTTTCATATATATATATATATATATATATATATATATATATATATATATATATATATATATATATATATATATATATATATCGGCTTATAGCGTTCTGCGACGCCTTCCGACTACTAACCGCCATTTATCTCTATCTTGCCATAAGTTCTCCGGCAAGTCTCTTTCTTTCATCTCTTTGTCAATGCCCTCTTTTCAGCTTCTTCTTGGTCTTCCTCTTCCTCTCTTCCCTTGGGGTGTCCATGTCAAAATTTGTTCTGGTAACCTATCATCCGACATTCTTTGGACGTGACCATACCATATTAACTGTTTTGTTCTTATATCATCAACAATCGTGTGTGTGGCACCCATTATATCTCTTATTCTGTCGTTGTGTATCCTCTTCTTGATTTACCCGCAAATCTCCTACAGAAGTCCATCTCAGTTGTTATTAGCATTTTTTCTGTAGACTGTTTTATTTGCCATGTTTCACTACCGTAGGTTATAATGATTTTAAGGATGGTATTATATATTCTTTGTTTATTAGCTTTCCATATAGTTTGATCCCATAAGATTCCGTTCATCATAGAGATGCACAATTTGCACAATAGTACTAACAATAAAAAAGCTTAAGAGTAATACACAATTTACAAAATCAGACTAACATTAGTAGAAAGCTTAAGACTAACACAACAATATTACTGCTGATAATAATAGCTCTTAATTTGCCTCACATTACAATAGAATATATCAAGCTGGTCACTTATTAGGTTATAGTTGCTACACATAGTATGAACAGGAGAGTTTTTAAGTATATTTGTTAGTGGTGTGGTAGTGTAGAATGAGTCGGTGTATCGAGATGACTGACGGGAAATTTTAAAGTTTATCTGATGTAGTAAGCATTGACATTTAATTTCATTGTTAATTATTTTGTGTAGCATAATGACACTAGAACATTCTCGTCTTCTATCCAGAGTGAAAAAGATATGTCTTGACAGTAAACTCTCGTGTGCCGTGCCAATTAGTGGATAAGTCCGATCTACTTTAAAACTTAGGTATTTGAGAAAGCGTCTTTGGATTGCCTCCAGTTTATAAATATGCACTTGATAATATGGGTTCCAGATAACCGATGCATTTTCTAGCTTTGATCTCACAAAAGCATAGTAAAAAGTTTTAAGTGTTAAATGGTTAAAGTCGCGGCCTACTCTAATTATAAATCCATACATACGGTTTGCTGACGTAGTTATATTGTCTATGTGGTTTTGGAAAGATAGCTCTCGGTCGAAAGTAACTCCAAGATCCTTAAAATTACATGGTCTGTCTAGAGAATAATTGTCTATCTTATAGTCAAATATAATTGGATCAGATCTCAATGTATATGACATTACGCAACATTTGGTAGGATTTAACGCTCAATTATTACGACTGCACCATTGGCTTATTTGATTAAGATTTTTCGATAGTTTCTCACATTCAGTCATATTAATGATAGGAGAGAAAATGTTTAGATCATCAGCATACAGTAAAAAATTAAGCTTAATTATGTCACCAATGTCATTGATAAAGATATTAAACAGTAGTGGACCGAGGTTAGATCCTTGCGGTACACCTGATTTGGCGAGGTATTTGTTAGACTTAAATCCATTTAACTGCACATACTGTGTGCGGTCGGACAGATATGATTTGAATAACGCAAGTAGGTTACTCGATAAGCCGAAATTCGAGAGTTTTTGCAGCATTAGATTATGGTTAAGTCTGTCAAATGCTTTGGTCACATCCATGTAAATAACATCAGTCTGAATTCTGTTATCTATATTTTCCGCTGTGTTGTGCAATAACGGTAAGATTTGTTGTTGTTGATCGGCCTTTTACGAAACCGTGCTGCTGGTCTAGAATATAATTGTTGACGTGTTGATACAGAACTCATTGCACCAATATTTCAAATACCTTGCAAAAATTGCATATAATTGAAATCGGCCTGTAATTTTTTATATCAGTTCGCGTTCCTTTTTTAAAGATCGGACATACCTTAAAGCACTTCCACATAGAAGGTATCGTATGTGAACGAATGCAAACATTAATAAGGGTTGTTAATGGGTGAGCTAATACTGAAGCACAGTCTCTAACAATAAATGCAGGGATATGATCCGTTCCTGTGGTGGGTTTTGCTTTAATAGACGTCAATGTAGCTAAAACTTCTTTCTCCTGAAAGCTGCTTATATTTAAATTCAAGTGGTTCGATGAATCATTATCCTCTATGGTATTTGAGGCTAAGTTTAAAGGGTCCGCGAAGGAACTACTAAAAAAGTCTGCAAACCCATTTAGTATATCCGATGGATTAATGGTAGGCAGAGACCACTTCTTTCTACTTGCTACGGTTCTGACACTTTCTTCAGCGTTTTCTGGCCTTTTTTGGACAAACACCGAGATTAGTCAGTTTAATAGTGACGGGGATATTGTCAAAAAAATCAAGTCCCAGTACCAAAGATAGTACGGACATTTCCATAGACTATGAGATGACAGACTGACGAAACTGATATGGGAGGAGAGACCGTCTGGAAAAAGGCAACTTAGGAGACCACGCCAGAGATGGAAAGATAACATCAAAGCAGATCTCACAAAAATGAATTTCTTTTTGGACATGAATCTGATGGAGGACCGGGAGGCCTGGAGGGGTATAGTACAGTCAGCCAAGACCCACCCTGGGTGTAGAGCTACCCTGTATGTATGTATGTATATGCAGTAAGTATTGAAAAAAGAACCAAAGTTAATTTGGGTTCAGGATTAACGTTTAAAGCAATTATAGTGCCTTTGAAAATTTGATAGTAAAGTACTCATATTCTCTTGTAAGATGATCTGTGGTGCTATTATCGGTTTTAACCGTTTATTATTGTTTACAAATATGTAGTTAATTAAATTTACCGATGTTTCTCAGCCAAGAGATTTGCCTTCTTCCAACATCCCATCTGCCCTCTATTTTTCCTTTCATAATCAACTGGAGGAGATGATACTTTTCTCCGCGTAAGATGTGACCAAGGTAAGCGACATTTCACTGTGACCATTATTTGTCTCTCCACCCTGGCTCATCTCAACACTACATCATTGGACAGAAGATTAGTCCACAGAACACGCAGCATTCTACGATGAATCCACATTTCAAATGCTTATATCCGATTTATTCAGCTAACCTTTAAGGTCTAGCATTCCACCCCATACATAAAAACTGACCAAATAAAACACTTAACCATACGCTGGCGTAAATTAAGGTTTAGGTTATCGTCACAAAAAAGCGTTCTCATTCCTTGAAAAGATGTTCTTGCTATTTTGATTCGACATCTTACCTCAATTCTCGCTTTCTTGCAATTTGTAGGAGTGATTTGGTGAAATGTGTAACAGTAACAGGAAGTCGCGGAAGCACACGCTATTTGATTTGACGAATAAGCGCGTGGTTAGAGTTGGCCGTCAGATAGACGTCAACCAATTTTCCGAGAGTGTTGTGTATAAAGTTTACTGTTATATGCGTAAACTATATAAATAAATATTTACTGTCGATAATAAGTCTCAAAAAAGTGCAGATCATTGACAAAAAATTCAAGTAAGTAATAATAAATAATTATTCGAATAGAATATTTCAGTATTTGGCTTTTTTAAATTTTGAGGTTGATATCTGTCACTCGTCAATAAAATAAAATACAATTTTCATTAAAAAGAATTATTATTTGTTATGAAAAATCATTTCAAATAATACCTGACCCATTTTTTTTTAGAATATAATTTTAAAATTGCTTATTACTAAAGTGAGATGTCAAATGTTACACATCATATGCGACTACTGTAAGGCTCGCTCGTTTTATTTTATTTGCTCATTCTTAAAAAAGTATTCCGCAGTAAATCAATGCTTAATTTTTTTCACAGAAAAACATTCTTAACAATAGTAAAATGATATCTCGAACGTTTACATCAAATAAATATATTACTTTAGGAAAAATAACATCCGGAATAAGCTTGCTTATAATATACAATGGAATAAAATATATAAAGATCATATAAAAAAAATCACGATTCGTTCCCATCGGCAGAATTATTATCCGAATCCCCATCTTCTATAGTTTCCCCTAAATCCCTCAACCGCTGCTTAAAATTATTCAGTTTTAAATCTTGATCCGTCAACAGTTCCAGAAGTGCATCCTGGTCCTTTCTAATGCCTTCTAGCTCTGCTTCTTTTTCCGCATTTTCCTCTTCTAATTTTTTAATTTTTTCTATGACGTGAACGTCAGGATTGGGTGCGTTGATTTCATTTGTTTCTAATAATGTTTTATTTGTTGGGTTCACTGCTAGTTGAGCTTTAAGTAAAGTGTTCTGGTCTATAAACTGGGTGTTTGTCTCTTGAAGCTCTTTTATTTGTGCCTAAAATAATTAATTACATTTTTAAATATTTGCGGGCAAGTCAGCAATATTCTTTCAAAAATAATATGTCGAAATAAACATCTCAACTTAAGGTTTACATTACTCTCTATTATAAATAGCATGACAAATGAATTTTTTAAAAGAAATACACATCTAACAAAGTCAATGTTCAAGCCGAGAATATTTAAAGAAAAATTCTGGCATTGCAAGTAACTTAATTATTAAAAATAAAACCTACTTCCAAGTTCTGGTTGCTCTTCTGCAAATTATTTATCGTCTTCTGACATTCTTGAAGCTTCTTATCCTGATCTCTTATTAACTCTTTATACTGCAATAAAAGCGCGTTTTCATGTTCGTTCAAACTTAACTCTGACATTCCATTAGACAGATCTCTCTGAATTCCCAACGCCTGAATGATAACTCCTTCCAGAGATTTTAATAATTTACAAAACTCGAACTCTAGTAACAGTTCACTGGAATGTTTGGCTTTGATTTGTGGTTGTTTAGCTGCTCTTGCATACACTTCATGTCTGGATATTTCTACTAATTTTTTGCAATACGTGTCTATCCCTACTCGTTTTTCAACAAGTTGACTGAGATTTTCTTTTGAATAATTTTGTACTGAATTATCATTATATAGTACACAAAGACCCATTACAAATGCACATAAACTCTGAAAAAATGTTTAACGATTAAGAATAATAATGGTGAGGGAGGCGAATGAATCTACGGGAGTGGTGTGACAATTCGGCGAAGGGAGGTCCGCCAGTAACAGTGTGACAAGCCCATATTCCCACATTCTTTGTCCCCAAACCTAAGGAAGTGTGCCCCAAACGATGTCTCTGAAAACCAGGCGTAAGTAGCCTTTCTGCGGTAGTGTAGGGCTCTGTGTGGGCCATATTATTTTACCATTGCTACTCCTGCGATTAGAAATGGAACTATGAAGAATCAACCAAACATCCATTCGTAATGAAGGTGATGATCACAGTAGGAAAAACCATACCCAGAAACCCAACTTGAGGACGTCACGTCTGGGCACCCGAGATAAAGCAAGAAGTTTGTATACTTGTCGTAAACAATTTAGAACCAAAGGGGAAGAAAAGAGAGTTAAATGAATTTAGTCCAAGAACTTAAAAATTAATTAATTTAATTTAAAATACACGCACAACTAGATAAGTATTAACGTATTTATTATGCACCTCTATAAAGCTAGCCCCGACAACCCAGCCCAATCGACTTAAATGGTGACTATAATTTAGGCTCTTTATGTGATAATTAATTACACATATACATACCAAAATTTCGATGACAATGCTAGCTTTTTCTGAAAGCTAGCTTTAACATATAATAAAAAAGCATAGAAATTTAAAAGATTTACTAACTAATAAGTTGCTAATTAGTTGCTCTGGAAATAACCAACTGGAGTTCCGTAAAGGTAAAAAAAATAAGTCTCTTACAAGCTCCTGAGATAAACACTCTCTCGTATAGGATTACTAGTTAACTTGAAAAGCTGTATAAGATATTTAAAGTTAGCAACTAATTAAGTGAATTGATATAAACTATGTAGAGTTCAGTAAAACTTAAATACAAATGGTGACTTTTAGGACGATTTCAAATACAGATTCCTCTTAAAATAAAATTATTGTGAACCCTTGGGACTATGTTAGTTTACAAAATGTAGTAACTAATTAGATGCTAATAAGTTGCTCAAAACATAAGCGGCTGGAGTTCCATAGAATTCAAATAACTAAAAAAGACAGGTAGACGTCGACCTCGGCGAATATATCTTGATCAGATCGACATTTGTTTTGAAAAAAAAAGACAGGTCAAGAGTACCAACAACCAACGATCATGTATGAAAGCGCTGATGAAAGTAGAAGAAGCGAAAGGTGTGTGTGTAAAAACCGTAACAAGTAAAAGGGAGTGATCCTTGCCTACCTATATGGGAAAAAGTCATGAATATAGGTATGTATGTATGTCACTACTCACTCTATTCATATACAATGCACTACAGAAAAAACACAAACAGAGCAAATATCTCATCACCCAGAGGGATATTTACCATTACAACAAAAGAAATCCAAAGCTCATCAGGCACCCTGCCTATCGATTAAACCATTTAAAAAAGAACTCTTTAAACTATAACCTTTACAACGATTCAGTATCAAAATATAAATATAAAAATAAATATACCTACTTGAACAGAATTTTAACTCAATGAATGAATACCTTAGCACCGAGCACACCTCACTGACCTGCCCTCTGCCATATCAGTAATTTTTTTATAATTTTTAATTATGTTTTATTTTTATTATTCTATTGAAATAATTTTATGTTGTGTATATGTAATTTTTTATCGAGGCTTTTATCTACAGAAGTCTACCACAATATGTTTGTCAATGTCTGTATTATATGTAACTAGTTGGTAACCTGCTACAAATATACTTTTAATGTATGTGAGGTAGTGAATAAACTATTCTATTCTATGGGAGTCCATAAGAATAGAGGTAAAAATACGACTTCACAACTGAAAAAAATTAGAAATCAAGATGGTGGTATTGTGAAGGGAAAAAAATGCGTTTTAAAGAAATAGAAGAAATACTTCGAAAGTCTATTTAAAAAAGAGGATAGATACACAAGTACAGGCTCCATTCGGAGACATGAGTGGAAGTTGCAATGAAAGTGAAATTAGTATGATAGAGATTATCACGGAGTATCCAATAAGTCTTAAAATCTGAGATTTAAATTAAAACTGCGAAACTTGGACCCTTACGAATCAAAAGCTCCTACTGAAGCGATTTGAAAGAAGAATCCTGAGGGGAATATTTGGCCCGTCAAGGACCCAAATGCCGAACAATATCGTATAAGGATAAATGCGGAAGTCCAGGAACTATATCACAAACCGGACATAGACTTTCAGCAAATGCTAAAACATTTTTTTTCCTGTTTAAACCTGTATTTATACTTGTTTTTTAATTGTTTCTGAATGATAAGAATGTAGTTTGTAAAACCTTGAAGCCGAAATACGTCGATTATTTAGCTCGTTTTGTGGTATTACATTAAAGGAATACCATTGAATTTGTTTGGGGCTCATTCATTTATAGTGATTTTTCTTTATAAAATCACCTGCTGCCCATACATGGTTTAGTAATTTTAGTTTCATAGTTAGTTTGATATATTCAGAAAAAATACGATTGTATAGGTCCGTGAATTGATCTGTACATCCCCTCAAATTTAATCCAATCAGTATATACCCTGAGTATAATATTTTAATCTTTTTCCTTTAGGTTACTTAACTGCTAATAAGTAGTTTGAACATTAAAATTAAAATCTAAAGTATATTAAATTTTATTTGTTTAATTAATATTAATTATAATTATTTGATTCTTTTTCCATTTCAGGCAGTTAGTTAAAAGTATTTAAAATTCTTTTTCAGTACTTTGACCTTTAGCCAGCTTTATTAAATCATCAATTTATTATTTCGTTACACATTTTTGGTAAAATAGTTTAGTTTAACGGGTATTAGAAAAACTTTTCAGTACACAATTAGCAGCTCTTGAGTTGGAATAATCTAGTTCTATAAAAGTAACTTATAACGTTACACACAATTGGCTTTAGAAAGGAAACTTAAATGTAACATTAGGGGCATTAGTAAGTTTTTTTACAGTTACACAAAATTGGCACCCAACTTTTGTAACTTTAGAAAAACAGTTTTATTTAGGGTTACACTCTTGGCAGGAAAATACGAAATGCAGTTCCGTTTGGGTCGCTGCGGACGCAGTGGCTATCCCATCAGGCTACACCTACTGTCTCTTACTGCAATTGTTTAGAGCGAGGCTTATGGAATCATGCAATGTCTTCATTGACATGGATAGAGTATAAACTTATCCAAAGCGCCACGATGCCAACAAAATTATAATGGCAAATTTTAATTTTGCAAACCAAAAAAACATAGAATTTACCTGAAGAAGTTCTTCATTATTATCAAACTCACTGGCAGATGTTTGAGCTGTCAAATATGCCATGGATCCGGGGACATTTAAAAAAATTTTGACTGCCTCTGGGGAATGTGCCATCCATTGTGAAAGCAACATCAGTATTCCCAATTTGGCTTGTAATTTACTTGTGTGCTGTAAATATACTGCACACTGATGAAGCAAACTGACAGGTTGTGATCCTAAAAAAAATTTTACGATAAATTTAAAAAAACAAAAAAATATTTTCTTGACCACAGCTTGTCTTAATTTTACCAAAGCATTGTAAGTTTAAAATTAGTTAAAAAAATAAATAGTCGGAACTTCTCAACTTTACAACAGGTCATAAAAATTTAATAAAAGTCCAAATTTAATTTTAAAAGTTATCTACCTCTTACTATAAAAGAATGCTATAATTTCGAGTAGGTACCTGATTATAAAAGAATTAACAATATCTCACCTAAGCTAGTGGCTAATAAAACTCTCAACAATTGCTCTTTCTGCGCAGGATTTTCTATTAAGCAATGTGATAGAGCAACAGAAGAAAACCAATTACTCAAATGATCTTTACTAAACAAACCACTGCATAATATCTGTCCCATGCTTAAATTAGAAGCACCAGCATTACTTGGGAGAAGTGTCTGAACCACTAACTCTTGCCCAATTTCATTTTTAAATAAAAAACATTCAAAGCAATAAAGAACAGCACATCTTAAAGTAAAAGGTTGTTTTTCATTGACCATGGACATTAATAAAACTACTACTGCTGGTCGAGGTGGATTTGATGGAGCTAATACATTGGCAAAGTATTCTTGATTTGTAAGATTTCCTCGTATGACTTCACCTAAAATGATATTTACAATTAATTGTTATTAATAATTTTATTAAAAAATTTATTGCTGGAGAAGCGGCAGAGTACCAAGAAACTGGTGCAAGGCTGTTATTGCACTGCATTACAAAGGAAAAGCTTCACAGCAGGACTGCAAAAACTACCGAGGCATTAGATTACTCACCATCGTCGGCAAACTGTATCCAAAGGTTTTGATTAAAAGAGTGATGAATGAAACTAATGAGAAGATATGGGATGTGCAAGCTGGATTTAGGAGAGGGAAGGGATGCATAAAACAGGTCTTTTCCTAACAAAGCATAGTCGAAAAATTCTTGGCTTAAAGACAAAAGGTCTACTGCGCTTTCATAGACTTTTGACAAGAGTAGTGAAGAATGAATTGTGGGTGACACCGTCTATGTTTGGGATTAGCGGTAACGAAGCTTACATGGACTGGTTTAACATCAAAAAAGGTGTGAGACAGGGATGTGTGGCTTCACCATGGCTGTTTAACTTATACAAAGACAGTTGTTTGAAAGATTTAAAAGAGAGCGCGTATGGATTGACTCAATCATCAAATGTCTTCTTTTCACTGATGATCAAGTCATATTAGCATCATCTGAAGAGGAGTTGCAGGCGATGGTTAATATTATGCATGATACCCTAACATTCAAAGGGATGAAAGTGAATATAAAAAAGACGAAAGTGATGGTTTTTAAAAGAAAATAGAGCATGGCAAACTGCGAGCTAGTGATTGAAGGAGAAAGAGTGGTACAAGTCAATCAGTTTGTATACTTGGGTTCAAAGTTTACAAGAGACGTAAAGAATGACTGTGGATACTGAGCAAAGGGTGTTGGCATAACTTTAACTGTAAAACTTTATGAGCAGCCAGTACGTGACAAAAAAGGCATGACTGGATGGTCACTACACTTATGTTGGGTTTGGCAGAAGAACCATGCTGCAGAGATGAGTAGTCTGAGCTGGAGTAACTCTGATGGATAAAGCGAGGAATAGTGTACTAAGAGAACACTGTAGTGTGAAAGATGTAGTAAGAAAGATAGATACAGAAATGCTTGGATGGTTTGGACATGTAGAGAGAATGGATAAAAAAAGATTGTAGAAACAGATTTAGAAGGCGAGTGTGAATGGGAAAGTTGGTTGAGGTAGACCTAGGCGAATATATCTCGATCAGATTTACATTCTTTTGAAGAAAGGCCAGCAACCGATGAGCATGTATGAAAGCACTGATGAAAGTAGAAGCAAAAGACATGTGTAACAACCATAGCAGGTGAAAAGAAGTGGTCTCTAGCTACCACTATGGAAAAAAGGTGATATAATATATATATATATATATATATATATATATATATATATATATATATATATATATATATATATATATATATATATGCATAAATGTATTTTATGTTTGGCATAAAACATAAAACCTGGATATTTAAACTGGAAAGAGATGTTTAAGATAAATTTTATCATACCTACCTACTGCATTTATAGTTTCTGTTAGAATATCTGCTGGAACTCCACTTGCCATTAGAATATTACATAAAGCTTCTAATAAATTTGCATTCCTCATTGTTTTCTGACAAGCTGTAATAATTTGTGCAGAATTATTAGGAGAGACCACAGTTCTCACAAGTTGCAAAACACACAAAAAGTTTGATACCTTTTGTGGACTCCAACCAACTTCTTCTATATTTGGGGGCAACACAAACATTGGAGAAATTCTTTGTAAATAAGATCCCTCTTGGAAAAAGTTAATGTTACTATTGTTGTTCCTAAGTAAATTTAACATCAGCAATAAACAGTCTTCTACTACAATACCACCATCAGTCCAACCCTCATCTTTTATTATATCAAAAAGCCTATCAAAAGCATTCTCAAATGCCACTATTTTCTGTATGTTAGCATTGGACTTTGTTAAATTAATAAGTAACAATAAAGCATCATTTCTAATCACCTCACGGTTTTCCAACAACAAATCCATTAACTTTGAAACACCCATTGGGCTAACTAGTATTATATCTTGTACATCTTTTGGCTTAGAACATACTAAGGATGTCATTAATCTAATAGCTGGCCATCTTACTCTAAAATCATATTCTTCTAAAAAACCAAGAACCAATGTGATATTCTCTGGGTTTTTTAAAAACATTTCAGTGAACTGTTCCCCAACATTAACTTGCATATTCATGTTACTTTCGTTTTCTTCTTCAAACGTTTCTTTAGAAGTTATATTACATAGAGTATCAAGACAATATCCTACTATTTCACAATCACTGCGATCAAGCTCCAAAACTTGTTTCAATATGTCCATTCCTTGTGCACCCACTTCTAACCTATACTTCTTAGAAAGAGCTTTAAGAGCCCTGCAAGCATCTCTTCTATCCTCTAATAATGTCGAGGTACTAACCCGGCTAATAAGTCGTTCTACCTAAAAACTTTTAATTAAAAACATATTTTTATATTATTGATATACATACTATCTCTGCACCTGTCGGCTGATTTCCAGGCGAGGAAGTGCCTAGAACCGATTTTAATCCACTCCTAAAATATTCCATTATTTTTATTTACTTAAGTTTCTATTAGAATTAATACTAATGTCATTATAATATTGTATACATATATTCATTTCATTTATCAACAAATCAACACATCACATATTTTTATCTAAAACCATATGTGTCAATGTCACCATAAAGAATGACAGTTGTTGATGACGTTTTCATCTATTTAAAAAACCAACACTTCTGCTACAATGTTATGTTTAAGCCATTTAGAAACAGCAATAAAAAAATTTCTTTACATTTAAAATATGTATTGAAACCATTTTTATTCGAGGTGTCAATGGTGAAAAGTAACTAATTTCGTCAAAAAACATGTATAACTGCATTCGTATTGTTGGTGGCCTATACTTCTATTTGTGCTAAATTCCAGATTCAATCAGTTTTGTAATTTGAAGGGTAATCAAATATGTCAGTTAAATTAACGCGTGAGACAAAAATTGTAACCTTGTAATTTTAAAGGTGCAATTTCATGGTGACGCTTGACGCTGGCTTTTAGCGTCAAATGCGGTCACGTGATGGAATTTATTTGTTTAAATTTGAAGCTTTAATTTTTCGAGTTGAATGTGTATTATGGAATCGCATCGTATTGTGGTACTTCGTCAAAATTATTTAAGACAGATCTTAAGTTAAATGAAACGTGGTTGGACACTCACGATGTCGTTCAATAAATAATTTTTGAAAATATATCTTAGTTAAAAATAGAATTGATACGCCACAGGTCGGTTTCTGTTGAAGATTTTGTGGCTTTTAATGAGACGTTTTTTATATATTTTTAAACTGACTTTGAAAGAACTATACCAGTTAATTTAAATAAAGCAACGTAACAAATATTTAAAATTAACTTAATACTCTTGCGATGTGCAGTGGTTATAAGTTTTAGTTGTTTTTTAATTGTTGCTATCATATAAAAAGCATTTAATTAGTGTTAATTATGTACATATATTATAAATACAAAAATATTTTGTTAAAAGTAAATTCTTGGTCGGATTCTTAGTCCCTCAAGGTTATTTTAATAAAATGTAATTTGTCTTGTTCATTTATATAAAGATTAAACAGTATAGGACCTAAGACAGTTCCCTGCGGTACTCTGTATTCAGTTTCTTTCAGGTCACTTATCGTATCTGCAACTTTTACCTCTTGAGTTCTGTTTTCAAGGTAGTTTTTGAGTAGATTTGCGCTCTTGCCTCTTATTCCTACTCGTTCTAAAGTGTCTATAAGTAGTTGAAGGCTAACAGTGTCAAAGGCATTCGACTGGTCGATGAAAACACATAGACATGGATGTCCTTCTTCTAGTGCATTGTGAATTTTTCCGGTCAATACGAGGACTGCATCTTCAGTTGAAAATTAGGAAAAATATACTTATTTAATGAAAATTTTCTATTTTTGGAAATATTTTCAAATATTAGGTAAATGACTTATATTTTTATTTTTAAAAGTATGTACTTAGCGCATCTGTTTGTCATTACTTGTGTAGTTATGCCGATGTTTTTAGTTCAATTCAATTTTATCATTCAATAAAATAAACGCCATATACAATGTGTTTCATTACTAATTGGAAATATTTTA
Organism: Agelastica alni; assembly: GCA_950111635.1. Lineage (NCBI taxonomy): Eukaryota > Metazoa > Arthropoda > Insecta > Coleoptera > Chrysomelidae > Agelastica > Agelastica alni. The sequence goes on from OX467710.1 coordinate 70,603,741, forward strand.
ACTATAGAATCCTAAACTTAAAATATGAAGATTCAACCCAATTCACCTAAATAAAAAGACCCAAAACACCGACATAATTAATACACATTGAAATCAAAATAATTGTGTAGCTTCATGTTTAACCCGAAATATCTCGAAAAATAATAACCTTATCGATATGGAGAGAGAGTACAATATTCACGTAGAAAGTATTGGAAAATCGAAAAATTGTGATAAAATTGCAATTCCGCTAATGGTGTAGAATTTGGAAGGGATCAACCAGTAACTTGCCCCTGTCCTACGGATCTGGTAGTAGCCAGAAACGTTCATTTACCATAATTTAGTAGGGTGTATAGTACTTACATTTCCCACTAAATATGACAATAATACTTGGAATAGTTTTAAAGTACTGGGCACAAATAATCTTTAAATTTTCAAATAAAACACCCTGTAACTCAGACAGCAGACACATTTTATTTAGGTGATTTGGATTGAATATTCATATTTTGAGTTCGGGATTCTATAGTTGAAATATTTCCAATTAGTAATGAAACACCCTGTATAAGTATATTAAAAAATCTAAAAAAAATAAAGAATAATTTGGCAGAGGTAAAGAAAACTTATTTTGGAAGCAAATTTTCAAATGTAGAGCCTGGACGAATGGACGTTGCGGAAAAGATTATAAAATATGAATCGTCAAAATAAAATCTATGTACTTACCATTAAGGTAAAACTAAATAATTGTAAATATTTATTAATTTTAAATATTTTATTTTACAAAATAGTAAGGAAACCAGTCTTAGCTTAACATAATTTTAGATTATTTTCCTAGGTGGTACCCGCAATTTAGTCTGCTTCGTGTAGCTCTTTTTTTTCTCCAAGGAACTCATCCATCTATCTTCATACCAAAATTTAATACTCATTCGTGTGCTTACATAACATGTGCTATGCACTTGTTTATAACTTACACACTTACTGATAAACAGCTTAACTCTCACAGATACCCTTCACCCTCTAGAACATAGAAGAAGAGTTGCTGACCAGTCATTGCTCTACAGATATTTCCATGGCAGATGCTCCAGTGAAATAAAAACTCTTGTACCACCATTGGCTACATTCGGCCGAAGAACTCGGCACGCTGATCAGTCTCACCCATTTACTCTCAAGATTGACACTACAAGGACCAATCTTCATCAAGAATCCTTCTTTTACAGGGCTGCTACGGAATGGAATAAGCTTCCAAAATCAGTTTTTCCAGAGAACTATGACCTGCAACTTTTTAAAAAGCGTGTCTAAAATAATTTCCTTTCTATAATCCCTTCTCCTTCTAATAGTCGCAGTGCAAGCCGTCCGCGGCCCACATGATAGGTCTACCCCTTTTACGACTATTTTCATAAAAAAAAAATAGCCAATGGTGGTTCAAGAGTTTTTATTTCTCTGGAGCATCTGCCATGGAAATATCTGTAGAGCAATAACTGGTCTGCAACTCTTCTTCTATGTTCTAGAGGGTGAAGGGTATCTGTGAAAGTTGAGCTGTTTATCAAGCGAATGGCTCTTTTCTGAATGGAATCTAGAAGACGAAGAGAATGCCTTGGTGCTGAACCCCAAATGTGCGAGCAATACTCCAGTAGAGGTCGGATTTGAGCCTTGTACGTCGTCAACAGTTGATCAGGAGTAAAAAACTTTCTAGTTTTCCACAGAAAACCTAGCCTCTGGCTTGCCGACTTTGCGATGTTAGCAACATGGTCATGCCAAGACATATTATTGGACACCGTGACTCCCAAAATCGAGATGGAGGGACTTGGTTCAAGGGTATTTCCGGACATTGTGATGGGATGATTTGAGGAATTCACTTTCTTGAAAAACGTGGCACTTTGTGTTTTTTGGGCGTTGAACTGAACAAGATTGTTGGTTCCCCACTCGACGATTGCTTTAAGATCTCTATTGATGGAATCAACCTGTTCCTGCCTGAGTCTATTTGTATCAAAGTGATCGATAGGATGTGAAAGTTGAGACAAGTGTGCTATCGTCTACGAAACTGTAAATGGGGTTTGTGGTAGTTTTCAAGAGGTCGTTGATGTGTAAAAGAAATAAGGTGGGGGACAGGATGGAACCCTGGGGGACCCCGGCATTAGTTTTAAACGCATCAGAAGAAATAACGTCAACTGCCACATGTAAGGAGCGATCTTGCATGAAGCTCAAGAGCCATTGGCGCAGTTTGGTTAGGAGACCGTAGGCAGATAATTTACTTAACAATGCCTGGTGCCAAACGCGGTCAAAGGCTTTAGATATATCCAATGCTATTGCACGGGATTCACCAAACTTTTCAATATTGTTTGTCCAGAGCTGAGTGACATAAGCCAGCAAATCTCCAGTAGACCGAAGTTGTCAAAATCCATATTGTCTGTCATGGATTATCTCAAATTTCTTCAGATATTTGATAAGTTCTGTGTTAATCGCTTTTTTCATAATTTTGGATATTACTGAGAGCAATGCAATAGGGCGATAATTTGCAGGAATAGTCTTCTTTCCTCTTTTTGGAATTGGTTTAAATAATGAAGTTAACAAAATAAAAATTGTAACAATCAATAAGCGCGGTAACCATGACATTGACTAATATGGGCACCTAATAATTTTAATTTTTAAATTGAAAAAATGGTATGTTAGAATAAATTGAATTTATTCAAATAATTACTCTTTGGATTGTCGTAGATTAAATTTTGAATGATGCACGTTAGAAATGAACTGTGTTAATGAAACTTGTGTCTCAAAACCACTTGGTTAACGACTCGTGGTTTAATGTTAGACTTTTTCTTCTTCTTTTTCGAGTGCCGTGTCCTCCTAGAACACTGTTGATCATTCGCATGATCTTCACGTTGTCCGCAGCCAACCTAAAGAGTGTCATGGTGTTTACTCCATACCATTGGCAAATATTCTTGAGCCAAGATGTTCTTCGGCAACCAGGACCACGCTTTCCCTCTATTTTTCCTTGAATAATAATGTGGAGCAATTCATATTTCGGATTTCTCGAGTACTCCAGCTTTCTTCTTTTTATGGTATTAAGTATCTCTCTTTGTTTATTTATACGCTGTAGAAGCTCTTCATTCGTCACCCTGTCCATCCCCTATATCCTCAGCATTCTTCAGTAAGTCCACATTTCGAAAGCCTCAATGCTCTTGCACATTGTTTTAGTGAGGTCCATGCTTCCAATCCAAAGAACTATATGCTAAAGACATAGCAACGTAATAGGCGTATTCTTAAGGGAATTCTTAGAGCTCTGTTGGCAAGCACTTTTTGCATGTTCTCGAAAGATGTTCGTGCCTGTTCTATTCTATTTTCATTATATTGTTCATATCGAACTAATTTCATTAATAACAACTACGAGGATAGTTCACGAATTGTTGTCCATAACATAGTTCAGCGGTTCTCAAACTTTTGTTATTCACGCCCGCCTGTTTTAATTTAAAAAATGTTGCGCCCCCCAATCCGTAGACCTAGGAATTTGGACTAAAATAGGCAACATTGTCTCGTCGAGAGCGCCAAAGATGCTGTCGGAAAGTTCGCGGCGTTCGTGCCACGTATTCAAGCTTCCTGATCTTTCTCGAACTGTCTGAACGCGACTATAAATACAGAAGCGCACATACGGTATTCTCAGTCTCTCAGTGAAGGTGTTTTAACACTAAGCAAGCATTATTGTGAAGTGTGAGTGTATAAGTAGATGTAGTATGGATAAATTTTTAAAACGAAAACTTGAGGATGACGGGGCTTGTACATCGACAGGTTCAGGTGGAAATCGTCCGAAATCTAAAACAAGAAAATATGACCCATCATACCTAAATTTGGGCTTTACTAGCCTTGAAGTAGATGGCGAAGAAAAACCACATCGGGAAGCGTTAGCATCAAAATCTAAGCTAAGCCCTGGACTAAACATGATTTTGACAGTAGTTATCGAAGTTGTTAACTTTATAAAAACCAGACCACTAAAAACAAGGATGTTCTCTGTTCTATGTGAAGATATGGGAGCTGAGCATCAATCTTTGTTGTTTTATTCCTCATCCAGATGGTTGTCACGCGGTAAGACGGTTAAGCGTGTCTTTGAATTAAGAAGGGAAATAGCGATATTTTTAAGCGAGGAAGGTCACAAGCATTCAACAGATTTTTTCGACAAATTATTTTTACTGAAGCTTTCTTAAATATATTTGATTTAAGTCAAAAGATTGATGCTTTTTGTAAGAAATTGCAGTTATGGCATAACAAATTGAAAGAAAACAGTTTGGAAATGTTTCCCACATTTTGCGATTTTGTGCAAGATTCCCCATTGGAAGATATTCATAAAGCTGTGATGCTAAAAACCATAGGAAACCATTTAGAAAACTTAACTGAGAATTTCAAGCGATACTTCTTTGCAGAGAAAGATATTAAGTTGTCAGACTGGAGTTGGGTTTTAAATCCATTCGAAAATAGACCTGTCGGACTATCACTGCAAGAATAAGAACAACTGATAGATATTTCAACAAATCCCTTACAAAAATCAAACTTTGTTAACAAATCTTTAACAAACTTCTGGACTGAACTTCCGAACGACTACTCCGTTATAAAATCGAAAGCGCTTAGAATTCTGTTGCCTTTTCCAACGTCCTACCTTTGTGAAACTGGATTTTCTGCACTTGCTGTCGTGAAATCTAAATACAGAAATAAACTTCAAGTAGAAAATGAACTCAGAGTGGCCATCTCTAACATAGAACCAAATTTAGAGAAGTTGTGCGCCTTAAAACAAGCTCATGTTAGCCATTAGTCCTTAGAATGTTTCTTTGTCATCATTAAGTAAGTAAAATTTCAATAAAGATTTTTTAAAAATCTATCTGTAGAATTTTATCATTACCATTTTATTTTTAATCTGTACTGCGCCCCCCCCCCCCCCAATCATGTAAACGCGCCCCCCTTAGTGGGCGCGCCCCACAGTTTGAGAAACGCTGACATAGTTGGCGTTAAATGACAAATGCGAATAAAGTGTCAGGTAAAAGCTTATATTACATTAGTGTGTGCCAATTAGCATCAGCGCATTAGTTCGAGTGTGTTAAATATTAATTTTTTTTCATTAAGGTGTGCGTGATTTTATAAAAATGGACAAAATGGAGATAAGAGGTGTGATAAAGTACCTCTGTAAAAAGAGGTTATCACAGCAAGAAATTTATAAGGACATGGTAGAAGTATTGGGTGACTCTGCGCCTCCGTAGCAGGTAATCAAGAACTGGTCACGAGATTTCAAACTGGGAAGAGAGTTCTGTCAACATGCACCAACTGTAGGAGCCCTCCAAAAAAACTGGGTCTCAAAAAATTCTCTGCACGTTGGGTTCCACTAATGCTGACGGCAGACCAGAAGCGTGTTCGCCAGTTTGCAGCGGAGACAAATTTGGAGATCATTCTGATGAATATAAGCGAAAATTTCTTACGGTCGACGAAACATGAGTTCATCACTTTGATCCAGAATCCAAAAAACAAAGCATGGAATAGCGGCATAGAGGTCCCCTTCCCTCGAAAATTTCGTGTTGTCCCATCAGCTGGTAAGATCATGGCTATAGTTTTTTGGGATTTTGCAGGCGTTATTTTCGTGGATTATTTACCCTGTGGGCACACCATAACAGGTGAATATTATGCGAATTTAATACCAAAAGTACGCGAAGTGGTCAGAGAACAGAGAAGAGGAAAATTGAGTCGAGTTGTGCTCTCCCACCAGAACAACGCTCCGGCCCATTCCCGCCGATCCTGCCATTCATAATGCGGGATTTAAAATTTAAGAACAACCCCCTTATTTTCCAGATTTAGTCCCCAGCGACTACCATCTATTCCAAAATTAAAAGAACATCTTCGTGGAATCCGCTTTGCGGATTTTCATGTGTTTTCTTCTATGTTAGGGACAACAATTCGTCAATTAACCATAATCATTTTTTTTAAATTTTTTTATGTTCTGGTTTCACACGAAAAAGGATATCCTGTAATGCTCAGAGAAGATCGTGAGAACCAAGGAAAAAAAATAGTGGTCTTCTTAAATTTCTGGAGGTTGTATGCCTCGAGGAACACCTTTCTAGGCAATGTGTTCCAAAGCCTCGCTGTTCGTTGGATTAACAAGTCTTTGGAAAGAGATGTTCTGCTGGTCTCTAAATTAACCACGAAGGGGTGTGAAGTCCGAACTTGACGGGTTAATCTCGAAGAAACAGCTAAAGGAGGAACGATTGTTGATATTTCAGAAGAGCATCGCCCATGAAAATATCTATAAAATAGAGACAAATCGCTAACTTTTTTACGGTGTTCCAGAGAAGTGAGCGAGTTTGTAAGCGAGGCATCACCGACCAGACGAATTGCCATTTTTTTGAACGGAATCCAATAGTGTTAGGATATGTTTAGGTGGCGCACTCCAAATATGGGAACAGTATTCCAGGACAGATCGGATCTGTGCCTTATGGATCATAAGCAGCTGACTGGAAGTGAAATAGCTCTTGGCACGAAACAGAAAGCCAAGTTTTTAGGATGCACATTTGACAATGGACCTCACGTGATTTTTCCAAGAAAGGTTATTGCTGATAGTAATACCTAGCATAGAGATGGATAACTTTAATGGAATGGTTACTCCTGACAATATTACGAGGGCAGTTTGATAGGTCAGTGACTTTTTGAATTTCCCGCGCAGTTACTCCAAATGCAACAGTGCTGCCGTCAACTATAATCTATCAGTGGGCAACTTTCTAATTTTGAGCAAGCTACGTCGTGCAGTTGGTTTTTGATAGCCGTTCAAAGCAGACAACATTGTGAATTTTTACGAAAATGGAAAAAAGTGAATTTCGTGTGCTGATTAATCATTACTTTTTACGTAAAAAATCAATCACTGAAACTAAGGAAAGACTTGATAAATACTACGGGGACTCGGCAATATCAATTTCAATGGTTAATAAGTGGTTTACAGAGTTCCGTTGTGGTCGCGTACCAGCACTAGTGACGCCGAACGTCCAGGTCGCCCAAAAGAAGTGATCACGCCGGAAATCGTCGATAAAATCCATGAAATGATATTGGATGATCGGAGAATGAAAGTGCGTGAGTTGGCTCATGCTGTAGGTGTATCTCAACTGAACGGGTACATCATATTTTACACGAATATTTTGACATGAAAAAACTCTCTGCGAGATGGATGCCGCGATTGCTCATACTCGACCATAAGCACAATCGTGTGACCACTTCAAAAGAGTGTTTAGCGATGTTCAGCCGTAATCCGGACGAATTTTTGCGCCGTTTTGTTACTGTGGATGAAACATGGATCCATCACAACACGCCAGAGACCAAGGAACAATCAAAACAGTGGGTTGCTCGGGGTGAACGTGGATCAAAGAAGGCGAAACAGAGTCTGTCAGCTAACAAGGTCATGGCCACAGTTTTTTGGGATGGACGCGGTGTCATTCACATCAATTACCTTAAGAAAGGTAAAACGATCACCGGCGAATATTATTCAAAGCTTTTGAACAGATTCGACGTTGATTTGAAGCAAAAACGGCCGCATTTGGCTAAGAAGAAGAAAGTGCTGTTCCATCAAGACAATGCACGTGTGCACACTTGTCTAGTTACGATGGCCAAAATCCACGAATTGGGATACGAACTGCTACCCCATCCAGCATATTCTCCATATTTAGCCCCCTGCGACTATTTTATGTTTCCAAACCTAAAGAAATGGCTGGGCGGTAAGAGATTTGAGTCGAATGAAGAAGTCATTACCGAAACAAACGCGTATTTTGAGAGCTTTGAAAAAACCTATTATTTGGAGGGAATAAAAAAATTAGAAAAACGCTGGACTAAATGTATTGAGCCAAAAGGTGATTAAGTAGAAAAATAACAAAATTTGTTTTATTCAAAAAGTCACTGACTTATCAAACCGCCCTCGTATGTTAAGCACAGTGAGATCGGCATTTCCAGGGAAAAGAAATGCTTGTGTTTTATTTGCATTGAATTCTACCAAGTTATTGGATCCCCATTCGAGAATTGTTGCCAAGTCCATATTTATTTTGTTGATATTTTTTCCTCGTTCATTTCTGGTTTCACGGGCAGATATAGGGGCCCTGGAAGAGAAAGCGGTATGGAGGGTACTATCATCCGCGAAGCTGTGTACTGGATATGAAGTTGTTTCCAACAAGTCGTTGATGTGAAGTAGAAATAGTGTTGGATATAGAATTGATCCCTGCGGAGAATCAGCATTTATTAGTAGAGAGTCAGATGAAACTCCATTAACTCCATCTAGATTTACGTTCTAGAAATCCAATAGTGTAAATATTTTCTAAGCTTTTTTGTTTTCATATCCAACGTATATGGATTTTATAACATATCGATTTCGTAAATATTTCTTTACTATTTACTAATTATTAGTCGTAGGTAAAGATGAGTTTATACGAAAAAAATATTATGGAAATAGTCCACTGAAAAGTTACATTTGGGGTTGCGTTTTTTAGAGGACGCAATTTTATTATTTTGATGTGTAGGGGGGGTCAGTGTAAAGCTAAAACCAAGTTTGTGGGGTCGCCACCCTTGTCCCACGGCCGCCATCTTGAAAATAGGGGTTGAAATGGTTTTTACGATATATCTCTTAAACTATTTATTTGATAAAAAAAATTTATTAACATTTTTTGTTGCAAACTAAATTCTCTACAACTTTAGTCCAGTAATTTTTTGTCGTAGAACTATAAATAAAAAAGTTATAAGCGAAAATCTTCAGAAATTCGAAAAAAATTTTTATATTTTTCGATATAACTTTATGATGATGAACCGCCGACATTAACACCGTTTCCTTCTCCAGTTCTCCCACTGGTATTTAATTCAGAAAGCCGATCAGATGCTGAGCCGCAGCCTGGTCCATCGAAACGACTGAGGACGGAGTAGTTCTAATTTAGAAAATCACCGTGGATTATGCCTATTGGGGATAACACGTAAAAAAAAACGCGCCTCTAGACTCTACCTCGTGGTTGGTGGGGAAAAGAGTCAATAATTAATTATTAATAATATTGCAAAATTTGTAATTAAAAAAGTTATAATAACAAAATAAAAAAAAAACAATAACTGATGACATATTACATACACACGTATAATATAGGTATAGTTAAGAATATTGAAAAATAATACTCACTTCGGAGCGCTGTAAAACCTTAGCTATTGACTTAATTAAAAAATGATGCAAATAAAAGTTGTTTCTCCAAAAACGATCTACAAAAATGGTCAGATATCATTTTTTCGTAAAATGATAAAAAAAAAAGTTATATCGAAAAATATAAATTTTTTTCTCGAATCTCTGAAGATTTTCGCTTATAACTTTTTATTTATAGTTCTACGACAAAAAATTACTGGACTAAAGTTGTAGAGAATTTAGTTTGCAACAAAAAATGTTAATAAATTTTTTTTATCAAATAAATAGTTTAAGAGATATATCGTAAAAACCATTTCAACCCCTATTTTCAAGATGGCGGCTGTGGGACAAGGGTGGCGACCCCACAAACTTGGTTTTAGCTTTACACTGACTCCCCCTACACATAAAAAAAATAAAATTGCGTCCTCTAAAAAACGCAAGGTAAGGCCTAAAAAATGTAACATTTCAATGGACTAAAATTTTTTGTACAATATACCATTCTATTAATTCTAATCAACTGTCTAATTTTACCGGACTATCAGCATTAAAAGGTCGGTCAGATACGACTACGAGAAATACACTATCTACCCATTTGTGTACACCTTTCGTGTGTTGTTTTGTATTTTGTGTCTTTTAGCTGTTTAGTATTGCATTGACAACCGAGGTGAGAGGAGTGACGACGTCCGAAATATCGCGTTTTGTTGCGTGAATCTAGTCCAGGTGAAATTTAACCGAAAATAAGATAAGCTCCAATTAATCGAAACCTTACGAGAAGAAATTGATGCATTACCTATCATTAATTCTTCGTTGGTATAAACGTAGTCGGTCGTTTTGCTTCATGTGACTCTTTTTTGTGTTTGTATTTTAGAGAATACCACACTCTGTGACATTTGGTTTGAAAAGGTAAGTTTCGTGTTTACATAGCCTATAAAGTTAGTTGTTGGTTTTAAATTGCAAATAAAATCTCGGTCAACCGTTTAAAATTGATATCATTAATGAGAATAAATTTCTAAATAAAGGTTAATCAAAGTAACAAGATTTTTATAATTTAATAATTAGGTAAGTAAGTTTTATTCACATTTTTTTTGGTTTTACTTTTAGTTTCATTGTGATCTTGCAATACTTTTTTTTTGTTCGCCTTTCAATTATTTGCAAACTAATGTTTAAGTGGGTAGATTGATAAAAAATACTGTTTACAATATCTATACATTTCTCAAAACATGAATTATTGCAAATATAAAAGACACTTTGAAACAAAAATTAATAATAGATATTTTTTTTAAAGGATTTATCAAACATCCCGTCCACTAGCACTATGCCAATAGACAATAAATTAAACAATAAATAAAAATGTTTAAAAAATTCATCGACATATTTTAAATTTTCACAAAGTTTTAATTGGTAAAAATGTCAAATGGGGAACAAAGATTTTAAAATGTGCGCTAGTAAAAAAACTACTGGAAGAAATAAATTAAAACATATTTAAATATACAAACAAAGTTGTAATCACAACTAGATGATAACAAATGTAAATAATTTTGGCTTGAATAACAAATACTCGTTCGTGTTACCAAATATTTTGTTTTTATGTCTAGCAATTTTTTTTTATTTTATAATGTAAAAAGATTTGTACAAATGAAAAAAGAGCATGATCGCAAAAAAGCTTTTAATAAAATCTAAATACAATCACAAGAATAAATGTAATAACTCTCGTGTTTAATGAGATCAGACAACGAAGCAAAAATAATAAATACGAAAGTTTTGAAATTTGGTGATGTTTATTATGGATTACTATTAAACGTGTTAAAAGTCATGACAGTTAAAGATGCGGAATCGCCGCCATCGTGGAAGAAAGGTGCATTTTTATGGTTTTTGTTGAATAACTCCTTAATTATCGTGTTTATTATTGGAAAAATTATTTTTACAAAAGTTGGAGAGCATTAAATTGCCTTTTTCATTAATTATTTCGTAAAAGTAATATTTTTCGTACAAATGGACGATGAACGTGAATGTAGAAACTCTGCGAACATAGAAATTGATATTTATTACTATATACAGGGTGGGGCAACCCATACGACATGGTCCCTGTAAACCAAACCATACATTTTTTCGGGAATTTCTTAATTTCATTAGATGTATATTGATTAAGGCTGCAAAAGGAAATTATTTTGGTGTCTTCAGGGTGGCTCAAAAAATAACATATCAAAGTTGTGTTTTTTTAAATGGAACACCTTGTATTTAGTTACACTTTTAAATAGTTCAGGAAAAAAAATATGGTTTTATATAAAGTACCATGTAGCTTACTATAATCGTTCTCGAGTTATTGATTTTTTTATAAAAATGCTAGGTACAATTGGAAACTAAATAACATCAAAATGTATAGAAATCATCCCTTTGAATTCTGACCAAGCATAAAAGAGGTTTTGGGCTATTGATTTCGATAGAACCCGTTTCTCAATACTATACAGAATGTTCAAAAATCATTGTCAATTTTTTATAATTTCGGACAAAGATTACTTTGTTATTTCAAATAGAACACCCTGTATTTTTTTGGTCTGAACAATATTAAATTATATTATCTTTTATTTCATATTGGGGTTTCCTATAACTAACCTAAATAATTTTTCAGATATTGGCTTTATCAAATAGTAGTTCTTATTTCAATGCATTCTTTGAATCAAGACAGCTTTGAAACAACATTGTTTTAACTTGTTGAAAGAATTCTTATGACCAGTTATTGTATTTTACGTTATTCAAACATTCACTGAATTATTACCGTCGAAAATGAAAACTTACCCCATTCAAGAGCGGATAGATATGATTTTAGCGATTGATAAGTATTTAGAGAATTGCCTTTTGGCGTCGAGGGTGTATTCCCAAAAATATCCATTTGTCAAACTTACGAACAATATGTTATAATACTTTTTACGATAACATTGTAAATAACCCTTTTATTTTTATTTGAGATGTTTCTATCCCACAACACCCCATTCATTAGTGATATTGCTCTCCTTCCCAGAGTGTTTCGTTCTTTAATGGCATCGTCCAGTTTTCCATCGGATGTTAATTTGATACCTAAATATTTATATTCATGGCAGGCTTTGATGCGTTGTTCGTTGTTGAGAACTAAATCCTGCCTTCGTCCACCTACGCACATATATTCAGTTTTGTTCAGGTTTACTTCCAATCCCCACTTTTTATACTCTTCAATTAGCTTTCTCGTCATGTATTCCAGGTCCTCGTAATCCTGTATTTGGTCGTCGACGAAACATAACGTATATCGAGTACTATCGTGCAAAGGAATACCCATGTACTGGCATTTTCTTTTTCATTGCTTCAGTACTTGTAGTAGATCTTAAATAGTGTAGGCGAAATACAACACCCTTGTTTAAGACCTTTTGTGACGCTAAACCCTTTAGTCAGTTTATCTCTTATTTTAACTTTAGCCTCAGATTTGCCATATAGTGCTTGTATGGATTTGATTAGTCCTACATTAATTTTTGTTTTCTCTAGCGCTTCCCAGAGAAGGCTCAACGGGACACAGTCGTAAGCTTTTTGTAGATCCACATATAGCAAATGCAGTTCTTGACCAAATGCTGCTTTTTTCTCAATTAATTGAGTTACGTAAAATAGATGATCTGAGGTAGATCTACCTGCTCTAAAACCCGCTTGTCTTCCATATCTTGATATTCGTTTTCTATTTTATTTCTATTCCTATTAATTTTATTACGAAAATGTTTCGTTCATTTTACACATTTTTATACTCACATCTTTTTATACGACACTTCTTAACGGTTTGACTGATAGTTGGGTTATCCTCAACCACATCAGGATGAACCGATGAACCGACTCCAAGTTCATCCGTACAGGATCATCGTCTTGAGCTTGTTGTTAATGATACCCTTTCATCATCGGTATAATCGCCCTCGTCTCCATCCTCATTTTCATCGTCGACTATATTGAAACAGTCTCCTTGGCAATTGTTGCCAACGATTGTGTATGCGATTCCCGCTTGTTTGCATGAGCCTCCACAGCCAGTTGTGCATGTGCAAATAATTAAATTCAATAAAGTCTCTGGTGCAATGGAGTCCAGCGTTCGAATTGGACTGAAGCACTCTTGGACTCGTCTCCAACCCCATGATTCAGGGCGTAATTCATTCCCCGGCCATTTTTGCACTTTATGGTACACGCGAAAAGAAAGCTGCCTGGATGCTTCTGTTGGTGGTAGCGAGCCGATATTCGGTTTAATTTTTGTCACGAATTTTGTGAAACAATGAAATCTGTGTTCATTTAAAGAATTTTCGGTAGGACATGCACCGTAAATGGCAAAGAAAAAACGTTCTCCAGCTTCAGCGATTGTTTCGTGCGAAGAATCACGATTGTTGAATCTTTCAACGATATCATGTAATTCTTTATTTTTTTGGTACAACTTTAGGCACTTTATTTTTCCTTTTTTGAAAATTGCTAACGTGGTTTCGCACTAAAGGCATGCAAGAAGAGAATGCTGTACACAAACATGTGAGTAAAAAAATGTTATGTAAAATGAACAAAACTTTGTCTTAATAAAATTAATAGTAATAAATATGAATTTCTATGTTCGCAGAGTTTCTACATTCACGTTCATCGTCCATTTGTATGAAAAAATATTATTTTTACGAAAAAGTGAATAAGAACCATAAAAAGGCACCTTTCTTCCAAGATGGCAGCGATTCCGCACCTTCAATTGTTCAGGACTTTTAACATATTTTATAGTAAGCCATAATAAACATTATCATCAAATTTTAAAACTTTCGTATTTATTATTTGTATTTAATGAAATTTGGCCTTCGTTGACCGGGCTAGAGAGTTAATTGGAAATTCCCTGCGATCTATGTGAACAATTTTTTACTTAAACCTTTAATTGCACACGTATATTGTGCAAGATTAATCGAAGAATAGTTATTCCGAGAAAATATTGCCAGGAAAAGACTGTTTACTAACCAATAATAAGGTCAAATAAACTATTTTTTCAAGTACATTTGTGTAAAACTGTATTGTAGTACTTGGAACATGAAATTAAACAATAAGGACTTAATTGTTAATTTAAAAACTAACTTGTAGGTATACTTGACGAGTCGACAATAACGATTTATATACAAAGAAAAGGATAAAAAAATATTATTAACTTCCCAGTGGTTAGTTATAGTAATGGGTCCGATTTTGCGAATCCCGAATTTTGACATATTTCCACATTTCAAGGCACCCAGTGTCGAATACAATAGTTTTTAAGTGAACGTGTGTATGTACGTATGTGCGAATGTTCGTATGCGCGTTCGGAATTATATTTCGTCTCGATAACTTCGAGAACAAAGAATGATATCGACTTGGGTCTAATTTCATTCGACACATAATTACGCAACTTAGACCTGATTGGATTTTCAGCAAAATCGGTCAAGCTGTTTTTATGGAGAATAAAAAAACTGAAAAAAATGGTGAACTACCTGAATTTTGCAATTTATAAATTATACTATTTTTAATAGAGAATTTTAAGATCTTCTAAATAATATATAATAATATTGCATGTTGGAATATTTGTATGAAAAATATGATGACAATATTTCATAAAAAGAGATAGAAAACAAAAATAGGAATTGGAGAATTTCTAACTTATGTCAGTATTGAGAGAATAAGCATTGGAGACGCTATAACAGTAAAAAATTATTGTTAGTAATAATCAAGCATTGTTTATTACAATTGAATATTGTTACTAACAAATGTTTATTGATCATAATATTTAAAAAAAATTCAATTGTTTTAAACAATTGAAAATAGCTCCTGCTCATGAAATGATAAAAAGTTTGAAAAAATACGGTTGACATAAACAGAATATTGTTAATGAAAATTACGATTTGTTATAAACAATTTGAAATCGTTTTTTATAATAATTTTAATAATAATAATTATAATAACAAAACATATGGTATTTTTACATTTTTAACACTGGAAAGTTAGCCGTATGGATCTCTCGAGTCGCACCCAAACCACTGATATTTTGACTTTTAAGATAAAATGTTAACAGTTGACGTGTTTCAAATGGTTAAAAAATTACGAGGGTGCGTTTATAAAGCAGTAACGAGACCCATAACAAGAAGGGAAGTAGCTCAGTGTGACGAGCCTGTAGCTTTTTACGACCTAGAGATTGTTGGAATAATTCTACTCAAGGTCAGAATATATATTTTTAATTTTTCATTGAATAATTGATTTGAATAATCCCGGTGTCGACCAATCACTTTGGAGTTCAAGTTTTTAGTACTGTTTTAATAGTGTCGAAGGAAACAGTTAATCTCTCTCTAGTCCAGCGTTTCTCAAACTGTGGGGCGCGCCCCCTAAGGGGGGCGCGTTTACATGATTGGGGGGGGGGGGGGCGCAGTACAGATTAAAAATAAAATAGTAATGATAAAATGCTACAGATAGATTTTTTAAAAATCTTTATTGAAATTTTACTTACTTAATGATGACAAAGAAACATTCTAAGGACTAATGGCTAACATGAGCTTGTTTTAAGGCGCACAACTTCTCTAAATTTGGTTCTATGTTAGAGATGGCCACTCTGAGTTCATTTTCTACTGGAAGTTTATTTCTGTATTAAGATTTCACGACAGCAAGTGCAGAAAATCCAGTTTCACAAAGGTAGGACGTTGGAAAAGGCAACAGAATTCTAAGCGCTTTGGCTTTTATAACGGAGTAGTCGTTCGGAAGTTCAGTCCAGAAGTTTGTTAAAGATTTGTTAACAAAGTTTGATTTTTGTAAGGGATTTGTTGAAATATCTATCAGTTGTTCTTCTTCTTGCAGTGATAGTCCGACAGGTCTATTTTCGAATGGATTTAAAACCCAGCTCCAGTCTGACAACTTGATATCTTTCTCTGCAAAGAAGTATCGCTTGAAATTCTCAGTTAAGTTTTCTAAATGGCTTCCTATGGTTTTTAGCATCACAGCTTTATGAATATCTTCCAATGGGGAATCTTGCACAAAATCGCAAAATGTGGGAAACATTTCCAAACTGTTTTCTTTCAATTTGTTATGCCATAACTGCAATTTCTTACAAAAAGCATCAATCTTTTGACTTAAATCAAATATATTTACGTCTTTTCCTTGCAGCTGAAGATTAAGTATATTAAGTTTTTCAAAAATATCTACTAAATAAGAAAGCTTCAGTAAAAATAATTTGTCGAAAAAATCTGTTGAATGCTTGTGACCTTCCTCGCTTAAAAATATCGCTATTTCCCTTCTTAATTCAAAGACACGCTTAACCGTCTTACCGCGTGACAACCATCTGGATGAGGAATAAAACAACAAAGATTGATGCTCAGCTCCCATATCTTCACACAGAACAGAGAACATCCTTGTTTTTAGTGGTCTGGTTTTTATAAAGTTAACAACTTCAATGACTACTGTCAAATCATGTTTAGTCCAGGGCTTAGCGATTTTGATGCTAACGCTTCCCGATGTATTATGCAGTGCGTCCAGATAATTTCTGAGGATTCCTTTTTTACTAGCGCTTGTAAACTGTTGTATTTACCAGACATGGCTTGAGCTCCATCGGTGCAAATCGCAACACAATTTTTCCATTGCAAATTCATTTTAGTAATAGAATCATTTGTAATCTTGAACAACTCGGTGGCTGTAGTTCTTCCTTCAATCTGTTTACAAAACAATAAATCTTCACATATTTTAGAACATTGACAGAATCTAATGTAGCAAATCAAATGGGAATCATTACTAGAGTCAGTTGCTTCGTCAAGTTGTATAGCAAACAAGTTTCCAGTAAGCTCAGATTCAAGCTGCTGCTGCATATCAACTGATATATCGTTAATTCGTCGACAGATTGTATCATTTGACAGAGGAATATTGTTAAGTTGTGAAGTAAAATTTTCACCAAACATTATTTCTACAATGTCTTTGCAAGCGGGTAAAATAAGTTGCTCTGCAATAGTGTGCGGTTTTTTGCATTTAGCTACTTTGTATGCAACTTTATATGATGCCAAGTGAGCCTTCTCATTTACTGCCAGTACTCTATGGAAGCTGGATTTTTGTTTTTTAAACAATCTGAGTTTCTCCACAAAAAAATCTCGCAGTTTATTGCTATCTGCAGCCAATACTTTTAAACAGAGAACGCATTGTGGTTTTTCTTCGCCACCTACTTCAAGGCTAGTAAAGCCCAAATTTAGGTATGATGGGTCATATTTTCTTGTTTTAGATTTCGGACGATTTCCACCTGAACCTGTCGATGTACAAGCCCCGTCATCCTCAAGTTTTCGTTTTAAAAATTTATCCATACTACATCTACTTATACACTCACACTTTACAATAATGCTTGCTTAGTGTTAAAATACCTTCACTGAGAGACTGAGAATACCGTATGTGCGCTTCTGTATTTATAGTCGCGTTCAGACAGTTCGAGAAAGATCAGGAAGCTTGAATACGTGGCACGAACGCCGCGAACTTTCCGACAGCATCTTTGGCGCTCTCGACGAGACAATGTTGCCTATTTTAGTCCAAATTCCTAGGTCTACGGATTGGGGGGCGCAACATTTTTTAAATTAAAACAGGGGGGCGTGAATAACAAAAGTTTGAGAACCGCTGCTCTAGTCCATTTCCCTGAGTAGGGATTAGTGACTATGATGCTCCCGTAGCAGCACTTATAGTATTGTGCCACTCCTCTCTATTCTGGGCCATATTTACAATTTTATGTAGGCCTTGGCCGATTAGATCTTTAGTTTGGTCCACCCATCTCTTGGGTGACCTTCCGCGCGGGCGCTTCCCCTTAACCTTTTCTTCGACTATTAATAGTTGCAATGAGTCTGTTCTTCTTGCAATGTGGCCGATGTATGTTAAAAAGCTTCGGTTTATCTTTTTTGACAGATTTGGTTGAATATTTAGTTCTTGAAGAACAGATTTATTTGTACGGTGGGCCGTCCAGGGTATCCGAAATAGCCGTCTGTATGCCCACATTTCGAAGGCATCTATCCGCCTGGTATCGCTTTTCTCGAGTGTTCAGGTTTCTGCTCCATAAGTGGCAATAGGGAACACAAGTGAATTCAACAATCTTAATTTGGTGTTTTTGGTGATGGCTGTATCTCTCCAGATCTTGCTTAACTTAGTTACGGCTGTTCGAGCCAGTGCAACTCTTCATTTTATTTTATCTTCGCATGCACCGCTGTTGTCAATTAGAGAGATTAGAGATATTATATAATTATTACAACTATTAAAAAATTATTAACCCTAAGGCTGCTTTTATACACACCGGTAAAACCTGAGCCGGTGCCGGTGCCGGATGTTTAGCCTGCCCAGCAAGCGTTGTTGTTGAACTCGACAACGGATGTCGGATCTCTGATTTACCAATTTTAACCATTTAACGACTACAGGGATTTAAAGTTTTGAAGTTCGAACTAAATTTTTGCAAACTATTACGTTTTTTAAAATTTATTTTATTATTCTCAACAACAAATTCGACGGATCCAATCGAAAGAACAAGCCGGCTTTAGAAAGGATTTCAGAACGAGCGATCACCTATTAACAATAAAAATCCTGATAGAACGTGCCAACGAATATCACATCCAACTATATATTGCGTTTATTGATTTCGAAAAGGCTTTTGATAGTGTTGAACTCTGGGCAGTGAAAAGCTCGCTAATTAATAGCAACAACAATTAAAATCCATGAGGGAACAAGACCAATACACATAAGAAGAGGCGACACAATATCACCTTAACCTTTTAACCAGGCTCTAGAGGATGTTTTTAAAAAATTAGACTGGGAAGAAAAAGGTATAAAAATATGTGGACGACACCTGAACAACCTAAGATACGCGGATGATATCGCCTTGATAACAGATAAGAAAAAAGAACTGACGGAAATGCTGAAAGAACTGGACACAGCAGCCAAAAATATAGGTCTTAATATGAACTACGCCAAAACTAAAACACTGACGTAGACATCATAATAAGAATAGAGCAAGAAAAAATAGAACAAGTTGATGAATACATGGGAAAAAATATTAAACTCAACAAAGAAAACCAGCAGAAATCAAGGGTCAAGTTAGATTGGGTTGGGCAGCACTCGGCAAATTGAGCTACATCCTAAACAACAAAAAATATCCACAATACCTCAAAACCAAATTATATAATCAATGAGTACTCCCTGTCCTCGCCTATATATCTCAAACATGGACACTTACATAGAAAAACATGGATAAAATAACAAAAGCACAAAGATCAATGAAAAGACAAATGTTACATGTAAAACTGATAGAAAGAGAAAATAGTGAATAAGAAATAAAACGAAAGTAAGAGATGTTAGAAAAGAGGCAGCAAAATTAAAATGGAATTTCGCCGGTCACAATATCAGGCAAAAAGACGACCGATAGAAGAAATGTATTCTAAACTGGTGACCCTGTGAAAATAAAAGAAGTAAATGAAGACCCCAAATGAGGTGGGCGGATGACCTGAAGAAGCACTCTGGAACTAGATGGATGAACATGGCGACAAACAGGGAAGAGTGGAAAAGACTGTGGGAGGCCTATGTCCAAAGATGGACCGAAGAAGGCAAAATAGATAGATAGATAGATTTTTATAAAGGGAACAACTGTCATCTAACAAATTAAATTGTCATTGGAAAGTTTGAGTAAGTTGTCCAACTTTTTTACAGTGTTGTGTTAATTTAAAAACGAACTTGAAAAATCATTGTAGTGTGTGATAATTGAAGACATACCTAATAGAAAAAGATGTTTTATCACCGATCATGACCGTGCCATACCATTCCGGTGTCCTTAAGTACCCGTCATACTGATTCAAATATGTCAAATTTGTACTTACAGGTATCATAGGTACTAGTAGGGCGGTCCGTTTTTAAGACCCCCGTGGTCCATTTTTATGGCTAGATGCAATGCCACACTGGTAGAAGGTATTTAAATGGCCTCCATACTGAAAAAACAAATTTTTTTTCAAAATATGCAAAAAATCACTGGTAAGTGTTCAAAAATAATTCTATAATCTTTATATTAATGACAAGTGTAATGAATGACCCGCGAACGGCAGCAGGCGAAATTTCGTCGAAATTCTCCGATTTGGATTCCGAAAGTACCTTATTTAGGTGCTAATTTGGTGCTGAGTTCATTATTTTCGTGCTCGTTGTTTAGAGGTAGGGGACGATTTTGAAAATTCGTCTGCTACCGTTACGTGACGGTAGCAGAACTTTTGCAAAATCAATAAAAATTAAAAACTGAAAGCACCCGAATTAAGTGCTTTCTAGGTACTTTCGATATATATAAGAATCAAACCGGAAGTCCGACCGGAAATCGCAAAATCAAAATTTTGAAAATTTGTCAAAATTTCATATTTTGAATTATTCGTAATAGCCGAATTTACCAATGTACATTGTTTTTGTTTTCAATAAATTGGGTGCTTTTTAATAAGACATGATTGCATTTTCGTGCTCAACCCCTAAGTCGAAGGCACCATCCCTTACAATACGAAAAATCCTCTCAACGATAAAAACGTTTTCTCAAGCGGTAGAAACATGCTATAAATTAGGTGCTCTCGGAAAATGTATCATTTGACTTTGGTGCTCCAATTTTAAGGTCGGTATACCACCCCCGAGCGTTCGCGAATAAAAATTTTGACGTGAAAAAAGTCCCCAATAATAATACAGAATTTTTACTCGGTAGAAATATGCTGCGGAGATGAGTAGTCTGAGAAATATATTTTCAGTGAAAACAAAATTTACTTTGTACTCATTTTCCAAGGGCATAGCTTTTTGTGGTATTTATAACACTGGTATAACTTCTCAAAAAGTTTTAGCAATGTACTTATCATAAGTGCTTTTCGCTGTTGTCTCCAGGCCTATACATACGTTCTTTTACGACAGCTAAAACCGCAATGTAACACCAACGTCAATCGCCAATACTGGAGTGTGTTAAAATGATGCTACTGATCGGCACGGTGTTGGCACCGTCACCGTCTCCGGTCTTACCGGTGTGTGTAAAAACGGCCTAAGAGGTTGAAAACATCGCTGCACTAAACGTGATGCTAAAAAACTGTAGACGAATTGTAGTTTTATCGTCATTGTTATTTCATAACATTTTTAAGACATCGATCCATTGATAAAAATCGCGTCGTTTATAAAAAAGGGTTATGAAAGGATATTTCATTCTCAGCAGTAAAAAAACACACCCCTTTGAACAGGTGTGGTCAACAATCGACTGTTAGATTACCTGACTCACAACTAGCTAAGCACCGTGTGTAAGAACTTGTATACTCATAAAAATAATCTTTTTCAGCAAACATCGAACAAATTTTGATTGTTTTTTTCGGTCACTATTGTAATCTAACTTTTTTAAAAACTAATTCATTCTTGGAATATTTCTTCTCGGGGTAGTCATTCATTTTTGGTAGAAATGAGTCGTATTTACTGTTAAAATTCTTTCATAATTAATGTGTTTAACCTTGTTACTTACATATGCATCGTAAGGAACTGTGTGATTATTTTTACCCGTGTACAATGTACTGAAAATTTCTTTTAGGTAATAAATAATTCATGATTACTGTAAGTAGTTGTAAACGTGCTTTTAATACACGTGAAACAAATATAAATATCAATAAATTTGCTTCAGGTTATTGAAAGTATATCGGTTCTAACCTTCTGACGTTTCATAAGAGGCTAATTTTTAATAATAAATATTTCGTGTGTTATAAACTATAGTTATTTATAGCTACTACATAAAATAGCAATATTATTTCACAACAGAAACTTGAACTATAATTTACTTACAACAATCATTCTAAAGTTGATGCAGTGATCTTTTCCTTTTGCCAATTTGTGAAGGATTTGTAGGATTTGTCTTCAGTTTTCATTGCTTTCCATGGAAGAATTGATTTAATGACCAACAATAAGACAATGACTTCGTTGTGTTATTAGATAAAGTAATGATTGAAAACATACAATGTACTTCATTGTTCAATCAAAAACAGTTAAAAAAAAATAACTTTGTATTATAGCTGTACAAAGTTTTTTTTGATCAAAAGGTCTACTGCGCTTTTGTAGACTTAAAAAAGGCCTATGACAGAGTGGGGAGGAATGAATTGTCGTCGACATTGTCTAGGTATGGGGTGAAATCACTTTACGAGGATTCCACTGCTTGTGTCAGGATAAACGCAGCTTATACAGACTGGTTTAACTTTGAAAAAAGTGTTAGACAGGGATGTGTGACAACACCATGGCTATTTAACTTATTCATTTCATTTCAAAACAAGCCAGTTAAAATAACTTGTGATTTTGCGTAAATATAGGAAAAACAAAAAATACGTCGAATTTTAAATCAAGGGGAAGGTTTAAAATTTTTATTTTGCTGGTTCCAAGTGGCACCCCTTTAACATTCCCCACCTCTTCTTTAAAATGTCAAACAGCAACCCCTACCTTGTGATACATCAAATTAAAACCCAAAAAAAATTCAAATTAGCCATAAAAACAACAATTTGTTCTATCGCTTTATTTTGCAGATAACATTAAACATAGCGAAATTACAACAGAAATTAAATTTTTTTTCATGAAAATAGTCGCAATAAGTGAAGACCTATCGTGTGGGCCGCGGACGGCCCGCACTGCGACTATTAGAAGGGGAAGGAATTATAGAAAGGAAATAATTGTGGACACGCTTTTTAAAAAGTTGCAGGTCATAGTTCTCTGGAAAAACTGATTTTGGAAGCCCATTCCATTCCGTAGCAGCCCTGTAAAAGAAGGATTCTTGATGAAGATTGGTCCTTGTAGTGTCAATCTTGAGAGTAAATGGGTGAGACTGATCAGCGTGCCGAGTTCTTCTGCCGAATAAAGTTAATTGCAAACAGCTCCTTAATGTATTTACATTAACTGTTCAAAGTGTGCTCCGGTATTTTGTAGGCAATAATATAACCTGTTTTCAAATTCTTCCCGAACTCTTTGCAAAATTTCGCTATTAATTCGTCTAAATTCTTCAGTTATTCTAAGCTTTAGTTGTTCAATGTCCTCGGAAGGAGATTTGTGAACTAATGTTTTTAGATAGCCTCACAGAAAAAAGTCAAGTGGTGTTAGATCTGGAGAACTTGCCGGCCATTCTATAAAACGCCTTCTGCCAATCCAATGTCTTGAAAACAGTTCGTCTAGCCATTGTCTTACAGTTAGTGCTTAATATGGTGTAACTTCGTCCAGTTGAAGGTATATATTCTGTTCATCTAGCACCATATTTACCTGTTCATCAACTTGTCTTTTTAGTGACTGAGTAATTAGTAAATCAATTTTATTTTCTAGTAATTGTAGGTACAATTCTTCCGTTTGGATTTGGTCAATAAAAAGTTGTCCACAGTCCATACATTGATCTTCGCTGGAAATTTTTCTGTCGAAACACGTGAGGATTTTCGTCATCCCAGTACCTACAATTATATT
This sequence comes from Agelastica alni, assembly GCA_950111635.1. Classification (NCBI taxonomy): domain Eukaryota; kingdom Metazoa; phylum Arthropoda; class Insecta; order Coleoptera; family Chrysomelidae; genus Agelastica; species Agelastica alni. The sequence continues at coordinate 70,627,331 of OX467710.1, forward strand.
TGTTAACAAAGCCATTTAAATAAAAAGTTGATTCATCACTGAAACAAATATTTTTAACAAAATTTGCGTCTTATTGTATTATTTGGGACATTGTTACACAAAATTCAATTCTGCGATCATAGTCGTCTTTACTAAGCTGATGATGAATTTGTAATTTATAAGGATAAAATTTATGCAATTTAAACACTCTGTGTGTGAAATCAACAGAAATATTTGTAAGTTTTGATTCTTCTGGAATAAAATAGGTAGGATCTATAGCAAAATGATCCGTTGGTTTCTCCAAATATCTGTACTAACTCTATGATGGTCTGGTGGCCTATATTTCTATCTCATTAAAAACAAGAGCTCACTTATTTTGATGACTGTAGATAAAAATATTATTTCTATTCGTTCTTACAAAAAATACACCATTTTAAAATAAGTAGAATAAGTAGATTTTACAGCTAAAAATAATGGCTTATTTACCGTCACGAATAAATAACTAAATATACTATTATTATGTTTAAAACAAAGAAACAAAATGACAAAAAATGTCGAAAAAGGTGACATGTATTCAGAAGTAAGTTAATTGATTCCTAATAAGACTTCTACCTATCCAATAGTGGCGTAGGTCGTTTTTGTTATGAACTTATGCTATTTCAAAAAATTTGTTGTCATCAGCAAAATAACTTGATAGAATAAATTTTTGTTTATATGGCTGATTTGCATTATTCTTGGGTTTTCATTTGATGTATCACAAGGTAAGAGTTGCTTTTTGATATTTTACAGAATGGATGGAGGATGTTAAGAGGTGCCACTTGGAAACAACAGAATAACATTTTTAAACCTTGATTTAAATTTCGACGTGTTTTTTGTTTTTCTTACATTTACGCAAATCAAAACTTATTTGGTTTGGCTGGTTTTGAAATGAAAGCACTGTAGATGGTTGTTTAAAATATCTAAAAAAGAGTGCTTATGGATTGAGAATTAATAATTTGATCAGGTCATATTAGGTTCATCCGAGGAGGACTTGCAAGCGACGGTCAGTAATATGCATGATGCCCTAAAAATCAGAGAGATAAAAGTGAATGTAAGCAAGACGAAAGTAATGGTTTTTAAAAGAGAAGAAAGCATGACAAACTGTGAAATTCTGATTAAGGGAGAAATAGTGGAACAAGTTAATAAATTTGTGTACTTGGGTTGAAAGTATACGAGAAATGAAAAGTATAACAGTGACATTGAGCGAAGGGTGTTGGCAGGAAATCAAATGAATGGGGCACTGCATAACTTTGTGAGCAGCCAGAATGTGTCAAAAAAGACATGAATGGCTGTGTTTAGAAGAGTGCTGGTCCCTACAATTATGTATGGTATTTAATATTGTGATTTGAAGAAGAAGCATAAAAGTAAGATCAATCCTGCAGAGGTGAGTAGTCTAAAAAGTATAGCTGGAGTAACTCTGATGGATAAAGTGAGGAAAAGTGTGATAAAGGGAACGCTGTGGTGTGAAAAAAGATAGATAAAGGAATGCATAGATAATTCTGACACGTAGAGAAAGAAGATTGACGAAACAAATCTATAAGGCGAGTGTGAATGGTCGGTAGAGGTCGACATAGACGAACTTAGCACGATCACATCAAAATTATTTTGAAAAAGTCCAGGTCAAGTGTACCAACCACTAACGAATATGTATAATAGTGATAATGTAAGTAGAAGAAGAAACTGCATAAAACTGCATAAAGTTTACAAAAACATATCCAGGTGCAGACAAAACTCAGACCATAATCCAGTTGTTGCAGCAGCAAGACTTACACTTAAAAGATGTTTGCAAAGACCCAGACATAATAAGCCAGATGTGTCAAGGCTAAAGGACATAAATATAATGAGTAAAGTGAAACATGAACTGAATTCCAGACTTGATGCGATACCCATAACGGAGGCAGCCGAGACTGATGAACTGTGGTCCAATATAAAAAATACCATCACAGAAAGTACTACCAAAAGACTTAAACCTCAACAAAACCACAAGAAGAGACCATGGATGTCGGAGGAAATCCTTGATCTTATGGAAAAAAGATGGACACTCAAGGGCAAGAACAACGAATACCGGGTACAAAACCGCATAATCAAAAACAAGATAAGAGAAGCAAAAGAGAAATGGTTTTCCGAGCAATGCCAAGAAATAGAAGCAATGGAAGCAAAACACGATACCTTAAACATGCACAAGAAGATAAAAGAGGCAGCAGGTATCTGCAGAAATAGAAACGCGACGACTTTACAGAACGCACAGGGCAGGTTGATACTGGATACTTCAGAAAAACTGACGGAATGGTGCGACTACATCGAGCACCTATTTCACGATACCCGGCCAGAACTTCAGAAAGAATTTTTTAATCAAGGCCAAGGCTTGGACATAACGAAGGCAGAAGTTTAATATGCGCTGTCAATTTCAAAAAATGGGAAAGCTAGTGGTCCTGATGACGTCTATATAGAAGTTCCAAAAATACTGCCAAACGAAGAATCACTGAACACGCTGGTAAAGCTATTCAATCTTATTTACCGAAACGGCAGTATACCTTCTGATTGGTTAAAATCTACTTTTGTCCCGCTCCCCAAAAACGCGAAGGCCAAAAACTGCGGTGATTATCGTCTTATTAGCCTGATGAGCCATGTGCTTAAACTCTTCTTGAAAATAATACACAAAAGAATATATGCAAAGTGCGAGACAATGATGGGGGGACTCTCAGTTTGGTTTTTGCAATGGCTTTGGAACAAGGAAGGCACTATTTAGCATACAGGTTCTTATCCAAAGGTGCCGGGACATGTCGGTGACCGTTTACGCATGTTTCATCGATTACGAAAAAGCCTTTGATAAAGTTAAGCACGAAAAACTGATCAACATTCTTAGAGAAATAGGACTGGAACAACGAGACCTTGGAATAATTGCCAACCCTTACTGGAACCAAAGTGCTCGAGTAAGAATCGATAATACCGCGTCCGACGTGATCAAAATTCTGAGAGGCGTTCGTCAAGGATGCATTTTATCACCACTGTTATTCAATTTGTATTCCGACAGGATATTTCAAGAGGCGTTGGATGAATGTGACGAGGGGATATCTGTCAATGGGATTAATATCAACAATCTGAGGTATGCGGATGACACGGTTTTTGTTGCCGACTCACTGGAAGGACTGCAGGAACTGGTTAGCAGCGTGACGGCTGCAAGCTCAGAGGCCGGACTTAGCCTGAACGTGAGAAAGACAAAGTGGCTAGCAGTTAGCAAATCAAACAACGTGGACGGACACCTGACAATTAACGGTCAACGAATTGAGCGAGTAGAAACTTTTAAATATCTTGGGTGTCAACTAAATGAGAAGTGGGACAGCATGCAGGAGATTCGTGCCAGAATAGAACAAGCTCGTGCTTCGTTCCTGAAAATGCGTAAAGTACTTTGCAGCAGAAATTTAAGCTTGCCTCTGCGCGTCCGAGTGCTTCGCTGTTACGTGTTTAGCATACTGTTTTATGGAATGGAAGCTTGGACTTTGACAGATGCGATGTGCAAAAAATTGGAGGCCTTTGAAATATGGACGTACAGAAGGCTATTAAGAATCTCCTGGGTAGAAAGAGTGCGTAACACCGAGTCACTTCAACGCCTTGACAAGCAGCTGGAAGTTCTATTTACACTAAAAAAGCGCAAACTGGAGTATTTTGGTCACATCTTAAGAAATGACAAGTATCGATATTTAAAGCTTATTATAGAAGGGAAGATCTAAGGAAGAAGAGGCCCGGGTAGAAGAAAGATATCCTGGCTAAAAAACTTAAGACAATCGTATGGAGTGAGCACTACCACATTGTTCCGCCGAGCTGTAGACAAGGTTCAGATAGCGCTGATGATTGCCAACGTCCGAGGAGGACAGGAAACCTAAAGAAGAAGAAGTAGAAGAAGTAAGAGACATGTGTAAGGACCGTAGCAAGTAAAAAGAAGTGACCTCTGCCTACCCCTATGAAAAAAAGCGTAATTATATAAATAGAATTTCAATTATTGTGGGTGGCACAGGTCAAATTTACAAGGAAAATTTTTCATTAAAAAAAATCACAGGTTATGGGGATAGTACAAAATTATTTTAGAATATGTATGATGTGGACGATGCGTATGTACCCATCTATGTATGTAAAACAACTATTACACACATTATTTTTTTACCTTCATTATAGGATCCTTTCCAATTTTAACATAAGGTACAAAATGAGGGCTTTTCCATTTTAATTTTCTTCAGTGTTGAAATCACGATAATATAACAACAAGACTTAATGAAATAACTTTAATTTCATCATGTCTTCGTTAACTCCCAGCATTCGTCTCATCTGATTCTAAAAGACGCTATGTATGTACATGTAAAAGTAACAAGGGGTTATGCAGGTAGTCCCCGGAAACCAAATTACCAATGACCTTTTTGGGACTGGGAACTAAATTTCATAAAATTATCAAGCATCCCAAATAACTTTCCAATTTATTACCTGGCGGGAACCAACCTAGCAACACCCGTCTGGAAGATCTTGGAGATAACCTGACAGGAGCTTTTTCGTAGCTTGCGCCTAAGAGGCATAAACGAAGGATATTTATTTTTAGGGATACGTGTAAAGACGTTTTTTTAAACTTAACTCTAAGTGGTTTCTGGGTTCTAAGGTGCGTGAGAAGGTGTAGATACATACGTATCTTCTCTACAGTTCCCAAAGTTTTAAATAGAAGTGGTGTGATATTAATTTGTATGTATATATACAAGCCAGTTCTAAAACGTCTTGCGACGTTGTCCGACGCCTAATCTCCATCTACTTCGGTCTTTCCAGTCGTCCGCTGTTAAATTCTTTTCACTTATGGCTTTGTGAATTGTCTTCTGCCATTCTATTTTGGGTCTACCCCTTTTTCGTCGACCCATCGGTTGCCATTCTAGAATTTGTTTAGGTAGCCTAGATGCGTTGTACATGCCCATACCATGTTAGTTGTTTGTCATTTACGTCTTGAATTATAGATCCTTCCACACCCATCCGTTGTGTTACTATCTTATTCCCAATTCGGTCCCTTCTGGATATACATAAATATCTTCTCATTGCTTCCATCTTTACCACCTCCAGCTTTTTCTTCTGCCTTTTACTTACTCTCCATGTCTCTGCTCCATATAATAAGGTGCTCTTTATTATTGTTTCGTATGTACTATATTTCCGTTTCTTAGTAATTTCCTTCTCTATAATATGCCGTTGAACCACCCAATAACTTTTTTGGCTTGAACAATTCTTTTTTCGATCTCTTTGACGTCAGTTCCTGTGCTGTCGAATGTATCACCCAAGTATACGTATACTTGACAAGATGGAATTTGTTGTCCATTTTTAAGTACCAGATTGACAGTTAGTCCCCACTGGCTGTATTCTTCTGTTAGTTTTCTCATCATGTATTGCATGTCCTCTATATCATTTGCTATAACGACCTGATCATCGGCAAGCTGTAGTGTGTAAATACATACGTTATCCAGTTCAACACCCATGCCATGAACTTTCCTTTTCCATTGCTTTAATGCGCATGCTACATATATTTTGAAGAGAGTTGGTGAAATGCAGCATCCTTGTCTTAGTCCTTTGGTAACTGGAAATTCTTCGGTTATATATTTTCCCATTTTTATTCGTGATCTTGTGTTTTTATAGAGTTCTTGCTCCGCATAAATTAGAGTGTAATTAATACTTGATTTTTCTGAAGTTTCCCACAGTTTACGAATTGGTACAGTACCGTAAGCTTTTTGAAGGTCTACAAATGTGATATGAGTTTCCATGTTTTTTGCAGCTCTTTTCTATATTATTTGCTTTACACAGAGAACATTTTCGGTGCACGATCTGCCTGCTCGTATACCACATAGTTCTTCTTTTTCGTTCTGCCTAAAGTCATCCTCTGTTAGGTTTCGTAAGATCCTTCCATAAAGTCCACTCGTGGCGCTAGTGACTTTGTATGTAAAGGAATGAAAACTAATATTTTTTTTATTGGCCAACTTTGCATAATTATTTTTATTGGTATTATTACTTGTAATGACTGAATGCTGGACGTTTGTTAAATTAAAAACTTTAGAATAATTTAAAAAAAAAAACAATTGTATTTTTATTACAATATCGGATTTTATATCTTCATATCACTTAACTACTTGGTTCCCTAACTGCTTGTTTCTTAATACGAATTATTTGTATAAAAAAATGAACATGTCCATTTCAAAACAATTTAATGTTTTGCTTGACACGACATCTAATTTTAAAGATATAATTTTGGTAAGAAAAAAAAACGAAAGAAGAAAGTGCTTCATGACCTCAAAGTCTGCATCCACAAATTATGATGTTTTGTAAGAGATACCAGTCCACATTCTTTTAAAATGAATAAACGTGCATATCTGTTCTTCATTAGTACCTAACATTCCGGATAAACGTAATTAGGTACAACCCAATCAGAAATTAGTGCGTTTGTTTTTGTCGTAAAAGAGTTATTTTTAAACATCTTTTAAATTGCTTTGTAGTAATCAATTCATTTTAGAATTTTTACGTACCAATAGTTGTCGGACAAAATAATTTACCTGAATATTAATAGAAATTAATGACCGCTATTGTTAAAAAAATTAAATTTAAATCAAAAGTTAATATATCTTTATTTAAAGGCCAATACCCTCTGCTTTTTAAAATTATGTGTAAAACTTTGATTGCCGCGTCGATGATTTTTGATTAACGAAGCGTCTCAAAGCGCATATACAGGGTGTAACAAAAAGGTAGGTCATAAATTGAACCACATATTCTGGGGTCAAAAATAACTCGATTAACTTACCCTAATGCAAATTTGCACACGCAAAAAATTACAGCCCTTGGAAAGTACAAAATGAAAAACGATTTTTTCCAATATTTCTTGAGCTGTTTAACAATTTGTAATAAAAATGGAAACATGGCTTTCTTATCGTAAGAGCGTCTTTTTCATATAAAACCATGAAATCTGTACAGTCCATAAGATTTTATGGGGTTTTGAACCATTAAAAACCTCAAAACTTTTATATATTTTTTTTTTATGAAAATGGTCGCAAAAAGGGTAGACCTATCGTGTGGGACGCGGACGGCCCGCACTGCGACTATTAGAAGGGGAAGGGATAATAGAAAAGAAATTATTGTGGACACGCTTTTTAAAAAGTTGCAGGTCATAGTTCTCTGGAAAAACTGATTTTGGAAGCTTATTCCATTCCGTAGCAGCCCTGTAAAAGAAGGATTCTTGATGAAGATTGGTCCTTGTAGTGTCAATCTTGAGAGTAAATGTGTGGGACTGATCAACGTGCCGAGTTCTTCGGCCGAATGTGGCCAATGGTGGTACAAGAGTTTTTATTTCTCTGGAGCATCTGCCATGGAAATATCTGTAGAGCAATGACTGGTCTGCAACTCTTCTTCTATGTTCTAGAGGGTGAAGGGTATCTGTGAGACTTGAGTTGTTTATCAAACGAATGGCTCTTTTTTGAATGGAATCTAGAAGACGAAGAGTGCCTTGGAGTGCCTTGGTGCTGAACCCCAAATGTGCGAGCAATACTCCAGTATAGGTCGGATTTGAGCCTTGTACGTCGTCAACAGTTGATCAGGAGTAAAAAACTTTCTGGCTTTCCACAGAAAACCTAGCCTCTGGCTTGCCGACTTTGCGATGTTAGCAACATGGTCATGCCAAGACATATTATTGGACACCGTGACTCCCAAAATCAAGATGGAGGGACTTGGTTCAAGGGTATTTCCGGACATTGTGATGGGATGATTTGAGGAATTCACTTTCTTGGAAAACGTGGCACTTTGTGTTTTTTGGGCGTTGAACTGAACAAGATTGTTGGTTCCCCACTCGGCGATTGCTTTAAGATCTCTATTGATGGAATCAACCTGTTCCTGCCTGAGTCTATTTGTATCATTCACCGAAAGTGATCGATAGGATGTGAAAGTTGAGACAAGTGTGCTATCGTCTGCGAAACTGTAAATGGGGTTCGTGGTGGTTTTCAAGAGGTCGTTCATGTGTAAAAGAAATAAGGTGGGGGACAGGATGGAACCCTGGGGGACCCCGGCATTGCGTTACAACTAAATTAGTATTGTGATACCATTGGTTTAATACATCATTTTTGGCTCCTAGCACTTTTTCCAAGAGTCATCTTTCATCGAGATGCGGCCTCTTTTTCATTATCCTTCAAAAATAATGAGTAACAAAAAGTTTTTATTGTAATAAATGTTCAAAATGGATTCCATTTTCCTGAATGCACATTCGGCACCGTTTTAAAAAGAAAAATCAAATTTTTTGGACAATCATTGGCTTCTGACAAAATCAATTTGCACTTTCAATGATTTGACGCCTCAGTTGTTGTTCGTCGATTATTTCAACACAATACACGTCCTCTTTATAAAAACCAAGGAACAAAAGTCAATAGTATTAAGATCTGGACTTCTTGCTGGCCAAGAAATAGGTGCATCAGGGCCCGTTCCAATCCAAAGTTCAGGGTACAGGCCGAATAGGTATACACTAACTTTGTTTTTGAAATGCACCAGAGCTCTATCTTGTACATACCACATATTTCGGCTTATTCCCAAATATACATCTTCCAAGTACTCTGGTAAATCATTTTGTAAGAACTGCTAGTAATTTGGACCATAAAAATTATTTAAAAGTAATACTGGTCCTATTAAATTATTATTAATAATGCCTGCCCAAATATTGGCTTTAAAAGTCCTTTGGAGATGAGTCGCTTTTTTTGCGTAAGGATTTTTTTCGGCCCATAAATGTGTGCTATGGTGATGATCGTAATTCCATTTCTATTAAAGGTAGCTTCATCGATAAACAAAATATGATTAATGTAATTGATATTTCGATTGTTTTCCGTTAAGAACCAGTCGTCAAATCTCATTCTTTTAGGATAATCTTTATCTAGTAATTCTTGAACGGTTGTTAAGTGATAGGGATGAAGCTGCTGTTCCTTCAATTTTCTCCAAAACATCATGTGACCAACATCTAATTTAGCAGATATTAGCATTGTACTGCTTCCAGGGTTTTCTTCTTAAATATCCTTATCGTTTGTATTCATGTTTGGACGACCACTATTAACAGCAAAGTATCCGTCTCCCGTAAACGACGGTCAATGGAAAGAAAAAAATCGCCTGTCTGGTGTATTCCGGTTGGGATATTTTTCGCATAAAACCTTTCAGCTGCTGCACTATTCCCTTGACATTCATCTGTGATTACCAGGATTACAGATAATTATCTGAAACCTACAGACCAAACTTACCCAGAATTAAATACATATCTACCATTTCTGCAAACGTGTAAAGCATTGTAACATAAAGTTTAATTTTTCTTGACAATTTTAAAATGCATCATAATCGAAAAATTTAATTGACAGTATGTAATTGACAGTTTGTTATTTATACGTACAGAAGGATATTACTACTATATGCGATTGGTGTATGAATAACGGTATGTTACTAAATCCAAAAAAATGCTACATTTTAAATTTTTTTTATCTTAAATTAACAATTACCTGTAATTATACTTTAAATAATAGTCCGCTACAGAGAGTCCATGAAATTCGTGATTTGGGTGTACTTTTTGATAGTAATCGTTTGTGCCACATATTAATTCAATTATTTCCAAATCACTACAATTACTTGGTTTTATCACTAGGAAGTCTAAAGATCTGAGTGTGGCAGCATTAAAAACCTTATATTTAGCGTATGTTAGGTCTACACTTGAATATGCCTCAGTGGTTTCGTCTCCACATTACCCAGTTCATATCAACAGGCTTGAATCTATTTAAAATCGCTTCTTAAGGATTTGTGCCTTCAAAATGAGTTGTGAACAGGTTAATTATGATTATGAAACTATTTTAAGTCTTTTAAATCTAGAATTTTCATATGTACGTAGGAATATTACTGATCTAGTATTTCTACACAAAATTTTATCTGGTAAAACAAATTGTAATAAACTAGTACTATCGTTTGAGGACAACAGACAAAACGTACGGGATAATGTAAATCAAGATCAATGCCCAGAAATTTTAAAATCCGAAGTTCTCCATGCCATAAAAACAGCTAAAACCAAGAAAGTGACTGGCCCAGACAACATCCCAACAGAGCTCTTACAAATGATCCACGAAGACCACATTAGTTTCCTGGTTCATTTTTTTAATGTTTATACTACTGGCGAAATACCCGAGAAATGGCTGAAGTCCATTTTTATAGCACTTCCGAAAAAATAGCGGGCAAAGAGGTGCGACGAATACAGATTAATTAGCCTGATGAGTCATACATTAAAGGTTTTTCTCCACATAATACATGCAAGGATGAGGGGTCGATGCGAGGTGGATCTATATGAGACTCAGTTTGGCTTCAGAAATGCACTAGGCACCCGGGAGGCACTTTTTGCCATAAACATACTTCTCCAAAAGTGCCGTGACTAGCGCAAGGATGTTTATATATGTTTTAACGACTATGAAAAAGCTTTCGACAAGGTACAACATGGAACATTAATAAACATATTAAGAAACGTGGGAATAGATGGTAGAGATCTAAGAATTATAGAGAACATGTATTGGAAGCAGGAAGCAGTAACCCGTATTGATGGAAGACTGACCGATAAGTGTAGCATCCAACGAGGCGTCAGACAGGTGCCGTTCCATAATCAAACCGGCGACAGGAATTGGCCACAGGAGTAGTGAAGTCGTATACCCAAAGGTTATAAGTGAATTATTTTTAAATATATAACGCCGTGACTTATTTTGACACCACGATTAAGTTTTGTTTTAGTTTATTAATATAGTACATGTGAATTCGTATACCCAAAGGTTATCAGTGAATTATTTTTAAATATATAACGCCGTGACTCATTTTGACACCACGATTAAGTTTTGTTTTAGTTTATTAATATAGTACTTTGTGAATTCATATACCCAAAGGTTATAAGTGATTTATTTTTAAATATATAACGCCGTGACTTATTTTGACACCACGATTAAGTTTTGTTTTAGTTTATTAATATAGTACATTGTTGGAAACTATTTATTGCATTAGATAATATGCCAAAACTAAACTTGGATTAAAATAACCTCAATAATTCTTTATGTCCAAGTAAAAATATATTTTCTTCCTACTTATTTGTAAATATCCTACAATCTTGATATTTTAAAGGACAACCATTGTAAAAATATTTTAAAATAAACTCGATTGTTTTGGCAGTGAAAATCTTTATGTAAATGGTTAAAACATGAGTAAATTAGCAGCCTTATGTAAACGTTTGGTTTAGTGTTATTAATGAGTTGATTTATATATGTTTTACTTTTTTTTTGGTAACTTGGAAAAGTCTGTTACTCTTACTTCTGTTATGGTTATTTTATAAAGTTGTAAATTCTAAATTTTTTGCTTTGTTTTAGCAACAAAATTTACCATAGCTGTTAATTTTGACTATATGTGTTATAATTTTATTATTGAACTGTGTACTTCGATTTATTGTGTGAGTAAAGTATTCAATATATTTTTGCTATAATTTTATTTATTTGGTTCACCATAATTTTAGTTGTTTATCGTGTGGCTCTGCTAGTGCCTATAAGACCCAGGGGTTTCCGGCTTGAACCGTCTAAGTCGGTGGCGCGGCTCACTTTTATATTTTTTTCTTCTACCCTCTACGGCTGAGCTCAGGCATGATTTGCCAGTAGAGAGACCGCTGGCAGAGTATTCTTTAGAAAACGAAAAAAGACGTGGCAGTCTTTATTTTATCAAATTTTAGGTTAGATTGCTTATACTGTACTGTACTGTACTGTTATTAATATAGTTTTATTGTAAAGGGATTTCTCCCGTGTATAAATAAATAAAAATCAGTGAAAGAACTAGGAAAGGCCTATATCCAGGAGTGAATGAACAGTGGCTGAGAAGAAGTCACTGCTCGTATGCAAAATTTGCAATTTTTGATAAACGATATCTCGAAAACGGTATGGTCAAACATGGTTTTTTACAAAAAATTCATTTAATTTGCATTACTTCTTATTTGCGTTAGACCTACCTTAATGTATTGGTTTCACGTTGTCTTGTGCATCTCCATGCCGTTGACCACATCTTTGTTTCGTTCGCCTTTAGGAGAGATTTCTCTTTCCAAGGAAAATAAGGTGTCCTTACTCTTATTAAGTCCTCCACCCGAAGCTAGTAAGAGGGGATTGTGTATACCGGCAATCACTCGGTCGAATATTGTTAAGTAATGTAAATTTATGGATTTGGGATTTAAATTAATATTCTAAAAATTATCGGAATACAAATTTATGTTACATTCTATTATCTATTCTGTTTTTGAGGTTTTGTAGATGTCGAATTGACCACTGCCTCAAAAATAATAAATTAATAATTAAAATTCATTTTTTTTTAAATCTAAAACTCATTGTCTTCGTAGAAAGTTAATATAATTTATAAGTTTTTATAGAATCCTAACGGATCAAAGAAATATTAAGGTTAAATCTAAATTACGAAAACCCAAAGAGTAATTCGCTGTTTCATGGATAAATTATATTAAATAAAGTGCATGCCATCACGGAAATGGTAGCCGTTAACATCAAAGACACGCGACCATCAAGAAGAAGAATGTACCGTGTGTTTGCTCAGAATAGTTTTTAAAGTTTTAAGTGACGCTGAACAGAATTGAAACGGAAGTGTTTTTTGTTCATCTGCCAACTTGTGCGTTAAATGATCTTATTAAGATTGAGAAAACTTCAAAGCATAAAACAAAAAAATTATAAAAGAACAAATAGATCATATCATTTTGTTAGTAATTAGTTCCTTAATTAAATTAATTCAGAATTAATTACTAAAATTTCGTGTTGCTACTTTACACATTACAGTTCCCGAAATATAATACGCTACTCTCGTATATTTGGATATATCGACAAAGATATTGAAAATAAAGTCAAAAATGTTTGTAGCAAAAATCCACATATTTAACCCAATCCGTCTAAAACGATTATCTGCAGTAGACGTGCCCACACACCCTAACGAAAAGAAACTTTCTGTTCCAACAAAAAAGAAAAGAAATACAAGCACAACATCGATCCAATACCATCAAGTTTTATTTCTCAATAGGCCAGTCCAAACACAAAAGAATACTTGTTTAAATCCGTCAAGACTATTCGCGTTTGCGAAAGTCTGGACGACACCTGACAGATAATTTATAAAGCTGGTTTGTAAGTTATCATAATTTGGCAAAGAAATTTGTTTTCTATTTGTCTTACCTACTTTTTGACGGATTTCTAAATATCTCGGATTCGTAAAAAAGTAATTTAAGGTGTGAACGACCTTTTAAATTTTAGACTAGAAAACCAAAAGAAAAATTAATGAACTTAGTACCTACTAGGAAAAAGACATTACACAATATGAACTGCTATGTTTACAAATGTTGTCACTAATGCATACTTACTAAGATGGTTTGAAAAAATGCATGGACAAAAGCCTTACTAATAGGATTTTTTTATTTCCTTTTATAGTTCTGTACCACAATATTCTTCTTCTTCTTCTTCTCGTAGCGTCACAACCCTTCGTGGGTTTGAGATGCATCTACGACTCGTCTCCACCTATCCCTGTCTAACACAACCTTTTTTCAGTCCCGTACTCCCATGACTTTTAAAACATCTTCGATATTGTCTCTCCATCTGAGCCTTGGTCTTCCTAAAGGTCTCTTTCCTACTGGGTTTTCCTACCATATCCTCTGGATAAGACGTTCATTCGACGATCTCTGTACGTGTCCGTCCCATCTGAGCCTTTGTGCTTTTATTTCGTTTACTAAACTCGGTCTTTTGTACATTTTCTTGAGTTCCCTAATCATGCGTGTTAATTACAAATTTAAATCCAGTTTCCACAACATTAAATCCTAGATAATTTTGTTTTGTTTCAGTCATACTTTAAAAAATGCCTTAACCTACAGATTAATATTCTCTAGTAAGCTCCGTTTATCCTGACACAAGCAGTGAAATCATCGTAAAGTGATTTCAGTGCTCGTATTAAACTACCCCATACATAGACAATGTCGACCACAATTCACTCCTTACCACTCTGTCATAGGCCTTTTCCAAGTCTATAAAAGCGCAATAGATCTTCTGACTTCTAGCCAAGAATTTTTCGACTATACCTCGTAATGAAAAGACCTAATCCATACATCTTCTTCCTCTTCTAAATCTGGCTTGCACATCCCATATCATCTTCTCAGTTTCATTCGTCACTCTTTTAATCAATATCTTTGCATACAGTTTGACGACTGTTCTGAGTTAACTAATATCTTGGTAGTCCTGCTGCGAACTTTTTCCCTTGTAAAATAGCACGATAACAGCCTTGCACCAGTCGTCTGATACACTACCACTTCTCCAACAAAGGTTAAAAAGGCGGTACAGCAGACCAGTTACCACGCTTTGTCCAGCCTTTAGCATTTCAACTGTTATCCTGTCGTACCCAGAAGTTTTACCCAATTTCATACTGTTTAACGCTTTCAAAATTTCTATCGTACTCATTTCACTTTTATTGCAACTTTCACTCATGTTTCCAAATGGGGCCTGTACTTGGGTACTTTCGAAGTATTCTTTCCATCTCTTTAAAACGCATTCCTCTCCTTTTACCATACTACCATCTTGGTTTCTGATTTTTAAAGTGATAGCTTCTCATGGCACGCTGTGAACTTTTTTTGTAATGGGTAAAAAATGTTAAACTCGCGTCAGGACACGTGGCCTGATCGAAAATTCGTAAGACTGATGTATTTCACTGGAGCAATATAAAATGCGACTTTTCTTGACTGGTAACTTGGCAACCTTATTCAACAAACTGACAAATTCAAGTATATTTTTTATGTCATTTTGACAAATTAATTTAGTAGCTAAATTCAAAATTTAAGTGCTTTTCATTAGTTTATTGATTAAGTTCTGCTTTTGCTGCATTAAAATGGTCCAAGGAGAGGTGTCGTTTTTAGCAGATGTTATGGACACCATAGCGTGTCTTAATGACTCTAATGGTTCTCCCCCCGACAAAATTTTAGATCAAATAATTTATCAGTGCAAGAAGCCGTTAAAAAATGCATCAATTTGTGTTAAAAAAGCATTAAAAACTGGACTGAAAGCTGGTTTGATCAAAGAGAACGGGGGAAGGTTTAAATTAGGTTTTGGTTTGCCGATAACGTAGGCTCGAAGACGAAGAAAAAATAGAAGCAGAAGCCGTAGACGACGTAGACAAAAGCGACAAAACCGAAAACGAGGTAGCCGAAAACGAAAAAGTCGAGGTAGGAAGAAAAGCGCCATATTGAAAGAAGATCAAGCAAAAAGCGGAAGAAAGAAATCGAAAACATTCAAATCTGGTACTGATGTTTAATATATGATTTATAATAAAAATAATGCATTATTCATAAACTATGGAAATCTGGAGACAATATTTTTCAGATTAAAAATAATATTTTTTGAAGTGAAAACTTCTTTAGCGGCGTTGTACACTTTTTTTGTAATGGGTAAAAAATGTTAAACTCGCGTCAGGACACGTGACCTGATCGAAAATTCGTAAGACGGATGGAGAGTAGACAGCTGGCGTGGCGTGGCGTCTTTCTACGGCGCGGCGAAAATGTATGCCTTCGCCGGCTATTTCGTTTAGGCGGCGCAGGGCGCACAACGTTAATACTTAAGTTTTCACTTCTGCCGGCACTCCCAGAGTGCAACCCGTAAAATTTTTTTTTTTAGTTGCGAAGTAGTATTTTGACCTCTAGCTGTTCTAATGGACTTCCAGAGGAGTTTAATATTGTTTTGTAAATCGTCATATAACCTTATATCAAATTCATTTTTATCACTCCTTCTTTCGTGCCACAACCTCTTTTGCCACACCTTTTAACATTTTATACTCATTCTTTGCCTTGTCTACATCCTTAATCGTTGACTTTGCGTTCTTTGATTGGCTTTTGTAGCCAGCCAATCCAGCCATGCTTTTTTCTTTTCTGACACTGCTTTTTGAACCTCTACGCACATATTTTGTAACTTGTATCCTTTCCTTCTTATACTTACACTACACACGATTCCTTTCTTGAATGGCTTCCACAATTCTTCAACCTCACATGCTTCATCTAAACTGTCTAATTTCTCGATCAATTTACTAACTCCTTTTTTATACCTTCTTCTTGCAAATTTTCAACTTTTATACGCTCTAGTACACTACTTGATTTTAATGAATAAATAAATGTTTGGTTGTGTTGACTTATAAATTTTTGTCAAAAAATTTTCCGCCGAATATCCCTCGGACATTGACAAATGCCTCATAATTTTATGACAAATTTTTCAAGCTCGTTGCTTCAAAGGTAAAATATATTAATATTTTGTCACTTATTGGGATTATTACTATAACCAATTAGTTGACAAATTGACTAAAAAAAACATCAAAAAAAAGCAACAATGCAAAAAAATATAATTCGTTGATCAATATTAATATACTACGAAAGGAACTTCGTTCCAACTGAGTGTTCCACGACACTCACGCACTTTTTTATAATTTTAATTTTTTTTCTAACGATAATTCATCTAAAGTTTCCATTCTGAAATTTGAACACACCCTTAATTAATAACATCTACCTGCCATGTGTGCTATCATGTCAACGTAGTCAATTTTAAAAATGTAATTTAATTTTCTAAAGTCCAAATAAATATTTTTAAAATATATTAATATTTTGTCACTTATTGGGATTATTACTGTAACCAATTAGTTGACAAATAAATATTTTTATCTTTTATATAATACTTTATACAAACATTTTAATCTCTATTTTCATTTATTAAAAAATACCGTTCGAAGATATCATAAATTATTAAAAGTGCAATAAATCAAATAAAGACCTCAACAAACTATTTAAGTAATTTAAAATTGAAAAAGTGTCTTCGTTATTCTAAAATTGTTCATCGACCATGCTGTTAGCAGGGTTGGTTCCAGGAAGTATTGATCCGATACTAAAAGAAACTCCTTTAACGACTTTGTTCGCCATAGTAATTTATTTTAATCCAAACCCACCCCCGTTTATCCGAAAAGGTAAATGGGTTTTTCCCTCTATTAGTTTCTGGTATTTCCGACAGTGTTTGCATCAATAAAAGGTTCCGCCTGCTCAGTACCCGATAAGCTCGATTCCTCTAAATTAAATTACAATTTCTTAGTAATTTTACAAAATGACTATGAAATGTTGTAATATACCAGGTGTTTTTATTTTAAATTTTTAACATTTTTTTGCGAAGACTTTTTTGAAACGACGAAACAATTATTTCATTTTTGCATGCACCTTTCGATGATCTGACCACGGACCAATTTAGTTTTGATATTCGAAAATCAAGTACATGAAAATTCAATTTTTTAATGTTTTCGGAAAATTTACAAGGGAGCTGATTTTTCTGCCGACGTCAGTAAATGGAGCTAATTTAAACTCGTTAAACTAGCTGTAGCGAATTGCTATTAAATAAACTTTGCGGGCTGGGGTGGGCTCTAGAATTTGTTGTTATACTTTTTTTTATTATCTTATTATTTTTCATCCAGATTCTCTGTTTCATCCTTTTGCAAAAATTCTGGTTGTAGTACTAGTAAGTATTTGTTTTTTTCTTCTTAATTTGTATTGTTCAAATATTTTATATGTTCACTGATATCAATTTATAAGGCGAGTGTGAATGGACAAGTCGGTAGAGGTCGACCTCAGCGAACATATCCCGATCAGATCAACATTGTTTTAAAGAAAGGCCAGGTCAAGAGTACCTACAACCCGACGAGCATGCATGAGAGCCCTGATGAAAGTAGAGGAAGCAAAAGATGTGTGTAAGAACCGTAGCAAGTGGAAGGAAGTGGTCTCTGTCTACCCCTACGGGAAAAAGGCGTGACTATATGTATGTATGTACGTATGATTTCAATTTTTTTTTATAAAAATAGTCGCAAAAAGGGTAGACATATCGTCTTTTCTCTGGAAAAACTGATTTTGGAAGCTTATCCCATTCCGTAGCAGCCCTGTAAAAGAAGGATTCTTGATGAAGATTGGTCCTTGTAGTGTCAAGCTTGAGAGTAAATGTGTGGGACTGATCAACGTGCCGAGTTCTTCGGCCGAATGTGGCCAATGGTGGTACAAGAGTTTTTATTTCTCTGGAGCATCTACCATGAAAATATCCGTAGAGCAATGACTGGTCTGCAACTCTTCTTCTATGTTCTAGAGGGTGAAGGATATCTGTGAGAGTTGAGCTGTTTATCAAGCGAATGGCTCTTTTCTAAATGGAATCTAGAAGACGAAGAGAATGCCTTGGTGCTGAACCCCAAATATGCATGCAATACTCCAGTAGACGTCAGATTTGAGCCTTGTACGTCGTCAGCAGTTGATCAGGAGTAAAAAACTTTCTGGCTTTCCACAGAAAACCTATCCTCTGGCTTGCCGACTTTGCGATGTTAGCAACATGGTCATGCCAAGACATATTATTGGACACCGTGACTCCCAAAATCGAGATGAAGGGACTTGGTTCAAGGGTATTTCCGGATATTGTGATGGGATGATTTGAGGAATTCACTTTCTTGGAAAACGTGGCACTTTGTGTTTTTTGGGCGTTGAACTGAACAAGATTGTTGGTTCCCCACTCGACGATTGCTTCAAGATCTCTATTGATGGAATCAACCTGTTCCTGCCTGAGTCTATTTGTATCATTCACCGAAAGTGATCGATAGGATGTGAAAGTTGAGACAAGTGTGCTATCGTCTGCGAAACTGAAATGGGGTTCGTGGTGGTTTTCAAGAGGTCGTTGATGTGTAAAAGAAATGTGGGGGACAGGATGGAACCCTGGGGGACCCCGGCATTAGTTTTAAACGCATCAGAAGAAATACCGTCAACTGCCACATGTAAGGAGCGATCTTGCATGAAGCTCAAGAGCCATTGGCGCAGTTTGGTTGAGAGACCGTAGGCAGATAATTTACTTAACAATGCCTGGTGCCAAACGCGGTCAAAGGCTTTAGATATATCCAAGGCTATTGCACGGGATTCACCAAACTTTTCAATAGTGTTTGTCCAGAGCTGAGTGACATAAGCCAGCAAATCTCCAGTAGACCGAAGTTGTCGAAATCCATATTGTCTGTCATGGATTATCTCAAATTTCTCCAGATATTTGATAAGTTCTGTGTTAATCGCTTTTTCCATAACTTTGGATATGACTGAGAGCAATGCAATAGGGCGATAATTTGCAGGAATAGTCTTCTTTCCTTTTTTTGGAATCGGTTGAACTTTAGCGTTTTTCCACATGGACGGAAATACTTCTTTGCTGTATGATAACTTGAAAAGTCTACAGAGAACTGGGGTAAGCTCTTGAGCACAGGTCTTCAGGACAATTCCATCTGGTCTTACTGCCTTATTAGAGTCAAGATTTCGTATATATTTCGTATATATAGATAAATTTTATATGTAAATTAGTGCTGAAATATTTGTATCCATAATATCTTTTTATATTATTAATTAATCAATTTCTCTAAAGTAATATTGTTCTTTGCGACTATAAAAAAGACATATTTGAATCATTTGCCAGGAAAATTATCGGTTTTTGGTCCACCTTCAGAGACGAAATAGAAAAGACTTCGTGTATTAGAGAACATGATGATTTATTAATAATTAATAATTTTATGTCGTGCAGCTTTCCTGAAGGATAAATGTTATTTGGTATTCCTGTGACTATAGCTAGTGCTGAAAGTTCATTTTCGCAACTAAAATTAATAAAAACCTACTTAATAAACTCAATGGGACAAGACAGGCTATTCTGTCTATTGAAAATTCTATGACCCGATCTTTAAACTTTGATGTTATTGATACTTTTGCGGAACAGATAGCTCAAAAAAAAGATTTTTATTAATAAATATCTCATGCTTTTGAAAATAAAATTTATTTGATATTTAACAAAAATGCACACAACATAGTAATACTGTTGGGTAACTTTACAACGTGACGATTTTACTGGGGGGCTTTATTCAATGAATTTGCCACTGGCCTCAGATGGTCTAGTTACGCCACTGGATGATAATTATATTTAATTTTATGTGACTCGATTGTACCAATATTGAAAAATTGGTAATATTCATTTACGTGGTGTCTCAATATTTAATTTTGTTCCAAGGCGGTTAGACAGCTTGAAAAGGATTAAAAATATGTCATGACTTTGGATTGTAACATTCGTTCTATTTTAGTAAAGCAGTTACAAACATTTTTTCGTGCGAATAATCGATAAGGGCAGATGAATCATAGTAGTTATTATTTTCCAGATTAGAATCGATGAATGCAGACGAATATGACTAAAAATAAACCAGTTGAAACGTATCATTTTATGATACTTCGATGGTGAATAGTTTTTGCAGATATTTTATAACTTTAACCGTTGTAAATTTAAAGGGTGCGCTGCTGACAAGAGGATTTCCACTAGACTTGAGTTAATATTCCAATTACTACATTAACATGAACATAGTATTCAAGCAGCACATTTTGCTGGTGAATTCTGTTCCTACATTTCTCGAACATAATAATAATATCTTTGTATGAAATTAAACCGCCGTGTTAATATAAACACTTGGTATGCCCTTTTTAAAAGAAATTTATAATAACTCAATTAATAAAACGTTTTTAAGTTCTAGAGAGAGAAAAAGAGAAGGAGAGAGCGAGAGAGGGAGAGAGAGGAAGAGAGAGAACGAGAGAGAGAGAACGAATTATGTGTAAATTAACTTTTATCAAAGCTTACAATTAGATTTACATAAATTATTTTATGCTACAACTGCTATATAAAAATCACATTAAATTAACCACTAACGGAAGCTTGGGCTAGTAATCCTTTTTATTTGCCTGCTGGGTCTTAACTCTAAATACCAAAGCTTCTCAATTAATACGGTCAAGGCCTTTAAATTATGGACAGCACTTTATGTGAGATTTTTCCTTCTACTCGCCTTTACATTACATTCTTGCGGTTGGGCCATTGGTACAGGCACCTACGTCACCTAGATCTTATGATCCTCTGTGACTACCGCTGTGTCTTCAGGGCATCAGAATTTCAGTCCACTGGTTTTGGCAAACCGCAGGATTTCTGTCGGTCCTGTCTCATTAAGATCACTTGGATCCATTATCATGCGGTCCCAGGATAAGTACCTGTACAGTGCTAGCATCGGGCAGCAACACAGAATGTGTATGCTGCTCTCTTCCTCTTCGCCGCATAGACGGCAGTTTGAAGAGGTGCGCCCTTAGTGAAATGTGGCCAGTAAGCAGGCCAAGCGTGCGGATGCCCTCTTCTGGAGAAGTTTTTTCATCAGCTGTCTTGATGTTCTGCAGCCAGTATTTGTATTCCACTTAGCGATATGTTCTTGCTCAAGGATTAGTTTCAATTCATGTTTTACTTCGGCAATTGGCAATCCGACCAACTGGCTTCTTGGTTCCACCAGGGTCCCATTTCTTGCCAGTTCATTGGCTACCTCGTCGCCATTTATCCCTGTGTGCTCAGGAACCCATGTAAGAGTGACTTTATTTGCAGTCGCTAACTCAGTCGAACTTTTACCAGAACTCACTTATTAAATCTTATCTCAGAGACACGGCAAATGTTAAAAAATAATCATGTAAAATATAAAAAATTAATTATATGTGTTATACAGGGTGATTCAAAATTCGATGTAGATATTTTAAGGAAATTGGGATCAAATAAGACTTTTTTTTAAATAAACATGTGTCATAAAATGCACCCCCTCCGAGCTACAGTCACTGTAATCTTTTGAAAATTAGCATGCTCCCGTTTTTTAGGAACTCTGATCATTTTTGAAAATTGGGGGAGATAGGGGGAGGTCCACACTTTTATTGGACCTTGATCAGTTCGCGAATATATCTATTTTTTTGTATCTAATAATATCTGAATAAACTAACTTCACTAAAACTGAAATGCCGTTAAGCGCCAAGTAATTTTTAGTAATAAAAATTACTAAAAAATATTGAATAAAACCTCGAACAAATTTAACTGTATCTTTACATTTTAATACCAAGAGTAACAGGTTAAACGAGCTTCAATGTTGTTACCTTTTTTTGAAATAAATTGAAATTTTATTAAGTTTAAGAAGTCTCAGCAATCCAAAGAATACAGCAACGTCCTTAGAGAAAAGATTCAAAGGTTGAATTAAAAATAATCTAAAATACATTTTTTCTTGAAGAATACTTTGTCACGTGCCTATTTTTAATTAAATCCTACAGTTCCATTATTAATTGCGTTGTAATTAGTTGTAAATAGTGTTGCATACCTAGTAGTGATAGGATTATTGTTTGTTTAGCATTTCTGTGTGGATGGGGCTGGCTAACAGCACGGACGAGGCGATTGTGGAGCCCGGACTGGAGAAGATTGTGGGTTGACGTTTATTCCGTGTCATTTCTTGATTTCCGGCCTAGGAGGATCAGTCGTTTGGGGTCAGTCGTGGAAGTCGGGTGAGAGTTTTTGGAACGATTTGATATTAACACGTGAGCAGAACTTCTACGGTTTTTTCTTTCATATCTGGCTGTATTTGGGCCATCTTAATTGGATTTTGAAGAAAAACCATTTAATTTTTAACTTGACCATTCTGTCGTGCCTTTGTGGTGGATATTTTGGATATTGGGGTCGAGTTAAAATGACCGCGTGCGGGATCTGATGGAGTGAAGCCATTGTTAAGTAACAGGTGCTGTTCCATAATTCAAACCGGCCCAGGAGTAAGCCACAGGATTCGTGAATTCGTGTATCCAAAGGTTACAAGTGATTTATTTTAGTATATTTAAACGACGTGACTTGTTTTTGACACCGCGATTAAGTTTTGTTTTAATTTATTAATATGGTACACTGTTGAAAACTATTTATTGCATTGGATAATATGCCGAGTCTGAACTTTGATTAAAGTAATATTCTCAATAGTTCTTTGCGTCCAAGTAAAAACGTTTATTCATACTTATTTGTAAATATCCTACAATAGCCATCGTAAAAAAAATTATTTTTAAAATAAGCTCGATTGTTTTAACAGTGTAAATCTTTAAAAATACTACTTGGTGTTTCTGTTTCTTGGATCATCGATGTAACAGTGGCGTCTCAATGAAGTTTTCAATTGGTTACATAGTATTGAGTTTAATTTTATCAACTTATCAGTTATTATGTGCTTGATCCAAGTGTTTTCAATAGTTTAAAAGTAACAAATTATTTTTTAAATTTGTACCTGCTCCAAGTTGAATCTGAATTTATACATTACTGAATATACTTTATATAGTTATTGTGAGGGTTTCAAATTATTATTTTTGTTGCAAGTCCATTTATTTTGTATTGTTTTTTTTTTGTTAATCTTTTGCTATCAGGAATTCTATATAAAACCAATTATTTTTGAAATTTTAAATATTGTGAACATTTTTTTGTTGTTGTTTTTAATTCTCTTTTGTACATCATTAGGTTTTTATTATTGTCTGAAAGATTGTTATAATTAATTTAAATATTATTTTAAGAAAAGTGTATTAAATTCGTTTAATCCACTTTACAAAAATACAGAATTTGTTCTAAAAAATCAGAACATCATTTTTACTTCATTAATATATTGCAGGAATTGTAAACATAGTTTTATTTATCTAGTTCACCATAATTGTTGTTGTTTATCGTGTGGCTCTGCTAGTGCCTATAAGACCTAGGGGTTATATTTCCAACTTAACTTCAATAAACAGTACACATATGTATTAAATTAGAATTATAACTGCTACCAACAAAAAATTCGCCGTTTTCAACAAAACCAGGATTTTAATACTAGTCGCATATCAGCATATTCGTTTATCAACCTTGGCGATAGGACGCGGATTCAACAAAAGGTATGCACAGTGAAATACACGCACAGCATGGAAGAAATGCCTAATATTAAAGATGTCGAGAACGTGGAGGAAATAACTTATCAAGGTGCCCACATCAGCAGAAATGGCAGATCAAGTCAAGAAATCAGAAGAGGGATAGCTCTTGCCAAAACGACCTTGACCAAACTCAACAAAATTTGGAAAGATCGGCATATAACAATCACAACAAAATGCAAATTAGTAAACACCCTTGTTTTTCCAATTGCGCTATACGCAGCAGAATCCTAGACCTTAAAAGCCACAGACATCGCCAAGTTGGATGCGTTTGAGATATGGGTCTGGAGAAAACTACTGAGGACAGACCGCAGAAACAACGTATCCATATTCGAAGAACTTAACATCCAAGTCAGATTGTCAACTAAAATCAAACAACTGATTCTCAAGTATTTTGGACATCTCAGCAGGAGGAAAGATGACAACCTCGAAAAACTTATGGTCCAAGTGAAGGTAGATGGAGCACGACCTAGAGGACGTTCCCCAAAACGTGGCTGGACCAGGTGAAGCAGTTTACAGAAAAATCTTTCCAAGATAGCATTAGAAGCACGTCAGATAGAGAGGAATGGAGGGAAACTGCTAAAAACACAACATGAGACTAACATAGGATCACGACGCTTCAAATATGAAGCTAACTTCTAGAGAGAGAGGGATGTAACGAATCAAGGTACACTTAATGAAAATATAATAATGAAAAACCATTTAAGCTTCTATTTTCAACATGGTGGTTTAAATTTAAACGTGTACCTACTTGTTTGTGATACGAACTCTGTCTGAAATAAAGTACTTGCACAAAAAAGGTAGGTACCTACATTTATTTCGCTTCTTTTTTTTACTTCTTCAGAATCGCATACCTGATAAGACAATCACATTTTTTATTGTTTACATAAAAATGATCTTGGAGTGATAATCGCGATAAGACCAACACAATGTGCAGTATTAAATAAAAAAAGTTTGTTTACAAATCCCAACGCCTTATAAGTACCCACACGTGTTACATATTCTCTTTTGTTTGTTAATCGAAAGTTACACACATCCAGTTATTTAAATCCGCAATTGTTGTTACATCAGAAACCAGTCATTGATTAATCAGTAATAGGTATTAAGTATTAAACTTAAACACTAAATAAGAATCGCACTGCTTTCACTAACATTTTATTCAAGTCAAATTTCTCTATAAGGATCATAATTAATGTTCGGCTTTACGAGTCTTGACGAATCAACTAATTGATTTTTGTTCGTTTATAGTCCAGTCAAAAAGCTGTAAAATCAGGTTTTTGGCAGATATGGCTGAAACTATATGTATATAATCAGAAAAATACGTATAAAACTGTGGGTAAAGTAAAAAAGTTCTCAACACCCCGGGAAGGGGGTGAAAAAAATTAAAAACTACCCCGACCACCTTCGAATGGATAAATTTATTAATTCTTTCTTTTACTTAACAAGCATTTGCATATTACCCGAAATAGGATTATGCACGATTATGTATTAGATATAATTCAATGTTCGTCGAAATTAGCTTGTATTTAAAAATCAGATTTATAAATTTTATTCTTATTCGCTGATAAAAATAATATTATAGATTGCTGTAATATTTATGCCATCAAAAACATAACATGTAAAAAACACCAAGTTTCGCAACTCAGTCTTTTTACCTCCACAATTCGCCTCCAAGCAATGCGGTCCTTGATTTTGGTTTCCCAGCAGGATACCCGCATTGCCCTCAGGTCATTTAGTATTTGGTCCATTCATCTGAGCCGTGGTCTTCCTCTTTTTCTGGTAGCATATATTTTAATGTTTAGAATTTTTTTGGCATCTTGGCGTCGTACATTCTTTGAACGTGTCCAAACCATCGGAGTCCCTGGGATTTTATAAATTTCACAATGTCTTTACCGTTCAGAATCTCTGTTATTTCTCGGTTGTTGCGGATGCGCCATTTTGCTTCATTGATTCTGACTACTCCATATATTCTTCTGAGATCCATGTAATACCAATCGGTTAATTTATTCAGTCCCTACTTAAGGGCCCTTCTGTCTTAGGTTATTACGTAATAAGCTAACCTAACAACATCTTATAGTGACAATATCAATATTAAAAATCTTTTATGTATTAAATAAATAGACTGACTTGGCCATCGCATGAAAACACAATGTATCTCACAAGGAATACATATTATATTAAATTAGATTGTTTAGTGCGATTGCCAAGTCTATCTATTTATTTAAAACATAAAAGATTTTTAATATTGATATAGTCACTATAAGATGTTAGGTTAGCTAATTAGGTAAAAACTTAAGACAGAAGGACCCTTAAGGACTGAATAAATTAACCGACTTGGTATTACATGGACCTCACAAATTTTTACAGTAGAAGAACTGAGTTGCGAGACTTGGTGTTTTTTACAAGTTATGTTTTTAGTGGCATCTCATTTCTATTTGTAGGTAGTCCTACTTTTTTTTCTTTATTATACATATACAGGTACACTGAATCATTCACTGCAAGTGTAACTATTTATTTATATGGGATTACAAAGTTAGTTATGCAGTTGGTGTATCTACAAAAAGACTGGACCGAAAATGCAAAATATTTTAGCTTTTCCTTGATTTATACACTAAACGCTAATTGTATTTTTAATTGGAAGCTTCTATGTCTACTAGAAGTGCCTTAGAGTTTTGATGATCGGTCAGTCAGTGAGTGAGTGACAAAATGAAGAAACTTTAACTAGTTATAATTCTTAAACTACTGGTTTAAATTGAATAAAATTTGAAATATACCGTGTTTATACAATGCCTGCTTGGTTACTGAAAATTCAGGCTTTTAGTTTTATCCAAAACGAAGTTTAGTGGGGTCGAAAATGGCCTGAACTGCTTCGAGAAAAGGATAATATTAATAAGTTATCAAACATTATAAATTCTATTAATACATACATACATAAAGTCACGCCTTTTTCCCATAGGGGTAGGCAGAGACCACTTCCTTCCACTTGCTACGGTTCGTACACACATCTTTTGCTTCCTCTACTTTCATCAGTGCTCTCATACATGCTCTTCGGTTGTTGGTACTCTTGACCTGGCCTTTCTTCAAAACAATGTTGATCTGATCGAGATATGTTCTCCGAGGTCGACCTCTACCGATTTGCCCATTCACACTCGCCTTATAAATTTGTTTCGTCAATCTTCCTTCATCCATCCTTTCTACGTGTCCAAACCATCTAAGCATTCCTTTATCTATCTTTGTGACCACATCTTCTTTTACACCACAGCGTTTTCTTATCTCACTATTCTTAACTTTATCCAACCGAGTCACTCCGGCTATACTCCTCAAACTACTCATCTCCGCAGCATTAATCCTATTTTCATGCTTCTTCTGCCAAACCCAACATTCACTACCATACATAAGTGTAGGAACCAACACACCTCTATGCACCTCCAGACGTGCCTTTTTTGACACTTTCTGGCTATTTATAAAGCTATGCAGTGTCCCATTCATTTGTTTTCCTGCCAACACCTTTCGCTCAATGTCACTGTCATACTTTCCATCTCTAGTAAATTTTGAACCCAAGTACACAAATTCATTAACTTGTTCCACACTTTCTCCCTCAATCGAAACCCCACAGTTTGTCATGCTTTCTTCTCTTTCAAAAACCATTACTTTCGTTTTGCTCACATTTATTTTCATCCCTTTGATTTTCAGGGAATCATGCATAACATTAACCATCGCCTGCAACTCCTCTTCAGATAACGCTAATATGACTTGATCATCGGCGTAAAGAAGGCATTTGACGATCAAATCATTCATTTTTAATCCATACGCACTCTCTTTTAGATCTTTTAAACAATTGTCTATGTATAAGTTAAACAGCCATGGCGAAGCCACACATCCCTGTCTCACACCTTTTTCGATGTTAAACCAGTCCGTGCAAGCTCCGTTTATCCTGACACAAGCAGTGGAATCCTCGTAAAGTGATTTCAGTGCTCGTATTAAACTACCACTCACCCCATACATGGACAATGTAGACCACAATTCACTCCTCACCACTCTGTCATAGGCCTTTTCCAAGTCTATAAAAGCGCTATAGACCTTCTAACTTCTAGCCAAGAATTTTTCGACTATACCTCGTAAGGAAAAGACCTGATCCTTCCTCTTCTAAATCCTGCTTGCACATCCCATATCATCTTCTCAGTTTCATTCGTTACTCTTTTGATCAATATCTTTGCATACAGTTTGCCGACTATGCTGAGTAAACTAATACCTCGGTAGTTCTTACAGTCCTGCTGCGAACCTTTTCCCTTGTAAAGCGGCACGATAACGGCCTTGCACCAGTCGTCTGGTACACTACCACTTTTCCAACAAAGGTTAAAAAGGCGGTCCAGTAGACTAGCTACCACGTTTTGTCCAGCCTGCAGCATTTCAACTGTTATCCTGTCGTACCCAGCAGCTTTACCCAATTTCATACTGTTCAACGCTTCCACAATTTCTGTCGTAGTAATTTCACTTTCATTGCAACTTACACTCATGTCTTCGAATTGGGCCTGTACTTGT
This sequence comes from Agelastica alni, assembly GCA_950111635.1. Classification (NCBI taxonomy): domain Eukaryota; kingdom Metazoa; phylum Arthropoda; class Insecta; order Coleoptera; family Chrysomelidae; genus Agelastica; species Agelastica alni. The sequence continues at coordinate 70,655,781 of OX467710.1, forward strand.
GTATCCTCTTTCTCAAATAAACTTTCGAAGTATTCCTTCCATCTCTTTAATACGCATTCCTCTCCTTTTACCATATTACCATCTTGGTTTCTGATTCTTTCCAATTGCGAAGTAGTTTTTTTACCTCTGGCTGTTCTTGTGGACTTCCAAAAGAGTTTAATATTGTTTTGGAAATCGTCAGATAACCTTCTATCAAATTCATCTTTATCACTCTCCTTATTTTTTGCCACAACCTCTTTTGCCACACTTTTTAACCTTTTATACTCATTCTTTGCCTTGTTTACATCCTCAATCGTTGCCTTTTGCGTTCTTTGATTGGCTTTTGTAGCTGGCCAATCCAGCCAGGCTTTCTTCTTTACTGACACTGCTTTTTGAACCTCTACGCACGTTTTCTGTAACTTGCATCCTTTCCTTCCTTTACTTACACCGCATACTTCTATAGCAATATCCACGATTCCTTTCTTGAATGGCTTCCACAATTCTTCAACCTCACATGCTTCATCTAAACTGTCAAATTTCTCGGTCAATTTACTAACGAACTCCTCTTTTATACCTTCTTCTTGCAAATTCTCAACTTTTATACGCTCTAGTACACTACTTGATTCCTGCACACGATGGCGCCACCGCTTAAAGAGACCTCTTATTCGGCTCATTACTAAGAAGTGGTCTGTGTCAATACCTGCACCGCGGTATGCCCGAGTGTCCATTACTTTATTTTTTAATCTTTCATCCACAATTACAAAATCAATTATACTTCTCTGGTGTCCTTCTTGTCTTGTATACAAGTGGATCCTTTTATGGTTAAACATTGTGTTTGTTACCACAAGATTTCGCTCCAAACATATTTCAAGTAGATTTTCTCCGTTTTCATTTACTCTGCCGTCACCGTACATTCCCAGAACACTGTCATATCCATCACGCTTTACTCCTACCCAACTATTAAAATCACCCAACATTACAATTCTTTCATTCTGGTTACACCCATTTAAAATATCTGTCACACTATCCCAAAACTCCCGCCTCTCTTTCTGAGCTTTTAAAGACTGGTTCCACTGCGCATCTTGTGGGGCATAAACCCCTAGCAAAAGGATACGAGTAAGACCAACCTTCAGCCTCACCCAGAGGAGTCTTGGGCTTACACATTGAAAGTCAGTCACACATTCATTCATTCTAGCAGAGAGTATTACACCAACGCCCTGAGAACCTCTGCTGGTTTCCGGAACTCCTGACCAGTAGGCTGTATAAGGTCCATGTCTTGTGGATTCACATCCTTTCCGCTTGGTTTCATTTACACAAAGAATATCAATCCGTCTTTCTTCTATCATCGTGTAAATTTCATCAATTTTATCATTTAATCCTCCCCTCACATTCAAAGTAGCAAAGTGACTGTCCGCAGTCCACATTTCGCCCTCACAAGAAGCATGACATGACAGGTGGCGACGCCCATCGCTATCGTGTTGGTTATAGTCAATACGACTATTACTCATAGCTTCCCATGAGATAAATTCAAATTATACTAGAATAAATACATAACAAATTAAAATTAAAGTCAAATAAATGTCAAAGAAAATCTTAATCTGACAGAACAAATAAAATTTTAAATCTTTTAGGAAATATATTAATCGCACTCCAGCAAACAAATTTAAAATAAAAGTAAATGTATGGTAGATTTAACCAAGCCAGATTTAAATTAAATGTCAAAAATTTAAATTGACAGGCAATAGAAATTTGGTAAATGGGCAATTAAATTATTGGTCTTAGGGATAAAACCGATCTATTTAATGCTTCTATTTGCTGTAATAGAGAACTTCCCGCGAATGTACAATATATAATTATTTGTGGTTTTCCTTTTAATAGTAAAACGGAATAAATGAAACTTATCAATTAAAATAATTTAAGTCACTTATCTGTCAGATGCTCTTTTGGACTCTGGCAACCAAATCGTTTTATTCGAATGCTTTCTGATATTTTTTTCTTTTATTTATTTGCCAGCTTAACTTCTACTGGGAATAATTTCGAAGCCCTAGCGGTTTTTACTTTCTCTTCCTTTTTTTTTTTTGGATGTTGTTTTTATATTTTTTGTTGGGTTTGGTTCTAGTAGCTCTTCTACTTTTTGGGACAATTAAATTGTGTGTATTATCGGAAATATAACTAATTTTCTCCGGAGCGACTTTAACACGACAAGCGTATTCGACGTTTTTTTTTTTTTTTTTTATATCCATTAATAATCCACTTTATTGACACACTCACAAGGAAATATTCAACAATTAATGAGCCATACCTGGAGGTTCCTGAATGCCGTTTACGTCGCAGAATAGCAATGCTCGTTCCTGTTAAAAAATTTCACATATTTAAAAGGCGTAGCAACTACGCCAGTAATGAAAACTCATTATTAATTATATTTGTTTTCTGCGAATTATTCATGAAGGCAAAGATACAGAATGTTCATGTTTTAATTTCATTTTTTAACGAAGAAAGTATTTATAAACGTTCGCTGTCTTATGCAGTTACTAAGTCGTTGACAGTAAAGCTAAATAGATTTCCTCATCTTCGTTCTTCATCGTTGTAACGTTCTGGCATGAACTAATTGTTAAACCAAATGACTTTGTGTACGGTATTTGCTCCCGGATACTGTGACCACCATTCGTTCGACTTCGTAAGACGTGTTTTTTTCTCAAGTATAAAATCATAATGACAGGTTGGTGAAGATACATTCAAGGATTAGTAAGGGAAAGTGATATTTCAAAATCGTAAAACCGTATTAAACAATATGGTATTTGAACTTTCACTCAAGGTTATCAAGGTTGGTTGTAAAGATATAGACCGAGCAAAAGAGAAAAATATTTTGGAGCACTACGAGCAGAACCTGCAGTGTTTTAATAGACACCTTTTAAATTTCTTACAAACTCTATTGAGATTTAGTATCGCTGTTTTTGTAAATTTGATACGGACAGCTAGGTCGGCCAAGGAGTAAGCATTTAAATTATTTTTTCAATTAATTTTTTAAAAAGGGCCTAATTCAACAACTGTGCATTTATCGCTTTGTTCAACTTTTGGTTATCAAGCAACATAGGACAAGTTTACAACTAGTTTGCAAAATATCTGTGCGGTCGTGCGTCCGTTGGTGATGATGATGAAAAATCAGTTTTTGTTTAAAAAAATATTCGATTGAAACTCATAAAAATACTTGTACAAGCAAGCATGAGAAAATAATCAAAAATTGACATTAACATTTTTGTAAAATATTGTAACAGGTGACGATATTATTCGTCGGAAACTATAAACAATAATCGACTTTTCGGAAGATAAAAAGAGTTGTCCGTTTACAAAATTCTTTAAAAAATAATAGCCATGTTTGTACTGAACACGTAATAATGATTTCTTCTTCTTCAAGTGCTATCTCCTATCGGAGGTTAGATATTATTCTGGCTATCTTTACTCTGTCTGCTGCTGCTCTAAACAATTTTATTAAGCTGCATTGATACTATTCCCTCAGATTTCTCAACCACGATATTCTGCTTCTTCCAATACTCCGTTTTCCTTTTATTTTTCCCTTCATTATTACTCGTAAACTCATATTTCTCCCCTTTCATTATATGTCCTAAATATTGAAGTTTTCTGGTTTTTATAGTTGTCATCAGTTTAATCCTTTCCCATTTTCCTCATTACCTCCATATTTGTTTTTTTTTCAGTCCATGATATTCTCAACATCCTTCTATAACACCACATTTCGAAGGATTGTAATTTATTTATATGTTCTTGCTTAAGTGTCCAACTTTCCATTCCATATAGTAATGTTGAGAATACATAGCATCTTAGCGCTCTCATTCTTAGCTGTATCGAAAGATCTCGGCTGCAGAGAATCTTTCTCATTCTGTTAATAACATTCCTAGCCGTCTCAATTTTGGTTCTTTTCTCTTTTGTTTGATCGTTGTTGTGTGTTATCCAAGTCCCCAAGTATCTGCACTTCTTTACTTTCTCCAACTGTGTTCTCTCAAGTTTTATCAGTATCTATATTTCGTTGTTTTGTAGATACCACGTACTTGGTTTTTTAATAATTCTCACAGAAATTATATGTACGGTTTATTTATCTTTGCAGATCTGCTGTACTTGCAAGGTTAATCGTGTCGTCAGCAAATCTTTTATTACTCGTATTTATAATTTATTGTAATGATTTATCACCCAATAACTATTTTGTGTTTCAAAGTCTCAAACAATAATGCACGAACAATGATTTTTATTCCCTCACCAATCTGTTGATGCGTTTAAAACAGTGTTTGGAAGATACTACCTTCACATTGGAAAAAATATTATAAAAATTGGTTAAGACAGATGCAAAAGTGTATTTATTTATCTTATTGTCAAATATTTTGTAAGGCAAGACAATAATTTCTTCTTTACTATTTTTTTACCTATTACTTGTTGTAAAAGATAATGTTCTTGTGTTTATTATACTGGGTGTTTCATTGGTAAACGAAAAAACGTCAACTGTAAATAGGGGGCACCAAGGTGGTTCTGAATATACCATTTTTGTTGGGTCTTACACGTTTTATAATAGAGATTTAGGGTGTTTAATTAATTTTGCTTATTCCTTTGTGGAGTCATTAACTTACTAGCTACACATTATATTTTTTTGATATTTGATACACACGTTCTCTTACTTGCCTATCAGTCAGTTGGAAAATCCAGGTCTGGATTAATAATAACAGTTTGGTGAGTTATGTATAAGTATGAAGGCCTGTACTGAAATGATCATTACAGGCAGTCATTATCATCATCATCATCAATCAGCCCTTTGCATCCACTGCTGGGTAAAGACCTCCCCTATTTCTGCCAACTGTTCTCTATTTTAAGCGCTCTGCATCCAGTTTGTGGTTATTCTTTTGATATCGTTGTGTTTTTTTTGTCAGCTCTTGGTCTTCACTCGAGCAGCTTTTTTGTCCATCGTCCATCTGCCATGCAAGCCACATGTAAAGCCCAGTTCACTTGAGCTTAGCCACCTGGTAAATAACATCCGTGACTCCTGTTCCTACAGGATATTTCAAGAGGCGTTGGATGAATGTGACGAGGGGATATCTGTCAATGGGATTAATATCAACAATCTGAGGTATGCCGATGACACGCTTCTTGTTGCCAACTCACTGGAAGGACTGCAGGAGCTGGTAAGCCGCGTAACGGCTGCAAGCTCAGAGGCCGGACTTAGCCTGAACGTGAGAAAGACAAAGTGGCTAGCAGTTAGCAAATCAAACAACGTGGACGGACACCTGAAATAAACGGTCAACGAATTGAGCGAGTAGAAACTTTTAAATATCTTGGGTGTCAACTAAATGAGAAGTGGGACAGCATGCAGGAGATTCGTGCCAGAATAGAACAAGCTCGTGCTTCGTTCCTGAAAATGCGTAAAGTACTTTGCAGCAGAAATTTAAGCTTGCCTCTGCGCGTCCGAGTGCTTCGCTGTTACGTGTTTAGCATACTGTTTTATGGAATGGAAGCTTGGACTTTGACAGATGCGATGTGCAAAAAATTGGAGGCCTTTGAAATGTGGACGTACAGAAGGCTATTAAGAATCTCATGGGTAGAAAGAGTGCGTAACACCGAGGTACTTCAACGCCTCGACAAGCAGCTGGAAGTTCTGTTTACACTAAAAAAGCGCAAACTGGAGTATTTTGGTCACATCTTAAGAAATGACAAGTATCGACTTTTAAAGCTTATTATAGAAGGGAAGATCGAAGGACGAAGAGGCCCGGGTAGAAGAAAGATATCCTGGCTAAAAAACTTAAGACAATCGTATGGAGTGAGCACTACCACATTGTTCCGCCGAGCTGTAGACAAGGTTCAGATAGCGCTGATGATTGCCAACGTCCGAGGAGGACAGGGCACCTAAAGAAGAAGAAGACTCCTGTTCACGCCCGTAAGTCCTCATTGCTAACGTGGTCTCGAAGTGACACACCGAGCATCGATCTTTTCATCTTGCGTTGTGTTATTCTAAGCTGTCAAAGTTAAAGTTTCTGCGCCGTAGGTCATAACCGGTAAAATGCACTGATTAAAAACATTTCTTTTTAGACAAATTGGAAGATTACTCTTAATTCATAAGTCTGCCATATGCAGCCCAAGAGAGCGTAATTCTTATTTGTAATTCGCATGTTTGGTTGTCTCTAAATTCGTATTTCATGACCAAGATATGTGTACCTATCCACCAACTCTACCTCACAGTCACCAATAGCAATATTTTAGGCAGTCATACTTATACATAACTCACCAAACTTTCAATGCAAATTTACAAATTTAGTATAGAAAGAGCATGCGGAAAAATAAAAAGCACGCAGTTTAATTCAGTTTTTTATGCTCTTCTTAAATATGTAAGAAAATTTCGAAAATACAGGGTGTTTTTTGAGGACCCCAAAAATAGGTTCAATTATGGACTGATAAGCAAGTCGCTTGTAAAGAAGTAGGAAAACGTGTGTACTAAATATCATGAAAATATACTACTCGTTAAAGTTTTTCCGTTTCCCAGTAAAACACCATGTATAAGGTTCATTTTAAATCAAAAATCATAACCTACCCAAGTTATTTTTTTTCACTAGATATCTTTCCCGTTGGAAGAAGTTAGATAATATTAATTTTCAATATAATTTTAATATAAATTACTAATAATCAAAATGTCAGTTTTTTTAACTTGTTTTGATTCCTGATAATAATACCAAAAACAAATAAAAAAAGCAATCAAATTATTTTTACAACCTTATGTACTAGCTTATATTTTTATTGCTCAGAATTACAAAACGAAATATTTTCTTAACTTCACTTTATATAGAAGTTGCAAAAAAGTGTTTTGTATTGTGTCAGGATAAACAAAACTTACGCAGACTAATGGTTCAACACCGAAATAGTTGTTAGACAGGAATGTGTGAAAGATTTAAAAGTTCTTATGGATTAAGAAAGAATAATTTGATCGACAAATGCTTCCTTTACAGGTCATATTAGCATCATCTGAAGAGGAGTTGCAGGCAAAAAATCAAAGGAATGAAAGTAAATTAGACGAAAGTAATGGTGTTTGAAAGGGAAGAAAGCATAACAAAATACGAGGTGCTGATTGAAGGAGAAAGAGTGGAACAAGTGAATGAGTTTGTATACTTGGGTTTAAAGTTTACGAGAGACGAAAAGTATGACTGTGATATCGAGCGAAAAGTTGTCAAGGAAACAAATGAAAATAGACCTGAAAAATTCGAAAAATGGCATAAATTTAAAAAAGAAATTTTACTTTTTTTCCTTTGACAAAACTTCATTTTATGTTAAAATAAAACTTCTGACAAAAATTCAATCCAATTTAATCATACGTTAGTAATAAACTATATGAATATTAAATATTTTTAAATAATTTATTTACAGTTTATACTTATGTGGCGCTAGAAATAGTAACACTACCTACGTTAAAAAAAACTTCAACAACGTCTCTCTACAATTTATAAGGATTTGCTGTTGTTAAATAATTGTGAGCTAAGACTTTTATTTGATGCCTGGTCTATGGACCCAAGGTAGTTACTGATGTATGTGCTAATGGATGATGGGCATCTATATTGTGATACAGTTTCTACAAGGTGAAATGTATATATGCGTTTATTTGTGGTAATTCTAGTTTGTCTTGATGGAATTAATAAAATTCTTGTTATTTTGCTATCATGCGTCAATGAGCATGAAACGAGACATTTTTAATGTTTCTTTTTTTTTAAATGCTCTTTGTTTTCTTATGTCGAATTAACAAAAATGGATGTAATGTTTTCGGTTGTATAAAATAGGACAACTTTTCTGTTAATTCTTTCAGGATCAATAATAAATTCCCCATAGAAAATAAATTTTTAAACGTAATGGATTTTTTATCAGTGAAATCAGATTCATGTAGGCATTAAATAATTAAGGAACCAAAAGACCTAAAAACCTACTTTTTAAACAAAGTTTGTTTTTTTTTACAAAGAATAGGAGAGTGTTTTAGTGAGAAAATTGTCAGTTTCGTCCAACAAGTTCTTTGCAGTCTCTAGTAATGACAATAACAATTCGTTGAAAACTGTGAAATACGTTGTAACTGGCGAAATAGATCTTGAGGAAAGGTCACACAACTTTGGGGTGCCTTATTGAGTGAACATTGTCTATGTATGGGGTGAGTGGTAGTTTAATAAGAGCACTAAAATCACTTTAAGAGGATTCCACTGCTTGAATCAGGATAAACGGAGCTTGCACGGGCTGGTTTAACATCGAAAAAGGTGTGTGGCTTTGCCATGGCTGTTTAACTTATACATGAACAATTGTTTAAAAGATTTAAAAGAGAGTTCGTATGGATTTAAAATAAATAATTTGATCGTCAAATGCCTTCTTTACGCCGATGATCAAGTCATATTGGCGTCATCTGAAAAAGAGTTGCAGGCGTTGGTTAATATTATGCATGATGCCCTGAAAATCAATGGGATGAAAATAAATGCAAGCAAAAGGAAAGTAATGGTTTTTAAAAGAGAAGAAAGCATGACAAACTGTGGAGTTTCGATTGAGGAAGAAAGAGTGAAACAAGTAAATTAATTTGTGTACTTGGGTTCAAAGTTTACGAGAGATGGAAAGTATGACAGTGACATTGAGCGAAAGGTGTTGGCAGGAAAACAAATGAATGGGACACTGCATAGCTTTATAAATAGCCAGAAAGTGTCAAAAAAGGCACGTCTGGCTGTGCATAGAGGTGTGTTGGTTCCTACACTTATGTATGGTAGTGAATGTTGGGTTTGGCAGAAGAAGCATAAAAATAGGATTAATGCTGCGGAGCTGAGTAGTCTGAGAAGTATAGCCGGAGTGACTCGGTTGGATAAAGTAAAGAATAGTGAGATGAGAGAACGCTGTGGTGTAAAAGAAGATGTGGTTACAAACATAGATAAAGGAATGCTTAGATGGTTTTGACACGTAGAAAGGATGAATGAAAGAAGATTGACGAAACAAATTTATAAGGCGAGTGTGAATGGACAAGTCGGTAGAGGTCGACCTCGATCATATCAACATTATTTTGAAGAAAGGCCAGGTCAAGAGTACCAACAACCGACGAGAATGTATGAGAGCACTGATGAAAGTAGAGGAAGCAAAAGATGTGTGTAAGAACCGTAGCGGAAGCGGAAGGAAGTGGTCTCTGCCTACCCCTACGGAAAAAAAGGCGTGACTTTATGTATGTATGTATTGAGTGGAAACCCGATAAGCTTCCCTAGACTCGGTCAAGGCACAGGCCAATTGGGTAAATAAAGTAAAAATCGTTCTAGGCGCCAGGATTTAGTTTTACCATTTTAGAAAGCACTTAAGTTCTAATCCGTACCCTTAAAAACTAACCAAAATCAGGTTAAAAGTCGTGGCAACAAAAAATGACTCTTTCCCAGTGTCATATTAATACCTTAGGAGAGCGCTGGGTTAAATTGCGCCCACGCTTATGATTTTAAAATTATTTTTATTTGTTCGATAACTCTAGTTTTATTCTAGATGTGTTGCAATTGATTTTTTTTTGACTACTCTAATCTTATCCCAAGCGCATTGGAGATTATTTTTTAGTTCGGTTTTCTTAAAAAGCATGTTGTCTTGGTTTTTTTTTACTAATATTTATTTTTCATTATTCAGTTCGGGTTTTTTTTATTTACTGACAGGTTCCCTCTCTGGACGTTAATGAATCGATATGACCGCAATGTATTATACCGCACTTTATTTTTTTAATATCCTGACGATCCTGGCCAGGATCTTTAAAATAATTTATGAAATTATTGTATTGTTATCGTTCCTTTAGAAGTATACAAAGGTTCAAGTCGATCCCATGTTTTTAAGTGTGTGAACATCGTGTCCAAAGATTCCGTTACATAGATAGATAGATACAAGACAAGCTAATATAAAGCGTATAAAAAAGGTGATTATTTTCAGATAATGTTACCAAATGTTTAATTATAAAACCATAAAGATGTAATAGATTTTTTCTAAGAACAAATTACGAATTAATGTTCCTTTTATTTAGTATAGGCAAGAAGAAATGTTGATTGTTTTTTTTTTGTATTCTCACGTAGTTAAATAAAAGTTGTTATTTTATTAATAAAATTATCGCATAAAATTAAATTGCTTTTGTTATTTTTCACTCAAACACCATTTATTGTTATTTAAAATAACTTACTTTCTGAACGATACAAGCAATATCAGCATCGCCACAACACGCCCCATAGCGAGGTCAAGTATGCCTCGTAGACTCGTTTCAATTTGAGTTTCAGCTATAAACTATAATAACACTGCAAACTATAAATATATTGCTATGAAAAATCAATTAATACAAAAAAAGGATTTAATTTTATTAATTTTGACCGGTAGAGACGTGTTTCTTATATCAGAAAGTGTGTTTAATTTGAACTCAAAATTCTTAACAAAATATATATATATATATATATATATATATATATATATATATAAAAAATTATAATTTTACATACATACAAATAGTCACGCCTTTTTCCTGTAAGTGTAGGCAGAGACCACTTCCTTCCACTCTCTACGGTTCTTGCACACATCTTTTGCTTCCTCTACTTTCATCAATGCTCTCATACATGCTCGTCGGTTGTTGGTACTCTTGACCTGGCCTTTCTTCAAAACAATGTTGATCTGATCGAGATATGTTCGCCGAGGTCGACCTCTACCGACGTCCGTCCATTCACACTCGCCTTATAAATTTGTTTTGTTAAATTTCCTTCATTCATTCTTTCTACGGGTCCAAACCATCTAAGCTTTCCTTTATTTATCTTTGTAACCACATCTTCTTTTACACCACAGCATTCTCTTATCTCACTATTCTTTACTTTATCTAACCGAGTCACTCCGGCTATACTCTTCAGACTACTCATCTCCGCAGCATTAATCCTATTTTCATGCTTCTTCTGCCAAACCCAACATTCACTACCATATATAAGTGTAGGAACGTCTGTTCTCTCTCAATATTCTTTTTATAGTTACATTTATTTTTAAATTTTTCTTTTACACTCAATGATAATATAAATTTTGAATTATAATTTTACTGAATATATTTGAAAAATGACCTACAGAGATTACTATTCAAATTCAGCACAACGACAAAAAGTCTAAAAATGAAGATATCTGCAACAAAAACGAAATGCATGACCACCTCAAAAACAGCTATCAGATGCAAATTGGTTGTGGATGATAAAATTATAGAATATGAGATGAAATTTAAATACCTAGGTATAGAAATATCAGGATACGGTGACATCGAGGCGAAGGTAAGAAACCAAGCCGCAAAAGCAGCACGAACCTCAGCTTACCTGAACGATACAATCCTCCGAAACAAATATATCGGAATCGAGACCAAATCCCGAATCTACAAGGCTGTCATCCGACCTATATTAACATACACAGCGGAAAGTAGACCAGATACATCGAACACAAAGATAATATTAAACACTTTTTGGCAGGGAGAGAAGCGAGGACATTAGAAGAACATGTAAAATAGACAATATAAATAAATGAATACTGGGAAGAAAGAGAGAGTGGAACGAACACATAGATCAGATGAATGACGACAGAATGGTCAAAATAACTAGAGACAAGTCGCCCTTAGGGCGCCGAAGCGTTGAAACGCCCCGCAAGAGATGTAGCGACAACCTCTCTAATAACTGAATGGCAGAGGATGCGAAGAAAAACAAGCAATTTGTTTACATTATAGAAGGAAGAAGAAGAAGAAGAAAAATATATTTGAAACGGACAATTTTGAATCCTGAACGTCCCTTTTTATTTTTGGCATCCATCCGTCATGTTATCACTCAGTAATATAATAAATACTAGAACGCTAATCAATGACGTATGATCTGGTACCCCATAGGTCGATTGACCTACCTCTGAGTTTGCGCAATAAATAGTATATTGACCGGGATATTTAAACGTGTTACCAAGGCAGGACTTGGAAATTTTAAATTCTCATTCGTGATGACATGAATAAGTTATCGTTATCAACATTTGCAATAACAATAAGAGTTTTCTTTTAATGAAATTACAGAAACTCGATCCGACTTTTTTGAATCGACAGAATAGTTTGACTTTTTATAAATAGAGAAAAATTGTTCATCTTATTGGATGGAGTCAAAAATACTACAATAGGTGCTGTAGGTATTTTATTTTGTACTTATTTTACAAGCTTTTTGTTAGCTTCACTTGCAGCTAACTATGTAATAAAAAAATCTTGCAAGTTAAATTTGACCCTCTTCTAATCGCCCGATTGAATTGAAATTTGGCAGGTGTACATAGTTCCGATAACAATTATTGTGAAATTTCTTTTAGAGAAAAAAAAATGGCAGCTCCAATATGGCGGATCAAGTTTTTGACCAAGGTCCAATTAGATTCAAAATTGGTATCTAGCGGTTTTCGAGGACGGTATTTGCGATTAACTTTAACAAAGATGATAACTGCTTTAGTTTTTTCGTTTGAAGGACGAGACATTGACATTTTAATACATTTTATAATTTAACAACTAAATGTCTAAAACCATAGCAACTGTTAACCGTCACATATTGTAGAACGTTCAGAATCAATTTTTAAATTTATCACCGTAACAGGGGGTTGAAAATGAAATTGGGAGTCACGCGAATACGAGTTATTCAAAAGTTAATAGTTTTTTACTTGTGTAATAACACACCAAATTGCACGATAAAAGTTGCTGCCGTTCAAAAGTTAAAGAGGGGAAACGGACTTTTAGTCCTCACAAATATAAATATCTGCTCTTCGGGTGTACCTTTCGATGCACTCCTGGGCACATATTTTCATGGCATGTAATTCTGCTTGAAACATGGTTGGGGTGTTACCAAAAGGTTTTCTTCTTTTTCTTCAGGTGCCTATCTGTTCCAGACGTTGGCAACCATATTGGCTAATCCAACTTTATTTACAGCTGCTCGGAATAGTTCGGTGGTTGTCATGGAGAACCAAGTTCTTAAATTTTTTAGCCATGAGATTCTTCTTCCGGCGCTTCTCTTTCCTTTCACTTTCCATTGTAATATGCACTGCAAGAGATTATATCTGTTTTCATTTCGCATGATGTGACCTAGATATTGTATTTTTCTTGTTTTAATTATATTCATGATTTCTTTTTCTTTTGACATTCTTCTAAGGATTTCAATGTTAGTTACATGATCTGTCCATGATACCCTTAGCATCTTTCTATAGAGCCACATCTCGAATGCTTCAATATTTTTCGTCATTGCTTCTGTCAGTGTCCATGACTCCACTCCGTATAGTAACACGGAAAACACATAGCAGCGTAACATTCTTAGTTTTGTGTTCATGGTTAGGTCTCGACTTTTAAAAACTTCTGATATTTTAATGAAAACATTTCTGCTCTTTTTAATTCGGCTTTTAATTTCTTGCGAGTGGTCCCATTGATCATTTATGATGGTGCCGAGATATGTATATCTGTCGACTCTTTTAATTGTTCCCCCCTTTAATCTTAGTTGTAAGGTGGGAACGTTGTTCTTGCTTATGATCATATATTTAGTCTCATCCATGTTGATATCCAGTCCATATTGGTGGCTACTGGTTGTTAGTCTATCCATTAGTTGTTTCAGGTCTTCCATATTATCTGTAAATATTACTGTATCATCAGCGTATCTGATGTTATTCAAGCGCTGTCCATTTACCAGAATTCCTTCTGGTGCATTGTCCAAAGCTTCTCTAAATATGTGTTCGGAGTAAATATTAAATAATAGTGGCGACAATACACATCCCTGTCAATACACATCCCTGTCTTACTCCACGTAAAATCTTAACTGTCTCAGTTTGGTCTTCTTTCACTCTCCCACTTGCTATCTGGTTCCAATATAGGTTTATGATTATTTTTAGGTCTTTTAAGAGCCTAAAATCTGGCGCTATAACTTCCACTCCAACCCTTTCACCCATCTTAGATTCTCCAGTGTACCACACTAAAGCATCCCTTCCTAGTTGAGATCCGTTCTCTATGCAAACTGCATTTCGAAGTCGTACCTAACTGGTATAATATCTGTCAGCTTAGACATGGATTCTAGTGTTTCAGTGTGAATCAAAGTTTTATTTAAATGGCTTTGTTAACAAACATAATTGTAGGTGCTGGGATGACGAAGATTCTCACGTGTTTCGACAGGATAATACTCAGTTTCCAGCAAAGATCAATGTATGGGCTGGTATTCTAGGAAATGAGATAATTAGACCACTTTTTTTGACCACAACCTAACGAAAGAATTTTATCTACAATTATTAGAAAATGAAATTGATCCACTTATTACTGAGTCACTAGAAAGACAAGTTGATGAACAGGGAAGTATGGTGCTAGATGAACAGAATATATACCTTCAACAGAACGGAACCATCAAGAACCATCAAGGGTGTCACCCTCAGGGATAGAATAAGTAGCAAGGATATCAGAGAAGAACTAGAAATACAGGATGTGGTAAGATGGGTTTAGAACACTCAAGAGGTTCTGGATGGTGCTAGATGAACAGAATATATTATACCTTTAACAGGACGGAGCTACACCACATTACGCACCAACTGTAAGACAATAGCTAGACGAACGATTTTCAAGACATTGGATTGGTAGAATAAGTTTTATAGAATGGCCGACAGGATTTCTATATGTAAGACCACTTGACTTTTTCCTGTCTACAAAACTTCTCCCAAAGACATTGAAGAACTAAAGCTTAGAATAAGTGAAGAATGTAGACGAATTGCTAGCGAAACTTTGCAAAGAGTTCGAGAAGAATTTGAAAATAGGTTTTATTATTGCCTACAAAATAACGGAGCACATTTTGAACAGTAACTGTTAATATTGTTAAGAAATTCACTTCTTTCTTGGGTTTGGTCATTTTAAACTCTCGATACAGTAACAAAAAAATTTTTATTCCAAGATTTTTAGACAATAAATTTTACTTTTATAAATCACTTCAACTAATTACAACTATTTAAATTTCATGACTTATAAACACTTTTTAAAACTGTCCTTTTTCACGACCGCTGTTTTTTTTATGTTTCTAAATCATAATTCCAGACCTGTTTCTCGAGAGTCCGAAACAATCCTACCATTTCGAAGTCTCTAGATGCGGCGAGTATTTACTAGACGGAGGCGGAAGCCGACGAAGGGCTCATTAATATGTACCCTAGTTGTGGTCGATGCTCGGATGCCGATAAATAAACAGGGCCGGATTTGTAATTAACAAAATAAATCGATATAATAAATTGTTGTTTATATGGCCGATTTGCAATTTTTATTTGATGTATCACAATGTAGGGGATGCTATTTGACATTTTAAAAAAGGTGTGGGGAATGTTAAAGTAGTGCTACTTGGAAACAGCAGAATAACATTTTTAAACCTTCCCCTTGATTTAAAATTCGACGTGTTTTATGTTTTTCTTACAATTACGCAAAATCAAAAATTATTTGGAAGGGTTTAAAATGAGAGCGTTAAAAAAATCAGTATTAAATAATCAGTTATTTATATAATACAAAAAAAAATATTACTTAATTTTGAATTTAATTGAAATTATTTCGAAAATTTTGTAAATGATTTAACATTTTTCCACATATTAGCAACTTGTTTTTTACACCTAATCGTAACTATTATGTAATTATTATTTGGTTAAGTATACCGAAAAAGGTTAAAGGTAATAACGGTCAATTCAAGGATCTAATCAAACAAAAAAACACAAACATTCATAGGTACATGATTGCGTTTATAAAATTTAATCTTTTATTTTCAAGGTAAGTGTCGCATAAATTATAGTACTCTTTGCACTTTGCAGTGTTAAAAGAAAAATATTTTTTTGTATTTGCTTTACCATTAAACTAATAAGTGTCATACCTATCGAATATAAATTCGTGAAAACACTATGATGTGGCAAAATATTTGAGGAACATAAAAATTTCAATGCAAAAGAGTGACCTGGATGGTAGCCAGTCGACCGGCACAAAATGTAATCAATATTCGCGATAAATAATAAGGTACACTGCTCCAATTTGAATTGTCACCTCTTCGTCTCCATTAGCAATCAGTATGAAAATGTGTACGTCTATCTGTTCCATAAATATTTGTTCACATCTGTATCTGTAGCAAATTGATGTTTGTATACATCGAAACGTTATTTGATTAAAAAATGATAAATAAATAATTCTAAAAGCCGACAGAAGAAGAAGATACAATGGGCCAACAGGCCCAAGTGTCACCGGAGGCAATAGCCATACCTAAATAAGGGTGGAGTTTTTAGTGAGTAGTCCTGACAAAGTCAGTGGAGTCTCACAGTAGACCTTGAGCTTTCGGACTCATAACCTCTCCATAAAGGATTTTCTTCACCCCTGAAAAAAAAAGCCGACAGAAGAGTATTCGATATTCTTCTTCTTTCAATACTCCGTTTTCCTTTTATTTTTCCCTGCATAATTACTCGTTGCAACTCATATTTCTCCCCTCTCATTATATGTCCCAAGTATTTCCGTCCATGTGCAAAAACGCTAAAGTCCAACCCATTCCGAATAAAGGAAAGAAGACTATTCCTGCAAATTATCGCCCTATTGCATTGCTCTCAGTCATATCCAAAGTTATGGAAAAAGCGATTAACATAGAACTCATCAAATATCTGGAGAAATTTAAGATAATCCATGACAGACAATATGGATTTCGACAACTTCGGTCTACTGGAGATTTGCTGGCTTATGTCACTCAGCTCTGGACAAACACTATTGAAAAGTTTGGTGAGTCCTGTGCAATAGCCTTGGATATATCTGAAGCCTTCGATCGCGTTTGGCACCAGGCATTGTTAAGCAAATTATCTGACTACGCACTCCCAACCAAATTGCGCAAATGAGCTTCATGTAAGATCGCTCCTTACATGTGGCAGTTCACGGTATTTCTTCTGATGCGTTAAAAACCAATGCCGGGATCCCCCAGGGTTCCATCCTGTCCTCCACCCTATTTCTTTTACACATTAACGACCTCTTGAAAACCACCACGAACCCCATTTACAGTTTCGCAGATGATAGCACACTTGTCTCAACTTTCACATCCTATCGATCACTTTCGGTGAATGATACAAATAGATCGTCGAGTGGGGAATCAACAATCTTGTTCAGTTCAACGCGCAGAAAACACGAAACGCCACGTTTTTCAAAAAAATGAATTCCTCAAATCATTCCATCCCAATGTCCGGAAATACCCTTTAATCAAGTTCCTTTATCTCGATTTTGGAAGTCACGGTGTCTAATAATATGTCTTGGCATGACCATGTTGCCAACATCGCAAAGTCAGCAAGCCAGGGGCTAGGTTTTCTGTAGAAAGCTAGAAAGTGTTTTACTCCTGATCAACTGTTGACGACGTACAAGGTTCAAATCCGACCTCTATGGAGTTTTGCTCGCACATTTGGGGTTCAGCACCAAGGCATTATCTTCGTCTTCTAGATTCCATTTAGAAAAGGCCATTCGGTTGATAAACAGCTTAACTCCAGAGCTCCAGAAAAATAAAAACTCTTATACCACCACTTGCCACATTCGGCCGAAGAATTCGGCACGATGATCAGTCTTACCCATTTACTCTCAAGATTGACACTACAAGGACCAATCCTCATTAAGAATCCTTCTTTTACAGGGCTGCGACGGAATGGAACAAGCTTTCAAAATCAGTTTTTCCAGAGAACCAGGACTTGCAACTTTTTATAAAGCGGGTCCATAATCATCTCCTTTCTATAATTCCTTACCCTTCTAATAGTCGCAGTGCGGGCCATCCGCGGCCCACACGATAGGTCTACCCTTTTAGCGACTATTTTCAGTAAAAAAAAAAGTTTTCTTGTTTTTATAGTTGTCATCATTGCCCATTTTCCTCATAATCTCGATGTTTGTTTTTTTTTCAGTCCATGATATTCTCAACATCCTTCTGTAACACCACATTTCGAAGGATTGTAATTTATTTATATGTTCTTGCTTTGGTGTCCAACTTTCCATTTCATATAGCAATGTTGAGAATACATAGCATCTTAGCGCTGTCATTCTTAGCTGCATCGAAACTTTCTCATTCTATTAAAAACATTCCTAGCCGTCTCAATTTTGGTTCTTGTTTTTTTTGTTTGATCGTTGTTGTGTGTTATCCAAGTCCCCAAGTATCTGTAGTTCTTTACTGTCTTCAGCTGTGTTCCCTTAAGTGTTATTTCAGTATCTATGTTTCGTTGTTTTGTAGATACCATGTACTTAGTTTTTTTAATGTTTATTGTGAGCCCGTAATTCTAACAGAGATTATTTGTACGGTTCGCTAATCTCTGCAGTTCTTCTTCTGTACTTGCAAGGATAATCGTGTCGTCAGCAAATCTTATTATTATTATAACGTCTTAAAATTAGTTGCTTATCGTGTCCTAAAAGAACAAGTGTTGTATCATTTTTTCGTACAAAAGTACGTAGTATGGCAGTGGCCGATTATCCTGCACGAGTTGAGTATAGTCATTGGTTTCTACGACAACAAAAGGCAGACAATATCTCTATTAGCAACTTTCTTTTCGCGGACGAATCCGGTTTTACCAGAGATGAAGTCGTTAATTCTCATAATATGCATTTATGGGGTGATGAGAATCCACATGGCATTATCGAAACAAAAAACCAGTATAGATTTATGGTAAATGTTTGGGCAGGAATATCATTTGAGAGGGCCATACTTTATTGACGGTACTTTGACTGGCCAGAGATAATTGGATTTTTTACAAAACGAGTTTTGGAACCTGTTTAATATTGTGCCACTACAAACTCGTAGGAATTTATGGTTCATGCATGATGGGCCCCTTTTCATTTCAGTTTAGATGTACAACAGCATTTAATCAAAAGGTTTCCTTATAGATGGATTGATTGGGAAGGTCCCTTTCAATGGCCAGCGCGATCAGGAGACGTCAGTCCTGGGGTTATCTCAAAAGTAAAATGTACGTAATACCTGTGTAAATAAGGCAAGATTTAATGGACAGAATTGTGTTACACTGCAATGCTATTAGAAATAATATGGAAATGCTCTTTCAAGTACAAAGAAACAACCTTCGTAGACTTAGAAAGTGTTTGAAAGTGGAAGGAGCTCATATTGAACATTTATTAGATTAACGTTAATATTGGTTAATAAATACTTTTAGTCTAATGTGTATTAATAAACACTACTAAATGCAGTAAACAATGCATGCAAGGAAAAGGGTTTAAGTGTCAACACAAAGAAAACGAAGTGGATGGTTGTCGGTAAAATTAATATTTAGTATCCAAAATTAAAATTAGATGGTAAAATTTTGGACAGAGTACAACACTTTAGGTATTTGGGTAGCTGGATAGACTGTAGAGTTGAAAGCGATGAAGAAATCTCAACCAGAATAGAACTGGCACGTAAAAGATTCACTAGTTGGCGTTCTGTACTATGTAATAGAAGTCTTTCGATAAACATCCGTCTAAGAGTATTAAAGTGCTACGTTTGGTTTGTTTTGCTTTATGGATGTGAAACCTGGACACTGAAAGTAAGGCATCTAAATAAATTGGAAGCGTTTGAGTTATGGTGCTATCGCCGTATGCTAAAGATTCCGTAGACAGCACACGTAACTAACGAACATGTGTTAGAATCACTACATAAAGAGCGAGAATTGACAAACACCATCAAAATAAGAAAAGTCAAATACTCTGGACATATGATGAGGGGGCATAAATATCACATGCTCCGATTAATTATCCAGGGTAAAATAGAAGGAAATCGATGGATTGGCAGAAAACAGCTTTCTTGGCTTCGTAATATTAGACATTGGACGGGTCGAACAGTCGAAGAATTGTTTCATGTAGCTACCGATCGAGAAGCTTTCCAACAAATTGTCAACTCTATGATAGCCAACGCCTGAACGCTTGATGATAGCCAACGTTTGAAAACAAGCATGGCACACAAAGAAGAAGAAGCAATAATAAAATAGTAAATATCAGTCAAACGGCTTATTTTATGGAATTCCAACAGGAGTACCTTTTCGTTAACTTAAAGTGTGGGGAAGTCATTTTCGATATTTACGTACAGCATGTGTCATCCCTGAAATTTTTTTGGATCACTAACCATTATGAGTTGTCCGTGCCTGGCTTTAAGGCACTACTGTAAATCTGTTTACTTTTTCAAAATAAACATACACGTACGTTATACGCAGAGTTAGTTTAAATATATCATACAAAGCACCCCACGCTTTTAGAACAGTGACATTAAATTTCTTGTCAGTAATTTTATTCTTATGTTAAGAATTATTTTTTACTTTTTAGTTTGATTAACTCTAAAAGCGTGTTTTTTAGTTTTTTTTAACTATAATTTATTTTTTGCTTTTTAGTTCGATTTGTTTTACTTACCCTCTTGCCATTCATCCGTCAGCACGTTACTCACCAGTATATTGGATTGGGTGAATTATAATTAACATTGGAACTGCGCGCATGCGTGGTTCACGCACTAGTTCTATCTCTCTTACTCTCATGCAAAGGATCCCTGAAGAAATTTATTAATCCTGGCGAAACTAATCAGGATAATTGAAGATTTTGATCAAATTATTGCATTGTTGTCGGTCTTTGACAAGTGTGCGAAGTTTAAATTAAATCTGATCGTTTAAAGTGGGGCAAAGTCGAGGCCAAAAAGTCAGTTACACACAAATATACATACATACAAATATACAGGTGAAACTAATATAAGCGTATTAAAAAAGAATGCGTAGATTATTACTTTAATCGTTTGTTAAAAATGTATAACTCGTTCGTGTACCTAAGGTAAATATATTAACTATTTAAATTATTGCGATAACATAAGAAAAATATCCCATTTATTCTGAGTTTGTTTATTTTTAAAAAGACGAGTTGAATTTATAGTGTTTCCAAGTCAGAAAGTACCATTCAATAAATCGACAATAATTGTTAAATAAAAAAAAGGAAAACTAATCACAAATAAAAAACACTTTAAATAAATATCAAGAAATAAACTAATTTTAATTTTAATTCTTATCACGTCATCATCACAGACAACAGACCGTTTTGTAAACTACGTAATTGTCTGACAATCGACTGCTAAAAAATCCACAATAAATTTTACCAAACAATTAGCAAAATCCGTGGAAATAGCGTATTAGGTATATGTTTGCAAACAAAAGCATAGAATTTGAAACTTTGGTAAGCTACATGTGCCTCTTTTCTATTTGAATTGCTTTAAAATATCGCGAGCACCAAGTTTTCTGGAATTGCAAAAAAATACGTTCCAACAATAAATGGATGATTATATTAATTTGTTCCTTTCGCTCGTTATCCTCCTTGCTTAGTTGACTCCTTGAATGGAAAGATTTATTTCTACAGTGCGTCTACTTAACTTGAAATCATATAGAAAACATTTTTATCATTGGTTTTGTGAAAAAATTTATTCTTGATAAAAAGTGCTGCATGGTTCAAAATTTAAAATTCAACCATCAGGTATCAATTTTTTTTAACCGTTTTCAAATATTTTTAAAAAATATGAATTTTACTCAAGAGTAAAGTATCTTAATTTTTTACAAAACAGAAGAATTTTATAAAGTATAGTCATTTTGAATTAAAAGTAATATTTAAATTATTCATTTATTATTCATTCATTTGGCATGAAAATTAAGGTTTGGTGATTATTTACTAATCATTCCTCACATACATACAGGGTGGTTAACCGAAAACGACACAGCCATTTGCAGGAACCTCGTCAACATATTTAAAAAAACGCTCAGATCCGTCGATTTTTGATTAAAGGGGGACACTCTTTTCTGGTATTTATAACTGCACTACTTTCAACCCTAAGCGAGGATAAGAATTACCCCAACATTTTTAAATGGCACTGGGAGTCGGATAAGATGTCTTTTTAAAGCTCTTACAATTCTCTAGTCTTTAATTTTAAAATTCCACTCATTACTTATTAAGAAATTAGATTTTAAATGTAAAACTTATCTTTAAACAATTACATACATACATAAAGTTACGCCTTTTTCCCATAGGGGTAGGCAGAGACCACTTCCTTCCACTTCCGCTACGGTTCTTACACACATCTTTTGCTTTCTCTACATTCATTAGTGCTCTCATACATGCTCTTTGATTATTGGTACTCTTGACCCGGCCTTTCTTTAAAACAATGTTGATCTGATCGAGTTATGTTCGCCGAGGGCGACCTCTACCGACTTCCGTCCATTCACACTCACCTTATAAATTTGAGTCGTCAATCTCCATTCACACTCGCTTAATAAATTTGTTTCGTCAATTATCCTTTATCCATCCTTTCTACGTGTCCAAACCATTCCTTTATCTATCTTTGTAACCACATCTTCTTTTACACCACAGCGTTCTCTTATCTCACTATTCTTTACTTTATCCAACCGAGTCACTCCGGCTATACTTCTCAAATCGAATTGTAAAGTACAATTATGAATTAAGAGATAAATTCCTTAAAATCAAGTGGCAAAATTAAACTTGATCTTGAATAAGTTGAAATACAATAAAAATATTTTGACTGATAGATAGTTGATTTTGTTTATATGTTAAAAATATTAAATAGCTACTAATTTTGTACAACAAACATATCATGTTAATATTAGCTGCATTTATTTCCTTAAGTGTGTTTAATTGTACTTTAAGGGGGTATTCTATGCCTTAACATAGACCATCAGCAGTGTTTAATAATAGCACTTTAAAAATTTTATTGAAAATTGGTTATTTAATCGTTTTCTAAATAAACATATCGTTTAATATTAGCTGCATTTATTCCTGCATTTATTCCCTTACAACGTTACAACCTTTGCAAAATTTTTGATAAAGTTATTAAAATAAAAATTTTCTCCGTAAAATTATCGGTAAGATGCTTAAAGAAACATACTGAATTGTTCAATTAAGACAAACTAACTTGCCATAAAAACCCATGCTAAATAAAGCTATTTTGAAAATAAAATTTTTCGAAAAAACATAGATAATGAAAAAATAAATGGTGTTTTTTTTAAATACTATACAAGGTGGTCAACCAAAAATGAAACAGAGCCATTTACAGGAACCTCGTCAACATTTTAGAAAAACGCTCAGACCCGTCGATTTTTAATTAAGGGGGGACACTCTTTTCCGGTATTTTTGACTCCACTATTTTCAACTCCAAGCGAGGATAAGAATTACCCCAAAATGTTTAAATGGCATTGGGGTTCGAATAGATGTCTTTCAAATTCTCTATACAATAGTCTTTATATTTTAAAATTTCGCCCATTACTTATTAAGAAATTAGATTTTAAATGTGAAACTTATCTGGAAACAATCACGAACGGTAAAAATATCATTCATTCGAGTTAAGTAGGCCAATGGTATAAATTTAGCACCTATTTTTTGCTTTGCATTGCTTTGTGGCGATTTGTTATCACTTCTAAAAATCTTGATCCAACGTTGAGTACGTGGCAGCTGGCCTCTGTGTCTGGGATCAATCGAACTAGCATCCAAATCATTTTGAAGAAGAATAAATTCCATCCATATAAAATACGTTTAATCCATGACCTTAATGAGGATGGTTATGACCGCTGTTTGCAGTTTTGCGAAATAATGAGTGCGCGAGAGGGGATCAATCCACAGTTTCTTTTTAATATCCGTTTTTCCGATGAATGCAGTTTTTTCTTGCACGGGACGGTAAATCGCCACAATTGCCGTCCGATTCAAACTCAAGAATTTTTCACGAGGTGCATACACGGCAACCGGAGAAAATACATGTATGGCTTGGCATTTGCAGTGACCGACTGGTGGGTCCTATTTTTCCACCAAGCAATTTGACTGGCGAAATGTATTTGCAATAAATGGAAGACGCAACTGACCCTGCTTTGACTAATATATTTGAAAATAATCCACATTATGACGAAGATCATTTTTATTTTCCACGGCATTGGATTGGGAGAAGAGGCAGCATTGAGTGGCCTTCACGATCGCCAGATTTATCGCCCCCGATTTCTTTTAGCGGAGACATCCGAAAAGTAAAATCTATATTATAAACACAACCAGCTTCGTTGAAATATTTACGTTAAAAAATCCTTAACGAGTGCCGTCGAATTTCTACGGAATTTTTTCGGAATATGCGTAAACGTTTTGAATAAAATCTTTATTATTGTATGGTAGCGGGCGGTCATCAGTTTGAACATTTACTCAATTAAATAGTAAGTAAGCAACTAAAAAATTGGAATTTTAACATATAATTTTTTTCAAACTATTGGAAGGGAATGTACTATTTTAAAACTATTGTAAAGAGAATTGTCAAAGCTTTCAAAAGACATCTTATTCGATCCCCAATTTCATTAAAAAATTTACTTAATTTAATTGTATATTATATTATAATTTACTTATGTTTTAAATAAATAGATTAACAAGGCAATCGCACTAAACAATCTAACTTAATATATTTATTACTTGTGGGATACATTGTGTTTTAATGCGATGACCAGGTTTATTTATTTAAAACATAAAAGATTTATAATATTCATATGATCACTATAAGATATTGTTAGGTTAGCTAATTATGTAATAACTTGGGAAAGAAGGACCCTTAAGAAGGGACTGAATAAATTAATCGACTTGCTATTACATGGATCTCACAACTTTTTACCTTTAGAAGACTGAGATGTGAGACTTGGTGTTTTTTACAAGTTATGTTTTTAGTGGCATCTCATTTTGTAGAGAGCCCTACTTTTTTACCTTTATTATACATATACAGGTTCACTGATTCATTCACTACAAATGTAACTTTGTAATCCTATATATTTACATGGGATTACAAAGTTATTTATGCAGTTGGTGTATCCAGAAAACTGGACCGAAATATTTTAGTTTGATTTATACACTAAACACTAATTGTATTCTAAATTTGAAACTTCTATTTCTGCTAGAAGTGCCTTAGAGTTTTGTTGATCGGTCAGTCAGTGAGTGACAAAATTAAGAAACTTTGACTACTTATAATTCTTAAACTACTAGTTTAAATTGAATGAAATTGGAAATATACCACGTTTATACAATGCTTGCTTGGTTACTGAAAATTAAGGCTTCTGGTTTTATCCACAACAAAGTTGTAGGGGGACGAAAATGACCTGCTTCGACCTGGCCGTTCGGCTTTTTTGCTCGACTTGGCGATATTTTTTTTATAAACTTGGATATGGCTTAAAAAATTAATATCTGATGGTTGAATTTTAACACGCTGGCTGCCGTGAGACATAAACATGGCGTCTCAGCTTATTTTAAATAACAGCCGCATGACACACCTTAGATGTCTCAACGGTTTTTCTACTTTATAGCCGCGTGTGCCTCGGTCGATGTCTCAAACCAATATTAGTTATGTGGGAGTGAAAGAACTTGGCTGTAAGTGTCTAAAACTGTTTTTGGCATTTGAATCTGAGACTCACAACCCACTTCTCATGGCCTGAAATATACGTTATTCATAACCTCCAAAAATATTTTAAAATACGTCTTTATTGACAAAAATACAGAGTCAATGCAATTTTTCTGGCAAATAAAAAAAACATCCAAATCCTTATTTGGTGCAGTTGTGCACTTAAAAAAAGCATCCAAGACGGAAATATTTTTCACATGCAATGCACTTTAGTTTTGTTCGAGGAGCCTTACTTTGAGCTTCGGCTCGTCCAGATTCTCTTTGAAGTTTTTTATAACAAGGAACGCATCGACATCTGTTGTTGGTACCAACATCTTCCAATGAATGTTGACTTCCTCCAACGGTGACATTGTACATATGATGTAAATCCTCTAAACCTAAGAGACTGAAAACAATTTCCTCTTTGAACTTTGGCTACTTTTTAATGTAAAATATGTGCATTTACCAATGCACTACCAATAAGAAGCTAAATAGCCAACTTGCGGTACCGCTTCACCCATCTGCGTAATGATGAGGTGTACGATTTCATTTGATCTGGCAATTCGATGTAAGCTTTATGTTTATTGTAGTCAAAAACAGCAGCAGGTTTTTGTATTTCTTTATCTTGGCCAACTCTAATGGTCGGTAACTCATCGGTGTGTTTTGTGGATAAAGTGAGAACGTCTCTTTTGTCTTTCCATTTCTGGTCAATTACACCTGAGTTGATTTCAGCAGCATCTGTTTCTAATTTTTTGAGTTTTTTATTCACAACTTGCTTAGGATTCATTTTTCGATTTGACCGAAGAGTCTCAACTTAGTGAGTGTTCTTGGCAAGTAAAGCATGTGCCAAAGCCCCACTTGTATAATAGTTATCTGTACAAATTGTTCGTCCTTTGTCAAGCAAGTCATTTGCAAGAGTTTTGCTCTTGTTCGTAAGACATTTTTCTATTGTGATTAGTCAAAAAGCAAAACGGGGCGAATGTACAGGTTATTTCACAAATGTGTGGTTCTCGTGCAGCACTCTTTGCCACGTCTTTTTTCGTTCTCTATAGAGTACTCTGCCAGCGGTCTCTCTACTGGCAAATTATGCCCGAGCTCAGCCGTAGAGGGTAGAAGAAAAAAAAAAGAAAATAAAAGTGAGCCGCGCCACCGACTTAGACGTTTCAAGCCGGAAACCCCTAGGTCTTATAGGCACTAGCAGAGCCACACGATAAACAACTAAGATTATAGTGAACTAAATAAATAAAATTATAGCTAAAATATATTAGATACTTTACTCCTACAATAAATCAAAGTACACAGTTCAATAATAAAATTATAACAAATATAGTCAAACTTAACAGCCAACAATAAATCAAAGTACACAGTTCAATAATAAACTTATAACAAATATAGTCAAAATCAACAGCTAGCAATAAATCGAAAATCCAAAGTTTACGATTCCATAAAATAACCAAAACAAAGGTAAGAGTAACAAACTTTATCAAGTTACCAAAAAAAACGTATACAAGTCAACTTTTTAATAATACTTAATCAAACGTTCACATACGGCTGCTAATTTACTCACGTTTTTACCATTTACATAAAGATTTACACTGTTAAAACAATCGAGCTTATTTAAAAATATTTTTTTTTACAATGGCTGTCCTTCAAAATATCAATATTGTAGGATATTTACAAATAAGTATGAAGAAAACATTTTTACTTGGACACAAAGAACAATTGAGAAGATTACTTTAATCAAAGTTCAGCCTTGGCATATTATCCAATGCAATAAATAGTTTTCAACAATGTACCATATTAATAAAGTAAAACAAAACTTAATCGTGGTGTCAAAAACAAATCACGTCGTTTAAATATTCTAAAATAAATCACATGTAACCTTTGGGTATACGAATTCACTACTCCTGTGGCCGGTTTGGTTATGGAACGGCACCTGCTAATTAACAATGGCTTCCCTTAAATTAATCCCGGTTATTTTAACTCGACACCAAAATCCAAAATATCAACAACGAAGGTAAGATAGAATGGTCAAGTTAAAAATTAAATGGTCTTCTCTTTCAAAAACCATTTGGTATTAATTGTTCTGGCTTAATACAAAGTAACGTAATCTAGGATGCACGCGGCCAATGGGTCAGATTTGATGTGTTGGGGCCGCATGACCCAAGTGCAGGTTTCATTAGACGTAACAAAAAATATAAAATAAAACAATTTTTTCTTTAAATAAACATTTATGTAGGTTATGGGACACTGAGATTGAACTTTAAGAGAAAAAAAGTTAATGGCCATAGAGATCGATTTTTTTTTTCAACAGTGTGGCAGCCAGAGTGTTAAGTTTTAGACCATGCGAAAGTTTTTATCAAGAATACATTTTTTCACAAAACCAATAATAAATAAGATTTCTATATGGTTAGAACTTTCCGTCCGCTTGGATTTATTATCAACAAAAATTAATATTTATTTAAGTATATAAGTATTTTAAAATAATTTTTATCGTTAATGGATAAAATACATGGCGCCCAAAGTTTTAGGAACATTTGTGTATAATTTTAAAATAAAGAAATTCAACAATTTTTTCTTACTCACGACCTTCCCCTAAGTGTAGAGCAGCCAACAGGCTCAAATAAAATAAGTTGTATAGAAATTCTTTAGAATTCGCTACAACCTCAATTTCTATAACATTCTTGATAACTCTGTCAAAATATCGAAATTCAAAATATTTAAAACTGTAATAAAAAAATTTCTCCTCAGTCATTGTTTTTATAACATACTCGTTCCATGTCTTCACTATCGTATAAGAATTTTTTCACAAAACCAATAATAAAAAAGATTTCTATATAGTTCGAACTTTCCGTCCGCTTGGATTTATTATCAACAAAAATTAATATTTATTTAAGTATATAAGTATTTTAAAATAATTTTTATCGTTAATGGAAATCGTAAATATAATTTATTTTATATTTATTTATTGTCTTAGCAGTTTTAAACGATCCAATGTTTTTATTCAGTTTATAGAAATTGCTTAAAGGTCGTGTATAAATATTGAAAACCAGGACAAGCCAAGGTACTTTTAGTTGTTGCCATGAAACCGTTACCTGCCTTTATTCAGTCTGCTTGCAAATGTAAATTATAATAGGTAAATATCTACTTTCGCTTTTACAGATGCGAGTCTGCGTACTCGTGTCATTTATCTGTGATATTTTTCCAACTTCTTAGGATACTGTATGTTAGTTTTTAGAATCAGAATATCCTGAATAAAATAAAATTAAAAAATTTGTTTAAAACTGTTTTTAGTATAGAGAAGGTTGCGCCTTTTTGACCCGAGATGTAGACATTTAAATATCCATAGTTGTACTATCGTTGTACATATTTCCTGTATTATTAGAAATACACCAAAATGTAAACAAATTCTCCAAACATTCCGATTTACTAAACTATTATAACACAAGATCGGCTGGTTTACTGACTATTCGACGACATAGATTAGCTGCTTGCTGCAAAAATTCCTTGAATCTTGTAACGAAATATCTCACACTTGTGAATTTCGTTCCTTTTTGATATAATTTTTTATTTTCCTCGTATATTATGTTTTCATAATTTCATTTAAAGCTCATCAATGTTGATTAGTTGAATATTGACAGCTAAATATGTTCTATGAAAATAGGTATTGTAGATACTACATGGTTGTCACTTCAGAACTAAGATTATTTTGGCCTATTTTCATATAACTAATTAAATCGTTTTATATTTTATTTGCATAAATAAAGTAATTCAGTATTGTGACAAGGTATACGAGAGGTAAATAAATAGAAAAAGTTATCAGAAATATCATAGAATTCAATTTATGAGAATTCTAATATATTATGTTGCGAAATTAAATACATTTAATTAGATCTGGCAACAACCGTTAACCTACTAACCCAGATCTGTCGATAAATAGAATTTTGAGGAGAAGGAATAAAAGGACAGGTACTTGTTCTCTTTTGTTGTTGGTCTTTCCTGAAGAGAAGACGTCAATTTTTGATAGTGTTCCTGAGATTTTTTTCTTTTGAAGTATATAAGAAGATAAGTAACACTTCTTTTGAATAAAGATTTATTACGTTTAGATATTTTGATAAAGAGATATTAAAAAATTAAAATACAACTGTATAAAGAATTTTTGCTTTCTGAAGTTTCACAGTGAAGTTTTTTGATAATTTGGATTTTTTTTTTATCCCGTTCAATGTCTGAGAAGCCATGATGTTCCCAAAATTAATTTAAAGAAATCCTTAGAAATTCATATCATCCTAACTTAGAGATGACATATTTTGAAAAATATTGAAACCAATTCAATTAATCTTCAGTTGGATATCGATATTTTTAGGTGTGAATAAATTTTTGAGAATGTTAAGAAATCAGTGAAGTTCAATTTATAAAGGATTGTTTGTCCGAGAAAGGTGATTCCCAGCCAAATTCTAGGAAAGATTGTACTCTGCAGTAAGTGACGAATATTGATATTGTAGACATCAAGTCAAATTTTATGTAAGTCGTTCACTTGCTAAAGAAATAATTCCTTTGTCAAACAGACTGGTAAAACAGTATTAATTTATCACCTTTAATTTTGTAAATTTAATATAATAATAATTTATTTGAAAGTTTTTTTTTAAAAATCCAACTCATTTGTAACTTTTCTATGTTTTTTTGTTGACAAACTAACTTCTTTGATTTAATAAGAATAATTAAAGGTTTTTGTATTTTACCCTGTATAAAATACATGGCGCCCAAAGTTTTATGAACATTTGTGTATACTTTTAAAATAAAGATATTCAACAAATTTTTCTTACTCACGACCTTCCCCTAAGTGTAGAGCAGCCGACAGGCTCAAATAAAATAAGTTGTATAGAAATTCTTTAGAATTCGCTACAACCTCAATTTCTATAACATTCTTGATAACTCTGTCAAAATATCGAAATTCAAAATATTTAAAACTGTAATAAAAAAATTTCTCCTCAGTCATTGTTTTTATAACATACTCGTTCCATGTCTTCACTATCGTATAAGAATTTCGCATTCTGGAACTCATCCAATTTGCGGGTGATTACTAGGAATTTTGTCTTTTTTATGTTGATGCATTCCAACTATGTCCAGAATGTAAAATTAGTGTGAAAGAAATTGTGGAAGCGTTGAATAGTATGAAATTGGGGAAGGCTGCAGGGTGACAAGTTTACGGTTGGAATGCTGAAAGCTTAACAGGACGTGGTAGCTAGTCTGCTATACCACCTTTTTAACCTTTGCTGGAGAAGGACCAGAAAACTGTCGTAATGCCGTTATCGTAACGCTTTACAAAGAGAAATGTTCATAGCAAGACTGCAATAGATACCAATTTATTAATTTACTCAGTATCGTTGGTAAACTGTTGTCAGAGCTGCTGATTAGGTTAGGTTAGGGTTAGGTATCATGTGAGTGTGGCGTGGTCGCCCCTCCACCGCGACCCTTAGTAGGTCTATTGTAGCTCACCCCTAGAGGTCACAGTTCACCGCACAATCCAGCCCTTCTCACGAAGTTTATGGTTGTAAGGTTTTAAAATCGGTAGGTTCTAGGTTGGTGTATCCAAATATGTTGAACCTTATTCTTCCCAGGCCGGGGCATGAACATAGTATATGTTCAGCAGTTTCGTCTTCCACGCAGCAGAACCGACAGTCCGTTTGTTGGTACAGATCTATCTTTCTGAGGTGGTAACTTAGACGACAGTGTCCCGTAAGCAGTCCTGTTAGAATACGCAGGTCATTTCTGCTCCATTCTAGGATCTGCTTAGTTGTGTTTCTCGAGGGTTGGTTGTAACGGTAAAAACGCCTTCGAGTGGGTTATCCCTGGTATGTCGGACCAGTACGTGAGTATTTTCCTCTCCGCCCAGTCCGAAATAATTGTTTTGGCGGCACTTGTGGTGACTCCAAAAACCGGTTCTGGTCCAGTGAACGCATATCCGTCCCCCTGTTTTGCAAGGGTGTCGGCTTTTTCGTTTCCTTCCACCCCTGGTGCCCAGGTACCCACAGTAGGGTCACCCTGTTGTTCGCACCAAGGTACTCTAAGGATTCGATGCAATTCCATACAAGTTTAGAATTTATCTTGTTGGAGCTCAGTGCTTTTAAAGCAGCCTGGCTGTCTGATATTATATTTATGTTTTTGTTTGCTAGAGGTCTATTAGTCAACTCTCTTGCACACAATTCGATAGCGAATACTTCAGCCTGAAAGATTGTAGCATACCTGTCAAGACTGGTAGATATTTCAATCTTTGGTTTCCTGCTGAAAACACCGGCCCCAACTTCATCTGGGGTTTTCGAGCCATCTGTGTACATTACGTATTCAGTCTCTGGGAAGAGGATTTGTCCTCTACCCATTCGTCTCTCTTTGGAAAGAGGACTTTAAACGACTTTTCTACGTGTATTTTTGTGGCTAGCAAGTCAGGAACCATCCCGAGAATTTGGTGGTTTTTTGTTTCACTCAGTATCCCGGAGTGATCCCCGAGTTGCTCTCCATTAATTTGCTTTTCCAAAGACAGGCCAGCTGATTAAAAAAGTGACGGATAAAACTGATGGGAATATATGGGATGGGCAAGCGGGATTTAGGAGAAGAAAGAAATACATTGAACGGGTGTTTTCCTTACGAGGCATTTTCGAAAAATTCTTGGCTAAAAGTCAAAAGGTCTACTGCGCTTTTGTAGACTTGGAAAAGGCCATCTCAGGGTGATAAGAAATTAATTGTGATCAAAATTGCCTCTGTATGGGGTGAGCAGTAGTTTGATGCGAGCGCTTAAAACAATTTACGAGGATTTTACTACTTGCGTCAGGATAAACGGAGCTTACTCGGACTGGTTTAACATCGAAAAAGGTGTTAAACAGCCTTTGCCATGGCTGTCTAGTTTATACATGGACTGTTTAAAATATTTAGAAGACTAAATGATTTGATTGTCAAATACCTCCTTTAGGTCGATGATAAGGTCATATTAGCATCATTTGAGTCGCAGGTGATAATATGTGTAATGCCCTAAAAATCAAATGGATAAAAGTGAACGTACGTAAAACAAAAGTAATCTTTTTTGAAAGGGAAGAAAAAATTGCAAACTGCGAGGAGTTTATTAAAGAAAAAAGAGTGGAACAAGTGAATTAGTTTGTATACTTTGGTTCCTAGCTTACGAGGGACATAAAGCATCTTCTTCTTACAGTGCCTATCCGTTTCGGATGTTGGCGACCATCATGGCAATCTGTATCTTGTTCGCAGCTGCTCTGAACAGACCCACAGTTGTTGTGTTGAACCATGTGCGTAGATTTTTTAGCCACGAAATTCTTCGTCTTCCAGGACCCCGCTTACCGTTTATCTTTCCCTGTAAAATCAATTGTAAGATTCCATATCTGTGGCTATTCCTCATTAAGTGTCCAAAGTATTCAATTTTGGATGTTTTTATCTTTAATAGTATTCTTCTCCATCTTTGTCAATACGTGTTGATTAGTTACATGAGCGGTCCATGTTATCCTCAAAATTCGTCGATATAGCCACATCTCAAAAGCATCGATTTTTTTTACATGCAGCGTCCGTGAGAGTCCAGGATTCCATTCCATATAACAACACAGGAAAAACATAACACCTCGATAATCTTATTTTTAAGGGCATAAATAAATCATGACATCTGAAGAGTCTAGCCATTTTCTGAAAGTCGGTTGTTGCTTTTTCTATCCTGCTCCTAATTTCCAGTGTGTGGTCCCAGTCTTCATTAATAGTTGTTCCAAGATAGGTATATGTCTTCACTCTTTCTATTCGTTGATCGTGTACGAAGAGTCCTTCCGTTTGGATTTTATTTTTGTTTTTGTTTTTTTTTATTTTTGTTTTTGTTTAAAGCATAACTGTGAAATTTAACGTTGGCGGGGAAACAAATGGGGCCCTGCATAATTTTTTGAGCATCCAGAACGTGTCAAGAAAGGCACGACTGGCACATACACTTATGTATGGTAGTGAATGTTGGGTTTGACTGAAGAGGTATGAAGGTAAGATTAATGCTGCGGAGATAAGTAGTCTAAGAAGTATAGCTGGAGTGCTTTTGATGGATAAAGTGAAGAATAGTGTAATAAGAAAACGTTGTGATGTAAAAAACGATGTAGTAACAAAGATAGATAACGGAATGCTTAGATGGTTCGAGCATGTAGAGATGATGGAAGAATAAAGATTGACGAAACAGATTTATAAGGCGAGGGCAAATTAATCAGATCGACATTTTTTTGAAGAAACGCCAGGTAAAGAATACCAGCAACCGACGAGCATGTATAAAAGCGCTGATAAAAGTAGAGGAAGCGAAAGACAATTGTGTAAAAACCGTAGCAAGTGAAAAGAATTGGTTTCTTCCTACTCCTACGGGAAAAGGCGTGGCTATATGTATTTGATTTTATATGCAAACATCTAAATTTTCTAATGAAGAATGATTCAGTTATCCAAGAGTTTTATTACTAAATTGAAATGTATTCGGTTCCACTAGAATCTGAGCGATATATTTGAATTTTGATCAAGTTACGTTTTGCAATCGCTGATATATCAACTAGTACCGGTATTGGTACAGTGTAATTGAAGAATCGCTGTATCGCTCATCACTAATTAGGATATATAGCGAGAATATTATTAAATGTTCTCCTTCAACGTTACAGTGTAAAAAAAACAAAAATGTTTCGGATTATGTCAGAATTTTCTTATTTACAATGCAAAATTGACGTTGTAACATTACATTTTTTACAATGAAGTGACCTTGCTATTACAATAGTTTTTAATTTCTGAGCGGTTGCACTAGCTATAACACAATAATGCTAATAATGCTTGCTATTAAAGTGAAATAATTTGTTTGTAAGATAGTGAATATGACTAAGCTTTGGTAGCATTAAATACTGGTTTCTCTTTTAGTAATATAGGAAAATTTAGTAATAAATGATTGTTTGTTGATGACTACCTCTTTTGTGGCAAAGTTGGTCAGAAAGATTTAAATATGAAATGTACAGTAATATTATCTGCTTGGGTGTGATTATCTTTAAAGGAATTTAAAAGCGTGGATGCCAACACGGATCTTTGTATTAATGCAGGAGTCTTGCATTAATATAGTAAATTTTTAATGCTTAGATTCGTAAATTTTTTTGCAATATAAAGTATTAGTAAGGAAGCGTTTAAGTATTACGTAACGCAATTTGGGGGGTGGCGGGTTCTTGTAAAACGTTACGATGCGTTACAGAGGCGGTGGGAGGGGGAGGGGTTAAACAACGCGTTAGGTAACATTGTTTTTTATTTAAAAAAAAATTTCTAAATAAAAAAGGTTTCATACATTTTTTGTTATCTGCTTTAGTTTAGTTACCAAAAATCAAAATATCAGTGTCTGGGTGCGACCCGAGAGGTCCACACGACTAACTTTCCAGTGGAAATAATGAAAAAATACCATATGTTTTGTTGTTATAATTATTATTATTAAAATTATTATAAAAAACGATTTCAAATTGTTTGTAAAAAATTATAATTGTTATTAACAATATTCTGTTTATGTCAACCGTATTCTTTAAAAACTTTTTCTTATCATTTATATTAATTGAAAATTTTTATGTTCCCAGTGGAAGTTATAGTAATGGGTTCAATTTGGCGAATCCCGAATTTTGACATATCTGCACATTTCAATGTCCCTAGAGTCAAATACAATAGTTTTTAAGTGGACGTCCATGTGTTTGTATGTACGTATGTTCGTATGTGCGTTCGGAATTATTTTTCTTCTCGATTATCTCAAGAACAGAAAATTATATCGACGTAAGACTAATTGCATTCAACGCATAATTACGCAACTTAGAACTGATTATATTTTCAGCAAAATCGGTAAAACCGTTTTTTATGGAGAATCAAACAACTAAAAAAAATGGTAAACTTTCGGAATTATTTTTCGTCTCCATTATCTCGAGAACAAAAAATTATATCGACGTGTAACCAACTGCACTTGCGCATAATTACGCAACTTAGAACTGATTAGATTTTCAGCAAAATCGGTGAATCTGTTTTTTATGGAGAATAAAAAAACTAAAAAAAATGGTAAACTACCTGAATTTTGCAATTTATAAATTATACTATTTTTAATACAGAATTTTAAGATCTTTTGAATAATATGATTAATGCATGTTAGGAATATTTGTATGAAAAATATGATGACAATATTTCATAAAAAGAGATAGTTTTAGAAAACAAAAATAGGAATTGGAGAATTTTAAACTTGTGTCAGTATTGAGAGAATAGCATTAAAGGCGCTACAGTGAAAAATTATTGTAATAATCAAGCATTGTTTATAACAATTGAATATTGTCACTAACAAATAATTATTGATCATAATAATTAAAGAATTTTTTTTAAATGTTATAAACAATTGAAAATATGAAAAATGAAATGATAAGAAAAAGTTTGAAAGAAATCGGTTGACATAAACAGAATATTGTTAATGACAATTATAATTTGTTATAAACAATTTGAAATAGTTTTTATAATAATTTAAAAAATAATAATTTTGCTTAAAACGTTTGTCGTATTGTATATTTTATTAAATAAAATTTGCATTTCGTCCGTTAACGCATCACCCCCATATTTGAGCAATTCATTATAAATATTATCCAGTCCTGGTGCTTTCCGATTTTTCAGCTAAGTTACTACTAGTTCAATTTTTTGTTTTGTTATTGTCTGGTTTTGGTCCTCTTTGTCTTCGTTGTAATCATTTTTACGTTCTATTCTTATTATCTCGTCTATGTGTGTGTGTCACTATATAGAGTTTCAAAGTATCTATCCTACAATACTCGAATAATCTCGAAAAGAATCTCTAATATTAAATAAGGTAATGGATGCTAATTTCACCTCCCTATAATGTAACAGAAATGTTAAAAATTACATATAAATAGTCCTTTGCGACTGCCCAAAATTTCAAAATTATAAGTATCTATCTTTACTTAAATTTGAGAAAAAAATTCAAATTTAATTTTAATCACCACGTTTTAGGGGTGATATCTCAGAAGTGGGTGGGCTGAGGAAATTTTGTTATGAGAATTATCAATTATAAAATCATGCGGGCAATCAACTCCTGAATTTTTTCGGATGAATTTAGAAACACCCTGTAAATATTATTTTTTTCACGCAATGTTTTGTTTAAAATCATCGGTATATGTATTCGTCTTAACTGCATTAAGCTGCCTTATATAATTGCGTTCAAAAATCTGGCGAAAACGGTATTTACTCAACGTAGTTATGTATGCTATTCTTAACCACGCATAGCAAAAGTTTCTTTAATGTATTATAAATAACGGTTTGTGCGTTCACGGCAAAATAATCATGTGACTTTGTTTACCTGACGGTCTTATTGTCGAAAAAAAACCACAGGCGGATCCATTGGATAACTTTTATGGGGTTTATACACTCAGATAAATTCAGCAGAAACTGTTTTCCATCTTTCTTTTTTATTGCACCAATTCAAATCACAAAGAGCTCTTACCAAATTATTTTTTCTAACCTTAACTCATTACATTCACGGTACCTTATTGTACCGATGCGTAGCATTTGAATAGTGTTCACGAATAAAATAAGTAATCACATAAAGGTTTGCATAACTCCAAAATCAAAAGTTTTTTTAAAAGAAATCCTCGGACAGGTCAACATTTAATTTAAAAATTATGAAATTATGATTATCCTATTGAAACTGCGAGCATCAATACCTGCTTAGCCAGTCGAAAAAAGACAATGCGGTCGGTTTCTTCCGAGGAAGGAAACCGTCCAATTTCTGTCCGCTGAATGAAGTTGGAATCATTTTTGTGCTGTTAGAAAAGCTCACGGGGTTCTTAATGCGCCTTTTTCCTTCTACCTTTTTTTAGCCTTTTTCTCCTACGAACCCTACTTACGTCAACATCTTTCCGACACGCTGGAGCTGTTGCAAACTAACGACCCTAACACAGAAGTTATATTTTTGGGTGATTTCAATGTTCACAACGCGAACTGGCTGAGATCCAACCGCACCGACAACGCCGGTCTGGAAGCTGAGAATTTTGCGATAAGCCACAACGTGACCCAGCTAGTAGAAAAATCTACCCGCATACCCGATAACCCCAATCACCAAACCAACATTCTTGATCTCTTCCTCACAACACATCCCGACCAGTACCAAGTCTCTATAACCGCTCCACTCGGTAAATCTGATCATAAACTCATCTCAGCCACGTCCAAACAAACAACACCGCCCAAAATCACGCCTGGTACCTCTATTGTCTGGCATTATGGATCAGCCAAATAGAATGAACTGAGGAACTTTTACCTATCATTTCCATGGAAAGATGTCTGCTTTCGCTCACAAGACCCATCAACATGTGCTGAATATGTAACCTAAATCATAAGGCTAGGTATGGACTCATGCATTCCTTATGGTACAAGACGGATCTTCAACCCCAAACCCTGGTTCAACCAAGAATTCAACCGTGCGGTGCGTGATAAAAATCAAGCACATCGACTCTGGTGCGAAGTCCCGATAATTGCCAACCGAGAAGCCTTTGTCCACGCGAGGAACGCCTGCAAAAGAACGATCGATCTTGCCAAAGAATCCTACGACACGAGAATATGCAACAAGCTTGTTAATGCCCCTCCTGGCTCCTCTACTGGAGTATTGCTCGCACATTTGGGGTTCAGCACCAAGGCATTCTCTTCGTCTTCTAGATTCCATTCAGAAAAGGGTCATTCGGTTGATAAACAGCTCAACTCTTACAGATACCCATCACCCTCTAGAACAAAGAAGAAGAGTTGCAGACCAGTCATTACTCTACAGATATTTCCATGGCAGATGCTCTAGAGAAATAAAACTCTTGTACCACCATTGGCCACATTCGGCCGAAGAACTCGCACGCTGATCAGTCTCACCCATTTACTCTCAAGATTGACACCACAAGGACCAATCTCCATCAAGAATCCTTCTTTTACAGGGCTGCTACGGAATGGAGCAAAATCAGTTTTTCCAGAGAACTATGACCTGCAACTTTTCAAAAAG
The DNA here is from genome assembly GCA_950111635.1 of Agelastica alni. Lineage (NCBI taxonomy): Eukaryota > Metazoa > Arthropoda > Insecta > Coleoptera > Chrysomelidae > Agelastica > Agelastica alni. The sequence continues at coordinate 70,694,247 of OX467710.1, forward strand.
CGGGTCCACAACTATTTTCATTAAAAAAAAAAGTATGAAAAATTCCTCACTAGTACCGCTAGTGGTACAGTAGTGACAAACATTACCTAATCCCCATTTGCATACATGTAAAAGTACCTATTAGAAAAATGTTTTTGACGGAGGACGACGTTCCGGAAGCAAAATTAAAATTCGCAAATGTCAAGGACAATAATGTAGCAACATTAAGACGTTGGCTTGCTTGATTTGATTTGAAAATTTCAGGCAAAAAAAATGAATTAATTGACAGGTTAGTAAACAGAGTCTAGTTATTATGTACCGGTACTTTAGGACTCTGATAACAGATGTTCAAAGTAATAATAAATTTAAAATTTATTTCAGACTAAAATATGAGTCGAAAATACTTGGTAATTAAAATAAAATTAATAAAATATCACAAATTGAAATGTTTTAGTAACAAACAGGGGTTATATTTTAATCTAATTCATGTTTATTTACTGAAAAATCAATCAACAGTTGTTTGGTTGTTAATAATATCTACATTAACATGGGTAATTACTTGAGTAAAATAAATGTTTTACTTCAAAATTGACAATTTAGTACTTACTTAACCTTACTAATTCTTGTAGAAACTGGATCCGGATTTTCCTCAGTTGTACCTTTAACACCAAAAAAATGTTTTGAACACACATAATACGTATATTTATTAATTTTTTCTTTTGTTAAATCCACTCTCTCGATGCTTGTACAGTACAACAGAAGTAGCTTGGTGGGCAACTAGCCTCTAAAATAACAAATATTCGGCTGAATATACTTCACATCGTAAACTTCTTCCTCCGATTGTACTTGAGACTCACGATTACTGAAAATTTAGTCGTCGCCGATCGTATCGTTTTCGTTGTGCGCAGATTTTGAATTTCTTCGCCCGCCAAGCTACTTCTGTTGCACTGTACCCATTTATTACACCTAACCTCATTAATGTGAGACAAATTGTATAAAAAAGACGTTTTCCTCTGGATATCGATTATCTGAAGTGCAATTTGCAAAGCTACAATGTTTTATCGGCATTTTAGTTATATAACAAAAATTTCATTTATTTGATTAATAATTTTAAATCACTCACTTATATCACTTAATTTACACTGTCTTAAATGAGTAAATTTTAGTATTCGTCCCTACCACAAGTGCTGCCTCTCGTGACAGTTTGCCACACTATTATCCGGAAAAAGGCTCATTGGATCGGTTGTCTGGTAGGCTCGGGCGTAGCGTCAGAGGTATGCTTGGAATCAGCTGTCGAACTAATTTGCCTATTGTATTGTGATTGTGTTTACCGATGTTAGTTGGATATTTGCGAGGATATTTATATTGTATTTGAGTTTCGCAAGTGTTTGACTGTTTTGTAATTGCTAAAAATGTAAAAAAAAACTACCTAAAAGATATTATTATTTTTCAGAGGATTATAATTCAGTTTATGGTACATGAAATGTAAATTTTATTGTAATTTTATACAATACGTGCTCGTACCTATTTTTAATTTTGATACTGATACATCAGATAGGGAGGACACACAAAATTGAAATAATCGCTATTACTTATCTAATTTTTGAAATGAAATATGTGTTACATGTTAATTTATATACCGTATATTGTATAATCCATAATTTTAAATCATCATTATTATTTCATGTTTGCAAATAAAGAAAATGAGTATTTTCGAAAGCTCAAATAAAAAAAAGTGTACTGATTTTAATCAGCATGATACCTGACTACTCATAAGGATTAACAAAGAATATAGAAAACCAAAGAATAACAATACATAACAGAAATAATGTATTGGAAGCACTCTTTTCTTGCCTTTTTTTCGGCAAAATCTTTAATCAACTCGTCTAAAGGAATACAAACCATAAGGTCACTTTCTATGGACATAATTGCCAAATTACTAAGTCTCTCTTGTGCTATAGTTGATCGTAAACTTTTTTTTATTAATTTTAATTTTAAAAAAGACATTTTTTCCAATGCTTCAGATACTGGTAACGTTAAAAAATTCGTCACTCCTCTCCCTCCCTCTGTAGCTTACAACCCGGGGTGGGTCTTCGCTGACATTACAATTTGCCTCCACTTGCTACGGTCCATCATAAGTTCTTCTGGTCGTTGGACATTTAGGGTCCGTAAGTCCGCTGTAGTTCTAATTCTGTATTGTTGTGTGGCGTTGTCCTTGATTGGTCCATATATCCTTCTAAGAATTCTTCGTTTTGCGATTTTTAGTCGGTTCTCATTTTGTTTTGTCAACGTCCATGTTTCACATACATATGTCATTATAGGTCTTATAATTGCATGATAAATTGTTACTTTCGTACGGCGGGTTACATTTTTCGATTTCATTATTTTTTGTAGTGCAAAACAGCAGTGATTGGCTCCCTGAATACTGTTGTTAATCTCTTGTGTTAAATTGTTATCTGAGGTGATTGTGGCTCCCAAATATTTAAACTAATGGACCCTTTCAAAATTATAGTGGTCCATTGTCACATTTTGTCCTATCCTGTCTCTTTGTTCTGTTCTTGTTGTAGTCATGTATTTTGTTCTATCTTCGTTTATTTGTAGGCCAACCTTCTTTGCAGCATTTTCCAGTTTAATGAACTCTCTGTTAAGGATCCTATCTAAATATTCTCAAGAATTAAATCTCAACGAGGATGCTGGGATATATCTCCAGCAAATCTCCATTTTTTCGCTACAAATAATATCTAATGTACATGATTACACCGCCAGCGATAGACTTTGCATTGTAATTTGGATCAAGAGATTAGCGAACTAAGATAATAAAGATAAAGAAAGATAATATTGCAGCGGACTTACGGACCCTAAATGTCCAACTACCAGAAGAACTTATGATATACCGCAGCGAAGACCCCCCCCCTGGGTTGTAAGCTACAGAGAGAGAGAGAGAGAGAGAGAGATTAGCGAACTACTGGCGAATCACTGGCGGCGATCAACCATGCATACCGGCGTTAGTTTCAATAATGTAATGACTTTTGTTAATACTGGCCGTATTTTTATGAAACTTGTCTTAAATGAATCCATGAAACATGATCTCTGGAAAAAATGTGGCTGAAAGAAAAAATAGACCACAAAAACTACTTGACAGCGTTGGCTCACTCCTTTGGCGGCCAAAAACAAATCAGAGACAGGCAAAAACCAACCTTTGAGAAAATACAGAGGCATGCCTGTTTTTGCATCACGGGTGCAATGAACAGCACTCCAACAGCTGCTATGGAAATCATCATCAACCTTTCATTCCTTGGCATACATGTCGTGGGAGAGGCTAAGATGAGTACATACAGACTGATCCAAACAAAAACTGGAGAACCCGAACAACTGGGTGCACCATTCGAACCACTGCTTGACTGGAATGGATGGGAGTAAAGTAGGGAGTAAAGAATCACAATCATCTGCAGAAATAGTCTGGTATACAGACGGCTCAAGGACAGATGAAGGAACAGGAGCAGGAATACATGGAGTAAGGCCAAGAAGGGACTACATAATACCACTTGGCAAACACTCCACGATATTTCAAGCTGAAACACATGCCATACGGTATGCAAACAAGAGAATTTAGATAGTGGATACCAAAGAAAACATATATATATATATATATATATATATATATATATATATATATATATATATATATATATATATATATATATATATATATTCTCTCTGAAAACCAAAGCGCGATAAAAACCTTCAACTCAACACAGATAAAGTCCAAACTGGTCTGGGAATGCCTCCAGGGACTTCTTGAGTTAGCAAAACACAAAAGGCCACCCTGATGTGGGCGCCAGGTCATAGAAGAATAGCGGGAAATAAAAAGCAGACCAGTTAGCAAGACAAGCATCTGAAACACCATTCACAGGGCCAATTCATGTGCTTGGAATCAGCAAAAACCGATGCAGAACCCTGATTGACGAGTGGATGAAACAAAGACACCAACAACACTGGGAACCTAATAGATGGCACAAACCTGTTCGTGTGAGGAACCACTGACGAAAGAGTGATACAATAGATTCCAGCTGGTCGCAGTATCACAGGTAGGTCAAGTGCTAACCTGGTCGTCTTTTGTTCGTCAGACAACAAACCGACCAACCAACTTGTCATCGTAAAATTGTATGTATTTTTTTAATAACGGTTATTCTTGAAATTTCTCGACAGATGTAATACTTACTTAAAAAATTTTAGATAAAACATTTACAACCTCTCTGTATGTTTACTGTTAAAAATCAAAATTATCGACGTTACACTGCTTGGTCGTATAACCGGCTTATATTTGGTATCACATGTACTCGGGAGTGTTTATAATGCTTACTATCGACTAATTAATTGTTAAATTTATTTGTAATAATCATCGGTTTATCGAAAAACAAATTTCCGTTCGAAGTTCACAGCTAAATATACCATCTTTCGAATATAAATCTGAAAACAAAGTTTTTCGACCTGCCGTCATCTCAGAATAGAAGATCTATGTGTTATTGTTACTTATTTCAAATAATCGTTCCACGACAAAGACCTCTGGGTTATGTAACATCACAATATTTATTCATTTTAACCGAACGAACTTTTAAAACAATTGATAATATTACAACACCAAGTAATCAACATCTAATAGTGATAGGTGTGCAGTGAAATGGAACAGTTGCATCCAAATACAACATAATCAATCGTTTTGTTAATTAAGTTAGGTAATATCTATCAAATTAATAATGGGAATTAATAAGATTTTTATTAAAAGATAATTGTTTTTCACGTCTAATCAATTTTCTTTGTCTGTGTGTTAAAATAAACTCGATGCTCGTAACTCTGACGAGACAGTTGGTAATATTCCTTTGGAGTATTCCTGACAAATAGTGGGAAAGTTTCCTCCAGGTGAGTTCTTATTAAATAATTCATTAACTATTTTGTATGTTGTTCCTGCTTTCTAAAAGAAATATTGAAAGGATTCAAGTGAATCTGGGTTTAATTGCATTTGGTTGAAAATGTGAGTAATGACGGAGAAAATTTTAGTAATGATAGTGATTACCGTGAGAGTGAAAATGACAGTGAAAGCATGGATAATCACTCACCACAAAAAATAACTGCTTGTTTCATCATCATTGTCAGCTAGTCGTCCATCGTCTCCCCTAATCGTTGCCACTCCTCTCGGTCTTGTGCTCGCCTCATCCAGCTATTTCCAATCAGTCTCTTGACATCGTCTGTCCATCTGGTCTGGGGTCGTCCTCTGTTTCTCTTACTTGTCCACGGTCTCAACTCTATTACTCTACGTGTCCAACGAGAGTTCTCCATCCTAGCTATATGGCCTGCCCAACTCCATCGCAATTTACAAAGGCGTTTCATGACATCCGTCACTTTAGATATACGCCGAATTATTTAGTTGTTAATTCAATCTAGGAGAGTTACAACTATTATTCTCCTTTTCATTGCTCGGTGTGCAGTTTGTAATCTATAAATAATCTCTTTGTTAATCGCCCATGTCTCTGTGCCGTATGTTAAAGTTGGGAGAACATACTGATCGTGCTTTGAGAGTGTTTGGGAGATCTGAATAAAAGTCCGTACTGTTGTATGGTATGGAAGGCTGGACATTGAAGGTTAGCACAATGAATTGGCTGGAAGCATTTGTAATGTGGATCTATCGAAGAATCTTAAAAGTCCCATGAACAGCAAGGAAAACCAACGAGAAAATTTTGAGGACGATAGGAAGAGAACGCGAATTGCTGGGCAAGATAAAACGCAGGAAAACAGCGTACCTGTGACATGCGTTTCGCAACAAAAGATACCATTTGCTCCAACTATTAATAGAAAGAAAAATAGAGGAAAGAAGGGGTGTAGACAGAAAGAGGATTTCGTGGCTCCGAAATATCAAACATTGGACTGGAATAGGCACTACAGGAAAATTAATTCACACCACCAAATATAGGGAAAAATGGTCAAAAGTGATCGCAAACATCCATTTATGGATAGCAGCGAAAGAAAAAGAAGGAAGAAGAATAAAAGACATCTTTAAGCCTTTCAAAAGTTGACCATGCCAACGATATCCTTGGACATAAATCTGTTTTTAAAATACATTTTGGTAATTTCATTCTTTGACCTAAGTAGATATATGATTCTGTTTGTTCTATCCTTGTGTTATTGATTTCGATATTTATATTCTGTGTGTTATTTTCGTTTGTCATGTATTTAGTTTTACGGTGTTTATTTTAAGACCTACGTTCTTTGAATTTCGATATAGCTCTGTTATCATTTCCTGCAGATCCTGCTGATTTTGTGCGAACAGAACGATATCGTCCGAGAAACGAAGATGGCTCAAGTATTCTCCATTTATCTGTATCCCTTTGGTGTCCCAATCAATTTTCTTAAATATATCTTCTACCGCAAGCGTAAACAATTTTGGTGAGATGCATTTGCCCTGGCTGACTCCTCTTCCGAGTTTAATTTTGTTTGTACAGTCCTTCCTTGTATAAAGCTTAATCGTATGACCTTTATTTTTTATTTCTCTTGTTCCTGCATTTATTAAATAAGTAATGTATAGAAATTGACAAAATTATAAATAAATGGGATGCTGAATTTTATAAATAAATAATGTTTTCCAGCAATACATTTGTATCAATTAAATGGCCTTTACTTTCCTTTCTGGTGTTTGTTTATAAATTTCTTAAATAAATAAATTTTAAATATTATGTTTCTGACGTCATCTAAATCTAACTGGTGTGACAGATATTTTTAGAATAATAAATGAACAAGTACACTGATCGAAATGTAACGTTCAACAGGCCTTCAAAGCACTAAAGGGACAAAGATGAGCTAAATATTTTCAAGGCTTTAAGGATATATAATATATTAGGTATATTATATCAGGTATAATATATTATACATAGTAAGGGTAGCTTAATTTAAAAGTTAAAAATAATAAGAGAAAGAATTATAGATGACATAGACTGTGTTTTGTGTCGAAAATTAAAAACAGGACAGAAAAGAATTTCAATATGCTCCATTTTCATGATTTTGAAGTAGTGTAACAGATATTTTGGTCAAGTTTTGAGCTGTCACACCGAGATATTTTAAAAGAAGAACTAAAAAGGAAGAGATTAAAAAAAAGTAATTTCGCGATAAGGGAAACATTTTATGAACTACGGATATTAAAAGTCAGTGACAATTTTTTTTGAAAATACATAAAATTTGCTACAAAATGGTCTATAAGAAATTAATTTTCATAAAAGTGCAAATTACTTATAATTATTAGAAAAAACAATTTATAAAAAATATTTCTGCCAGGATAAACTCTGGTACACAGGGCCTATGTTGCACCTATGATTAAATACTATTAATTCCTATGCTAAATTTCAGAATCCATATAAGTGCACTTTTAGTGTCACCGGCTCCCGGTCTATTACCAAAATGCTTTTCTTCTGACATTCCAATTATCCTTTCTAAAGCGGCTTTGATTGGCGGTGCTAGCACTATAATATTGAATTGAATTGGAGGCGGCGATAGCGGTAGCGATAATTAAGGATTTGCGTGCGAATCATTTCGAATTTCTCGAATGAATTAAATATTTTTTTCTTCTGCTGCTTTAGAGCGTCATAGTAGTGCGTAGTTAAACTCGAATTTATGCGCGGAGAATTTGAATTTATGACATTTGAGTGATTAATAAATAAAGTATTTTATAGAAAACAATTGAATTTTAATAACAATAACAACGAAGACTGAACAAATTTGTTTGGTCCTGGACTCCAGCTGTACTTCAATATTATTGTTATCGTAACCTCTCAACTAAATCAGCTTTATTTTCATCTTAAGGACGACTATGATATTTTAACCATCGTCGTAACTGAACACAATTATGTGCTTCTACTGTAAGATGCACTAATGATGCACCTTTTATTAATTCTTTGTTTAATTTCACTGGTAATAAAGGTAACTATCCTTGTTGTCCGGCCGTAATAACAAAAAGTGTACGAAACTTTAAAATTGCCGCGCTCGCTTAACAGGTCGTTAAAAAATCTATACGTACTGACGGCTCATGGCACCCATGAATACCACATGCAAAACTGGGGCTTGCCAACACCTCTAACTGTGGACTATGTGGAGAGGAAGAAACCAGCCTTCATATCCTCGACCAGTGACAGGCGTATGCCAAACCGAGACTGACTCAGCTTTTCTTGAGCCCTAGCATCTAAAGCAGTTCTCTCTCTAGTCGTTAGCTTCATGTTTAAAGCGTCGTGATCCTATGTTAGTCTCATGTTGTGTTTTTAGCAGTTTCCCTCCATTCCTCTCTATCTGACGTGCTTCTAATGTTGTCTTGGAAAGATTTTCCTGTAAACTGCTTCACCTGGTCCAGCCATCGTTTTGGGGAAAGTCCTCTAGGTCGTGTTCCCTCTACCTTCCCTTGGACCATAAGTTTTTCGAGATTGTCATCTTTCCTCCTGCTGACATGTCCAAAATACTTGAGAATCAGTTGTTTGATTTTAGTTGACAATCTGACTTGGATGTTAAGTTCTTCGAGTATGGATACGTTGGTTCTGCGGTCTGTCCAGGGAATCCTCAGTAGTCTTCTCCAGACCCACATCTCAAACGCATCCAACTTGGCGATGTCTGTGGCTTTTAAGGTCCAGGATTCTGCTGCGTATAGCGCAATTGGAAAAACGAGGGTGTTTACTAATTTGCATTTTGTTGTGGTTGTTATATGCCGATCTTTCCAAATTTTGTAGAGTTTGGTCATGGCCGTTTTGGCAAGAGCTATCCTTCTTCTGATATCTTGACTTGATCCGTAATTTCTGCTGATGTGGGCACCTAGATAAGTTATTTCCTTCACGTTCTCGACATCTTTAATATTAGGCATTTCTTCCATGCTGTGCGTGCGATCTATTAACATAAGTTTCGTTTTCTGACGGTTCAGTTGTTACCGAACTCCAAGCTCACTCTCTCTACTCGTTCAATAAGACTCGACATTTCCTGCTCATCTTTGGCGATAAGTGTGGTGTCATCAGCGTAGCGGAGATTATCCATCCTTCTGCCACCTATGACAACTTCCCCTTCCCAGCTTTCCTTATGATATATTCTCCATATACGTTAAACAATAAGGGTGACAGAACACAACCCTGCCGTACACAACGTTCCACATTGAAAGGTTCAGAGGTTCTTCCATCCACCTTCATTAGTGTTATGTTATTGTTATATAGTTCTTTTAGTAGGTGAATCAGATGTCGCGGAGTCCCCATCTGCGATAGGATATCTAAAGCAGTTACCGATCGGCAAACTGTTATTCTGAAGGGAGACAGGTATGGCTAATAACTCATTGATATCACGGGGAGACACAATAGATGTTGTTTGATTGTCATTGGCGTGATTTTTACTAAAACGCTGAATCGGTTGGAAATCCTCATCGACAGTTGCTGGTTGTATTGAAAAATCAATAACAAACAAATTGGTCGTTTTAAATTTATTTGCTAATGTTGCGTGCTCTATACGTGGACATCTAGCGCCCATACCCCTGAAAAAATTATTCGTAATCAAATAGACTTCATACTTATTAAAAAGCGATACAGAAACTGCATAAAGTATGCAAAAACATATCCAGGTGCAGACATAAACTCGGACCATAATCCAGTTGTTGCAGCAGCAAGACTTACACTCAAAAGATGCTTGCAAAGACCCAGACATAATAAGCCAGATGTTTCAAGGCTAAAGGACATAAATATAATGAGTAAACTGAAACATGAACTGAATTCCAGACTTGATGCGATACCCATAACGGAGGCAGCCGAGACTGATGAATTGTGGTCCAATATAAAAAATACCATCACAGAAAGTACCACCAAAATACTTAAACCTCAACAAAACCACAAGAAGAAACCATGGATGTCAGAGGAAATCCTTAATCTTATGGAAAAAAGACGGACACTCAAAGGCAAGAGCAACGAATACCGGGCGCAAAACCGCATAATCAAAAACAAGATAAGAGAAGCAAAAGAGAAATGGTTTTACGAGCAATGCCAAGAGATAGAAGCAATGGAAGCAAAACACGATACCTTCAACATGCACAAGAAGATAAAAGAGGCAGCAGGTATCTGCAGAAATAGAAACGCGACGACTTTACAGAACGCACAGGGCAGGCTGATACTGGATACTTCAGAAAAACTGACGGAATGGTGCGACTACATCGAGCACCTATTTCACGATATCCGGCCAGAACTTCAAAAAGAATTCTTTAATCAAGGCCAAGGCTTGGACATAACGAAGGTAGAAGTTCAGTATGCGCTGTCAATTTCAAAAAATGGGAAAGCTAGTGGTCCTGATGACGTCTATATAGAAGTTCTAAAAATACTGCAAAACGAAGAATCACTGGACACGCTGGTAAAGCTATTCAATCTTATTTACCGAAACGGCAGTATACCTTTTGATTGGTTAAAATCTACTTTTGTCCCGCTCCCCAAAAACGCGAAGGCCAAGAACTGTGGTGATTATCGTCTTATTAGCCTGATGAGCCATGTGCTTAAACTCTTCTTGAAAATAATACACAAAAGAATATATGCGAAGTGCGAGACAATGATGGGGGACTCTCAGTTTGGTTTTCGCAATGGCTTTGGAACAAGGGAGGCACTATTTAGCATACAGGTTCTTATCCAAAGGTGCCGGGACATGTCGGTGACCGTTTACGCATGTTTCATCGATTACGAAAAAGCCTTTGATAAAGTAAAGCACGAAAAACTGATCAACATTCTTAAAGAAATAGGACTGGAACAACGAGACCTTAGAATAATAGCCAACATTTACTGGAACCAAAGTGCTCAAATAAGAATCGATAACACCGCGTCCGACGAGATCAAAATCCTGAGAGGCGTTCGTCAAGGATGCATTTTATCACCACTGTTATTTAATTTGTATTCCGACAGGATATTTCAAGAGGCGTTGGATGAATGTGACGAGGGGATATCTGTCAATGGGATTAATATCAACAATCTGAGGTATGCGGATGACACGGTTCTTGTTGCCGACTCACTGGAAGGACTGCAGGAGCTGGTAAGCCGCGTGACGGCTGCAAGCTCAGAGGCCGGACTTAGCCTGAACGTGAGAAAGACAAAGTGGCTAGCAGTTAGCAAATCAAACAACGTGGACGGACACCTGACAATTAACGGTCAACGAATTGAGCGAGTAGAAACTTTTAAATATCTTGGGTGTCAACTAAATGAGAAGTGGGACAGCATGCAGGAGATTCGTGCCAGAATAGAACAAGCTCGTGCTTCGTTCCTGAAAATGCGTAAAGTACTTTGCAGCAGAAATTTAAGCTTGCCTCTGCGCGTCCGAGTGCTTCGCTGTTACGTGTTTAGCATACTGTTTTATGGAATGGAAGCTTGGACTTTGACAGATGCGATGTGCAAAAAATTGGAGGCCTTTGAAATGTGGACGTACAGAAGGCTATTAAGAATCTCCTGGGTAGAAAGAGTGCGTAACACCGAGGTACTTCAACGCCTCGACAAGCAGCTGGAAGTTCTGTTTACACTAAAAAAGCGCAAACTGGAGTATTTTGGTCACATCTTAAGAAATGACAAGTATCGACTTTTAAAGCTTATTATAGAAGGGAAGATCGAAGGACGAAGAGGCCCGGGTAGAAGAAAGATATCCTGGCTAAAAAACTTAAGACAATGGTATGGAGTGAGCACTACCACATTGTTCCGCCGAGCTGTAGACAAGGTTCAGATAGCGCTGATGATTGCCAACGTCCGAGGAGGACAGGGCACCTAAAGAAGAAGAAGAATGTTGCGAGAGAAAGCAATATTGAGTCTAAAGTTTTAATAAATGCTGATTGATTAAATGCACTCGCTGCAAGTAGCCTACACAATTTTATAAGTTTGACAATTAATAATAAAGTTTGACATAAATCTTGTTTATTGAAGCCTTTATCTAGCGACCTTTACACGCACGGTGTGCTAAAAAGACTCGTTTATTATGGATGGTTTATGATGCATGCATACTAAAATTATGTAATTTAAAGGACCTTAATTGCTATTAGTTTAACTGTTGTAAGGTGATGTACGATTTTAAAATACTCTAAATAAATAAAATAATAATAGCTACCTACTAATAATAGTACCTACCTACATTATGCATTGTGTCATACTACATTTTTAATACAAATGCATCATAACTTGAGGTTCATAACAATAAATTTGATGTGACATCCAGGCATTTATATTACAAAGAACATGAAAAACTGTTATTATGGATGGAGCTAAAGCAAACTCAAATTATTGACAAACCGTTTTACTTTTACTTTACTTTACTCTACTTTGGTGTATTCATTCTATTGTGCAACTAGTGCGATAAGTTGGCGATTGCTCACGAGAGCGAAGTTGAACGCACGAGCGAAGCGAGCAATCGACAACATCGCACGGGTTGCACATACTATTTTTTATTGCGAATGCGGAATAAACGCGAGCAAAAAACAGGGATCCAGACCAAAAATATTAACTGAAATAAAAATATAAACTTTGTAATGTAAACTTGACATTTGCGCGTTCAGCTGTTAACCGAAAGGATGGTGGTTCGAATTTGCGTGCGACAAGGATAGTTTACGTGTGTTAAATACAATTTGCGTGCGCCAAGTAACACTCAAATGACGTAAGCGTGCGCTAAGTAAACTTGTCGAACTCAAATGGGCAAACAGCTATTTTTCAACCGCAACAGCGTGCTCTAAGATACAACTTATCCCGCATGAGTAGTAAAAAATAATTTTTTCGATTTAGTTGTTTTGGGTTGAATTTACAAATTGTATACAATTTGATTCATTTAACAATTAATAATTAATTTGACATAATAAGAGCCCTAACCACTATATGTTCGGACTGTATTAAAATCAAAAAAATATATAAAATATTTTATGATTTTAGTACATTTAATCATGTTAAATGAACGAGTAACTGAATACATAAAAAATGGTCACATAATTTCTAAGTTAAAACAAAGTAAAAAACTGTGAAAATTGAATGATATCATAACTTTGGCATTCTTGAGCAGAAAATGAGTCCCAAATTTCTTAAAGTTTATTACTTAGATCCGGAATAGTGCGTTTGGAAATATTTCTAAGGCACCATTTTATTTTAAAAAAAATCACCACAAGGCTATCAACCAGGATAAACCAATCATACCTACGGTTTTTTGGACACATTTCAAGAAGAACGAATAGGCTGGAAAAACTTATTGTAGAGGAAAAAATCAATGGTAAACGACCAAGAGGAAGGTCTCCGACGCGCTGGGTGGATTAAACCAAAGAAATCATTGGTCACGGTCTGCAAGAAGCTTCTCTTGCAGCTCAAGACAGAGAAGGATGGAAAACTACGATCCGAGCAATTGAGACATAATGTCACCATACTCTCTCGAGAGTAAAAGGGCAAGAGAGAGAGAGAGAGATTTTATTTTATGCCATAGATTCTCAATTATGTTAAGGTCTGGGCTATTCGAAGGCCAGGCTAAGGTGTTAATCTCATCTGCAAACTATGTTTTTGTTGATTTAGCAGTATGTAAGAATGTACCATCTTGGTAAAAAATTATATTATCTTTATAGGATGTAACTCTTAAATGCTTGGTAATAAATATTCTGTTAAAATATTTTGATGTTTCAGCGCATTTACCGTACCATCTATAAAATGTTATTTCCCCAGACCCTTTGCTGACATGCATCCCCAAAACATAATTTCTTGAGGAAACTTAACTGCGCGATTTAGACAATCTGTATGAAATGCCTCTGCTTTGCTTCTGATTACATGCTTTCTACAATCACCCAAACTGATATCAAATTTTGACTCATCGCTAAATAACACGTTACTCCAGTCCACAAAACTCTTTCTATAGCCCAAGAAAGACGTTTCTTTTTTTGTATTTGAGTTAACAAAGGTTTTTCTTTCGCCTGTAAACAAATACTCAAATGTCAAGAATTATTTTAGCAACCTTTAAGCATATCATACCTTATAAAACTAAGCCCTTTTGACAACACTCTCTTTCAAATTTAACCTAGTTTGTTGATTCCAAGAAGAAGTAATTTCGCGCAGTGTTGATCTTTGAGCCTTGCAAATTTTTACCAAAAGTCTTCTATTTCTTTTAGTTACTAACTGTGGGCGTCCAGTTCTTTTACCACGAACAGTTAAATTACCACTTTTTCTGTGTTTCTTAATGTCTCCAATTGTTGATTTTGATATTTCAAGATCAGAAGCAATTTTAGACATTGACTTGCCTTCTTTATGTTTTTTAACAAACAATTCTCGAATTTTTAACGGTGTATCTAATCATCGTCCATTTTTACTTTAAAAAATGACAAATGTGGACTAGTAAACAAACCTACCTAAATTTGTGGTTATATTTCACAGCTTAAGGCGAGTTTATTCATCAAATAAGATAAAATAAGGAACAAAATAAAATAAAATAAGATAAACATGCCCAAAACTATGAAAGCGTTTATACAAGAAATAAGATAAAATAAGAAATAATAATAAGAACAAAGGATGGCCAACTTTTATCTATTTTTCTTATTTTATTTTGTTTAAAAACTGATAATGCGCGTGACCCAAATCTTTTCTGAGCTAAATGTTCCGAGTTTACAATCAACCTAACCTAACCTAATGACATTATTTGTTGACGTATTTCTGATTTTCCTTCTATAGCCTGTATATTTATTTCTTAAAAGCTTCCATTTGTGTTCAGAAGCTTCAGCTACAGAAAAAATGATTTAAAAAACGTTAAACTCTCCGATTTTTTGGCACTTACTTAGAAATTGTGAGAAAAGCATTTTCTTTTAGTCGGCTGTTCTTTTATTTTCCATCAGTTTTTGCATATGACTGAGGAAAGGTCGATACCTGCTCTATCAACATGCCATCATCCCTTATAATATTTTTTAAAAGGAAATGGATGGTAGATATTAAGTTGGATAATTTTAGATAATGATAAAATTTAAAAAATCCGTATTTGAAATAAAATAACAAATCAATTTGAAGATTAAGTACCTACTGTTATACACAAAACACAAAAGTCATTGTCAAAAAAGCTGCGATATTTTATTTCTTATTTTATTTTAGTCATCTGTTTAAACCAATGTTTTTTGCGCTCATTCCTTATTTTATTTTATGTTATTTCTTATTTTATTTTATTTGCTGTATAAACTCGACTTTACTTTCAAAATATTTAAATATTTTCTTACATTGTCTAGCCATCCGAACATTTAGAGGTTAATAAATTATGACAGTTTGACACTATTGTTTGACATAATTATTAATAAAAATAGAAAATGCCAAAACACTCACACTAAACGTACATTTATTTACCTAGTTTATAGAAAAAATTTGTTTGGTGAAATAAAATAATATTTAAAGAATAATAAATCATTATTCGTCAACAAATTTGTCCGACCGAACATATAGTGTTTATGGCTCATAGTAATATACGTAACAAGTCCGGAAAATACTGTTTTTTTGGACGAGTAGACAAAATTCTAGAACGAGCCGTGGGTGAGTCCTGAAAGTCTGCGAGTCCAAAAAAACTGTTTTCGGACGTGTTACATACACTATTTTTCCTACAACCGTGTAGAATAACAAATCAATGAGACACATTTCTTTAATATATTACTTTGTAAAACAAAATTTTGAACATTTTAATTGTTATTTGTACTAAGTCTTATATCCTCATTTCGTGCTCTATCGTATAGAGTTTTGCGTTGTATACTTCTTAGGGTCTTCATTTCAGCTGTTCTCATCATTTGTAGAGTTTTGTTTGTATCTGGTATTGTTTCTGCCGCGTATGTTATGACAGGTCTTACTGCCGTTTTATAAATCTTGACTTTGCTTTCCGTATTTAGGTATTTGTTTTTCCGGACAATTTCTCTTAAATATCCCGAAATTCGATCCGCTTTCATTGTTTGCTCTCTTACTTCGAGAGGTAGATTTTCAAGGCTCGTTATATCTGCTCCCAAATATTTGAAATGGTTTACTTGTTCGACGGTTTTGGAGTCGATTTCCAGCTTACACCTTATCGGTTCCTTTGATATTACTAAACATTTAGTCTTCTCGGTGTTGATGAGCATGTTTAGTTCTTTTACTTTGGTGTTAAAAGAATGGAGTAGTCTTTGGAGATTATCTTTGGAATCCGCAATAAGAACCGCGTGGTCATCGTAGCATACAGCATGGAAGAAAGTATTTCCCATTTTGTATCCAGCCGTTCTGAGGAGATTTTCTATTATTTTATCCATCATCACATTAAATATTAAGGGGCTGAGTGAGTCTCCCTGTCTAATTCCCGTGTTTACGTTGTAATGTGTTCTAATCTGATTTTTGTTCTGCATTGGGTGTTAATGTCGTGTAAAAGTAACTTTGTTTAGTCATGATTCATCCTGCATACTTTATTTTAATAGATTTTAAAAAACCCTAAAAACTTTTGTGTCTTAACATTTTTCGCTAGCTATTTTACTCTAAGAAATTTTTTTTTGACAGTTCTAACAATCATTTAAATTTTGTCATTTTGTGTCATATGAAACAATTTCACCCAATCATGTCAACATTACACTGATAATAATTTCATTTAGTGCAATTATCAACACAAATGTTCAAAGTATAAATGCGCTGATAAAAGAAAATTTTTTCCCAGAAATAGAACCTACAGTCACAAATATATGTCGGGAATATTTATGGAATTTATGGAAACATTTTATTTTTCTACATAATCACCTTTTAGCTCGATACATTTAGTCCAGCGTTTTTCTAATTTTTTTATTGCCTCCAAATAATAGGTTTTTTCAAAGCTCTCAAAATACGTGTTTGTTTCGGTAATGACTTCTTCATTCGACTCAAATTTTTTACCGCCCAGCCATTTCTTTAGGTTTGGAAACAGAAAATAGTCGCAGGGGGCTAAATCTGGAGAATATGCTGGATGGGGTAGCAGTTCGTATCCCAATTCGTGGTTTTTGTCCATCTTGACTAGACAAGTGTGCACACGTGCATTGTCTTGATGGAACAGCACTTTCTTCTTCTTAGCCAAATGTGGCCGTTTTTGCTTCAAATCAACGTCGAATCTGTTTAAAAGCTTTGAATAATATTCGCCGGTGATCGTTTTACCTTTCTTGAGGTAATCGATGTGAATGACACCGCGTACATCCCAAAAAACTGTGGCCATGACCTTGTTGGCTGACAGACTCTGTTTCGCCTTCTTTGGTCCACGTTCACCCCGAGCAACCCACTGTTTCGATTGTTCCTTGGTCTCTGGCTTGTTGTGATGGATCCATGTTTCATCCACAGTAACAAAACGGCGCAAAAATTCGTCCGAATTACGGCTGAACATCGCTAAACACTCTTTTGAAGTGGTCGCACGATTGCGCTTATGGTCTCGAGTGTGAGCAATCGCGGCACCCATCTCGCAGAGAGTTTTTTCATGTCCAAATATTCGTGTAAAATATGATGTACCCGTTCAGTTGAGATACCTACAGCATGAGCCAACTTACGCACTTTCATTCTCCGATCATCCAATATCATTTCATGGATTTTATCGACGATTTCCGGCGTGATCACTTCGTTTGGGCGACCTGGACGTTCGGCGTCACTAGTGTTGGTACGACCACAACGAAACTCTGTAAACCACTTCTTAACCATTGAAATTGATATTGCCGAGTCCCCGTAGTATTTATCAAGTGTTTCCTTAGTTTCAGTGATGGATTTTTTACGTAAAAAGTAATGCTTAATCAGCACACGAATTTCACTTTTTTCCATTTTCGTAAAAATTTACGAGGTTGTCTACTTTGAACGGCTATCAAACACCAACTGCACGATGTAGCTTGCTCAAAATTAGAAAGTTGCCCACTGATAGATTATAGTTGACGGCAGCACTGTTGCATTTGGAGTAACTACGCGGGAAATTAAAAAAGTCACTGACTTATCAAACTGTACTCAGGATCGACATGAATGGAGGAGAATTGTTTAGGCGGCCAAGACCCACCCCGGGTTGTAGAGCCATGGATGGATGGATGAATGCTGTAGAATTAGCGTGGTGAGAAGGAAAGGCAGTTGCTTGTCTGGTGGATTTTTTTCATATCAAAAAAATAACGATGACTCTCCAACAAATCGCATTGAATACAATCTGGTGTTCAGTAAAACGTGCCAAGGTGGTTCTAAAAGCTGTACAAGTGGTAAATGGTTGGTTTCCAATAGTGAAAGACAAAGCTGCCTGTAAGTCTTTTTCATAAACTGATCAAAACGAGGTGACAATATTACCTCATCACTACTGTTCTTAAAACAAAATCGACACTGGAAAAATGAAACTGACAAATGGTACGATAATGTACCGGTTGAAAGAAATACAATAAATGAATAGACTAAATCTGCTGCTGAGGCAATTGGTTTGAATGTAAAGGACAAAAAGATAACAAATCACTCGAATGGATCAACTGATGTTAGCAAATTGGCAAAAAGTGGTGTAAAAGAACAACAATTGCTGAAAATTACTTGTCATAGCAATCAAAATTCTATAAAACAATACTTAAACTCGATCAAGAACACCACAACAAGATCATAAATATTATGCGTGGTAATAGATCTTTTATAGTAGAGAACAGCAACGAATCTAATGTTAAGTTAAATTTTAATAATTGTACTTTGACTAACTGTACTTTCAATAAATAAATAAATGTTTCGTTGTGTTGATTTCTAAATTTTATTGTCAAAAAATTTTCCGCCGAATATCCCTCGAACATTAACAAATGCTTCATAATTTTATGACAAATTTCTCAAGCTCGTTGCTTGGTAAAAGCCCGAAGTCGAATGCTGAGGGCTGTAACCAAGGAACGAGCTTTTGATTGTCATCAAATTATCTTGTCTATTAACAATGTCCTAGTGATATTACTACTGATAATTGACCGTTTCCATACATATTAGCGACCCCTCCGCAATGTTTGTATTGAGGAGTTTGTAAGAAGTTCATTTGGCTAGGATTATCGTTGGATAGCGGTTAGTAACTTGCCTTGTACCAGTATTGACTGAGTACTGAAATTATCGAAAGATCGAGTTACGAATGAAGAATTTTGTCTCGGCTAAATACTACAAAAACTCTCTTACTGTCCATGGAGAAAAGAAAAAAAGAAAACTGATGTATTTTGGTCATGTACTAAGAAATGACACCCAATTATTCAAGGAAGAATTTAAGGAAAAAGAGCTTCTGGAAGGCGCAAGAAGTTACGTAAGTGGTTTGGGAAGAACACAATAACCCTGTTTCGTGGCGCAGCCAATAAGATAAATATTGCTCTGATGTCCGCTAATCTATAATAGAAGCGTCATAAAGAGAAGAAGGAGAAGAAGAAGAAGAAGAAGGATGAGGAGGAGGAAAAGGAAGAGAAGGAGGAGGAAAAGGAAAAGGAAGAGGAGGAGGAGGAGGAGGAGGAGGAGGAGGAGGAGGAGGAAGATGAGGAGGAGGAGAAGGAGAAGGAGAAGGAGGAGGAGGAGGAAGATGAGGAGGAGGAGAAGGAGAAGGAGAAGGAGGAGGAGGAGGAGGAGGAGGAGAAGAAGAAGAAGAAGAAGAAGAAAAAGGTGTCGAGAGATGTTGGCAGACTTTTCGTGGTTTCGGATTATTTTTTGTTCAACGTACAAAAAACATTCAAATTTGTATATTAAGATAAGCTGTAGAAAACCAACTTGACGTAATAAAAGAAAACTAATCAGCGTGACTAAAATAGCAGAAAAATCGAACAAATTGTTTTCCAATAACCATAAACAAGTTCGCATTAAATTAAAGATGACGAATTTTATCGAAAATCTACTGATATGTGTGTATGGTGTAAATATTATTCGTAGAATTTCTTTTAGATTACACACTCAACTGCGTAATATTGTTTCATTGTTTCTCGCCGCTTTCGACAAGTTATATAAAACACAAATAGGTACTTCATTCCTTACACACATTGTATTGTCCCGCTACATAATTTATGAAACGATTGTTTTCGTTAGCCTATCCGTTCATTATGTTACCGAAAACTATTCGTAAATACTAACGGAAAAAATACAATGATTTGCTGTTTTATTTTTGTGTGCACAAAGGGTTGTTAATCCGTATCGTCTATTATGCAACGAAGTTGACTAATCTTGAAACAACACGACTTTTTCGTCTCGGAGGAATTTCTGTGAGTCAGAGAATGAGTGTGAGTGTTTCAACATAGTTTACAAAATCTGACAGTCTTAACATATTATTAAAATTTCTCTCACCAGAGCCGGTGACGCAATGATGATAGGTGGACGAAGAGATTATTGGAGTGACGACCGCGAAATGACAAACGAAGTGTAGGAATACCTCCCACAAGATGGCGAGATGACATAAAAAGAATCGAAAGTCAGTGGATGAGTGTGGCTCAAGATCGTAAAAAATGGAAAGGTAAAGGGGAGGCTTACGTCCAGCAGTGGACTACGATAGCTGGGTAAAGAAGAAGAAGAAGAGCCGGTGCTAGTGAAAGTAAATTTTACAATAATTTAAAAGGCCAGCAATTTTCGATAGCCGAAAACAGCTGCTCTCTCCAAATTATTACTTTTACGGTGTCAACAAATTCTTGAGATGACGCAATGCAAATTTTAATGAAAAATTATAAATCCTTACTAAAAATAAGTGTATAAATCTTGGTATAAATAATTTAAAATAACCTGCCAATATTTTAAACATCAATCACAATATTTATCTACTATAAGTAAAAGTAATCCGAAAAACAACTGCAGGCCCTGATGAGAACGCTTATACCTGAGCAGAGAAATAAACCACCAACTTAACCACGCGAAGAAGATTGAAAGAAGGATAGAAATAGCCAGGACAGGTTTCCTAAAAATGCGAAACATACTATGTAATGCAGGTCTATCGCTAAAGGTTAGGCTTTTTTTTGTTTTGTTTTACAAGAGGTAAATCTTTTATAGACACTCAGCGCTTCGACTGCTCTAAAAAGAGCGCGTTTCCGCGCTGAATAGTGTGGGACTCATTGAACGCTCATTCAACGTTACCCACTAAAAAACTCTTGTGTGTGGTTTTTTGGGTTATTGTCTCTTGGTAGGAGACAATCCTACCCCTTGTGTAGGTGTTTTTTTTTTATGAATAGTCGCAAAAAGGGTAGACTTATCATGTGGGCCGCGGACGGCCCGCACTGCGACTATTAGAAGGGGAAGGGATTATAGAAAGGAAATGATTGTGGACACGCTTTTTAAAAAGTTGCAGGTCATATTTCTCTGGAAAAACTGATTCTGGAAGCTTATTCCATTCCGTAGCAGCCCTGTAAAAGAAGGATTCTTGATGATTGGTCCTTGTAGTGTCAAGCTTGAGAGTAAATGGGTGAGACTGATCAGCGTGCCGAGTTCTTCGGCCGAATGTGGCCAATGGTGGTAAAAGAGTTTTTATTTCTTTGGAGCATCTGCCATGGAAATATCTGTAGAGCAATGACTGGTCTGCAACTCTTCTTCTATGTTCTAGAGGGTGAAAGGTATCTGTGAGAGTTGAGCTGTTTATCAAGCGATGGCTCTTTTCTGAATGGAATCTAGAAGACGAAGAGAATGCCTTGGTGCTGTAGTAGTAGAGGTCGGATTTGAGCCTTGTACGTCGTCAACAGTTAATCAGGAGTAAAAACTTTCTGGCTTTCCACAGAAAACCTAGCCTTTGGCTTGCTGGCTTTGCGATGTTAGCAACATGGTCATGCCAAGACATATTATTGGACACCGTGACTCCCAAAATCGAGATGGAGGGACTTGGTTCAAGGGTATTTCCGGACATTGTGATGGGATGATTTGAGGAATTCACTTTCTTGGAAAACGTGGCACTTTGTGTTTTTTGGGCGTTGAACTGAACAAGATTGTTGGTTTCCCACTCGACGATTGCTTTAGGATCTCTATTGATGAAATCAACCTGTTCCTGCTCCTGTAGAAATCCTGTAGTATGTATAATGTTGTGTAAGTGTGGGGTTTTTAGTTTGGGAAAAACTGGGGAGTTTTATTTGAATACGGGGGAGGGACGAATATTAAAAAATTCTACTTTTTAGGTTTTTGTGTCTGCCACTTTGATGACCTGGTACATAGTCAAAATTTGAATATATAAGCGCGTTTGGGTGAGAAGCGGCTTTTTCGAAAAAGTTTTTATGCCGATTTTTGATGTATTCGGTGATCGTTTCGATTTTTAGGTCTTTGTGAATATCAGAATTACGAATGTACCGGGTGCATTTGTTATAGGTCTTGGAATTTTATTTTGAAATTTTTGAAGTTTATTTCTTGTAGATTTTGCTGCTTGTCAAAAGGAAATGCAGCCATAAAGAAGTTGTGGACGCATAATTTGTTTGTAAATAAGGATTTTATTTTGAGGTTTAATTTGCTTCTGTAATACAGAAGATTTCGGTGTTTGCCATGTAATTTGTTACAATTTGTTATTATTGTGTTTATGTGAGAATGCCATGAGAGTTTTTTGTCTAAATCTATACCTAAGTATTTTACTTTGTTTGTATAAATAATATCTCTATTTTAAACCTTTAATTGAGGCATATTCGGGTTTCTTTTTCGAGAAAAGAGAATAGCTTGTGTTTTTTCGGCATTTAACTTGATTTTCCAAGTTTTCGTCCATTTTTCTATTTCGTTTATTTGCCTTTGCATGTATATACGTAGATATCTCAGGTTTTTATGTGTGCTAAAATCCGCTGTGTCGTCTGCGTATAAAGCTAGTTCTGTTTTCGATGTTTTCGGAGTGTCTGCTATGTAAAGGTTATATAGGGTTGGCGATAACGCTGAACCTTGCGGTACGCCGGCTTCTATAAATCTATCCGTAGACTGCTTTTCATTTATTTTAACATTAAATTTTCTGTTTTTTAGAAATAAGTTAATCATTTTTATTTGGTTTATTGGGAAGTTCATCCTGTTTAATTTGTACAAATGAGCTTCATGCCATATTAAAGGTTAGGCTAAGAACAGTAAAGAGATATATATGGTCCCCCCTCTTCTACCGTTTCGATACATGGACGGGGAAGCAGGAAGATTTATTATTATTATTATAACAATAAGGTACGGGCAGGGACCCTAAGATCCATAAGCCCTGAATTGCACTATACAATGATTACAAAAATTAAAGTAATCAGAAAATTAAAAATTAAAAAAAATAGAAAAGCATCCAGTCTTTTCTTAAAAATATTGACAGATGGTACCGTTACAATATCCTCAGGAAGACAGTTCCATGTTGAGAAAACACGATTAGATAAAAAATGTTGCCTTGTCCTACAGGTGAATATTACTTTTTTCAGTTTCCATTTGTGTCCTCGAAGCCGATTATCAGTGTCTACAAAAAATATGCTTCTTAAGTTACCATAATTAAAATGCGGAAGGTGATTATCATATCCCCACGAAGACGACGTTGTTCAAAAGTCGGTAGATCCATAATGTTTAGTATTTCTGTATAACTAAGCCTTCTACGCCCGAAGGATAGTCTGGTTGATCGACGCTGAACTTTTTCGAGAAGTTCTTAATCCCGCACTAGTTCCGGACACCATACAGTTCCACAATACTCGATAATTGGACGAATATAAGTTTTATATAAACGAGCGGAACTATGCAATGACACTTTTGCGAAAGACCTGCTAAGGAGGTACAGGTACTTTTTGATTCATAGTAATTGTAACACCAAGTTCATTATAAGAACTTACTTCATTTAATGCGTGACCGTTTAAGAAATATTTATGTCGTGGATTGTTTTTGCCGGTGTAAAGAACTACACACTTATCTGTAGTAAGAGGTAACATCCAGTCTGAGCACCACTTAGAGATCGAATCCAAGTCTTCTTGTAGATTTATGTGAAGAGATGAATCTAAGAATATTTTTGAGTCGTCTGCATAAAAAACTTTGTTGCATTGAATATTGAGTTGAAGGTCACTTGCGTATATTATAAATAAGAGAGGACCCAGTACTGATCCCTGCGGTACACCGCTTAATAAAGGTTTCTCAGCTGAAAAACAATTTCCCACTTTCACACAGAATTTTCTGTTTGTTAAGAATGAGTCAATCCACTCGAGTAGATTACCTCGTATACCAAGATGCTCCAATTTATACAGTAGTCTTCGTTTTGGCACTCGGTCGAACGCTTTCGCAAAATCTAGGTAAATAATGTCCGTAGGTATTTTCTTGTCTAAAGTAGATTGCATTAACAAACTGTGAAATGAAAAGTTCGCAACGAGTGTGTCGCGGGTGGGAGACGTAAACGCTTGCTGGTCGTTCCCTACATCCCTACAACCCGAATGCTTGCTAAGTACTTACTTAGTTTTCAGTTATGGGTTTTTCTCATCACATATTTTGCGCTATTTTAAAATAATGTTTATAATTGTGGAATTATTTTACAGCCAAAAATACATAACTTCGCAGATCCTATTGATTTTTCCACCGATTTCACTTTAGAAATCATTGTACTAAAACTAAATAATTGTTTTGCTTTTTTTTAATTTGACTTTATTCACTCTTTCCTTTAATACATTCATTTTTCCAACATTTCCAAACTTTTCTAGGGAAACGAATTTTTTGAAACCTCCTAAATACGTTTGAGTTTTTAATATAATTTCATCGTTTCTTCCGAATCTCTTTTCCTAAAGACTTGTAAACAAGTAATAGTCGCTGAGTCATGGTGCATTGACTTGGTAAAAGAGCACTTTCTTCGCTATATATAAAGCCGTTTCGCTTTGATTTTATTTTTCAAACGCTCCAATAACTTAATTAAATATTCGCCATTTACTTTTTCAAGGTAGTCGATGAATTTATAACAAGTGCATCCCAAAATACGAAAGCTGACCGATTATTGTATTTTTGGCCGATTTGGATTGCTTTTTACCGGTTTTTTTTCACTCTGCTATCTATTTGATTCCAGAGTGTAGTAGAAAGAGTGGAACAGGTAAATTAATTTGTGTACTTGGGTTCAAAGTTTACGAGAGATGGAAAGTATGACAGTGAAATTGAGCGAAGGGTGTTGGCAGGAAAACAAATGAATGGGGCACTGCATAGCTTTATGAGCAGCCAGAAAGTGTCAAAAAAGGCACGTCTGGCTGTGTTGGTTGGTTTTGGGCGTTGAACTGAACAAGATTGTTGGTTTCTCAGTCGACGATTGCTTCAAGATCTCTATTGATGGAGTCCAACCTGTTTCTGCCTGAGTCTATTTGTATTATTCACCGAAAGTGATCGATAGGATGTAAAAGTTGAGATAAGTGTGCTGTCGTCTGCAAAACTGTATAAATGGTTGCATACTGGTGGACTTTCTCCTTTCTACAAGTGGATATGTATGAGGTTGGAATGACCTATTCTTAAGCGTGTGAGCGTGGCTTCTTCTCGTCTACATGATAA
This sequence comes from Agelastica alni, assembly GCA_950111635.1. Lineage (NCBI taxonomy): Eukaryota > Metazoa > Arthropoda > Insecta > Coleoptera > Chrysomelidae > Agelastica > Agelastica alni. The sequence continues at coordinate 70,719,620 of OX467710.1, forward strand.
GACTTTCGCGATCCGTGGTTCTATGGAAAGTTTCCAATTTTTCAGGTATCTGTTGCTTGCGGACTATTCTTTCTGTCATTGGTTTCGTATTCTTCGTTTAAAATGACTTTTTATATCATCAGAGCGGAAAATTATCTTTTCTGGTTTTCCTCTTCTGCAATAATAAAATAAAATGTAAATCCTGTTAAGAAAAAAATATAGTTTAGGTCGACAGCCAGTGACAAAATTCTACAGGATAAAAGAAACCTGAATTTTTAAATTGATCATGCCCCATTTACAGTTTCGCAGACGATAGCACACTTGTCTCAACTTTCACATCCTATCGATCACTTTCGGTAAATGATACAAATAGACTCAGGCAGGAACAGGTTGAATCCATCAATAAAGATCTTAAAGCAATCGTCGAGTGGGGAACCAACAATCTTGTTCAGTTCAACGCCCAAAAAACACAAAGTGCCACGTTTTCCAAGAAAGTGAATTCCTCAAATTATCCCATCACATTGACCGGAAATACCCTTGAACCAAGTCCCTCCATCTCGATTTTGGGAGTCACGGTGTCCAATAATATGTCTTGGCATGACCATGTTGCTAACATCGCAAAGTCGGCAAGTCAAAGGCTAGGTTTTCTATGGAAAGCCAGAAAGTTTTTTACTCCTGATCAACTGTTGACGTCGTACAATTTGGGGTTTAGCACCAAGGCATTCTCTTCGTCTTCTAGATTCCATTCAGAAAAGAGCCATTCGCTTGATAAACAGCTCAACTTTCACAGATACCCTTCACCCTCTAGAACATAGAAGAAGAGTTGCAGACCAGTCATTGCTCTACAGATATTTGCATGGCAGATGCTCCAGAGAAATAAAAACTCTTGTACCACCATTGGCCACATTCGGCCGAAGAACTCGGCACGCTGATCAGTCTAACCCATTTACTCTCAACATTGACACTACAGGGACCAATCTTCATCAAGAATCCTTCTTTTACAGGGCTGCTACGGAATGGAATAAGCTTCCAAAATAAGTTTTTCCAGAGAACTATGACCTGCAACTTTTTAAAAAGCGTGTCCACAATCATTTCCTTTCTATAATCCCTTCCCCTTCTAATAGTCGCAGTGCGGGCCGTCCGCGGCCCACACGATAGGTCTACCCTTTTTGCGACTATGTTTTTAAAAAAAAAATGTTTTAAATAGACGACAAAATGGCGTCTCTTGTATAGCATTGAATATACTTAACAGGGTAATTATATAGTTTTAATTTCCTTGAAAAACCAACGTGTAATGGGCAGGATGATCATGCTTTAACCCACAATTCCGCAACGTACAGTAAATCAGGACAAATAGAACAATGACCAACCCAAGCTATCGAAGATTCAACATCTCATCGAGGCACTGTAAGATTTTACAGAGGCAGGAATTTACTTCAACACCTTCACTTCTTCTTCATCTGACTTCTTACTGCTTCCTGTTGCTTGCCGTCGCGTTGACAGTTAGGTTAGGTTATTTTGTACTGATCAACCATAGAAAAAGGAGACTAGACTGCGGATCCATATGCGAGAGTTGGCTCCCGATAAGAAAGAGAGACAATCGATCGAAGGGTTTTTCGTGCTCTCTCTAATGGCAGGGGCTTACGCCCGAGGGGCACGCGGTGAGCTGAGTGGAGAGATGATCAGATTGGAGAATTGGGCGTAAGCCCCGCCCGTTAGAGAAAGCACGAGACAACCTCTCGAGCGACTGTCTCTTTCTCATCGGGAGCCAACTCTCGCATATAGACCGGCAGTCTCCTAAACTTTTGTGGAATCACCTCTCCTATTTAAACACAATAGAGTGGTAATAGACTGTGCAAATAAGTTTACAATATACAAGACTATTTTTGCTTATTTAAATTTAAATAGAGTGGTAATAGGTTGTGCAAATAAATTTACAATAGACAAGCTATTTTTGCTTATTAAAATTTTGAAAACGTACTATTTTTAAATACATAATTGTCGCTTTAAGGGGCATTTACGCAATAGCAGCTTTCTGTCCAACTTTAAAATTAAATCTGAATTAAGTTATTTACTAGTTTTAATGAGTTTTATTGAGTACATTATTTTATTAACAATTAATTAATTAATTAAGAGATTTATTAATTAGGAAATTATCATAAAAAAAAATAAATTAAAATGGATACTGCTTACCCACATACTTCTAGTCGACTAGCAGCCCCAATGTTCTATGTTAGCCATTCATCGATTAGTCGAACAATAAAAGAAAAGAAAATGCATCTTTATAATATTATAGCGACTCAGGAGCTTATGGAGGACGATTTTTAGATTTTTGCAAATAATGGCAATGTTAGATAACAATGTGATCCAATAAGAACATGTTTTGTTTTCTGATGAGTGCACCTTTACACTTTACGGTCATGCTAATCGTCAAAATTACCGCTATCGGTCTAGAAGAAGCTCTCACTGGATGAGAGCAAAACATAGTATACTTAATACCCTAAAAAGGTTTATGTTTGGGAAGGAATCATGGGAGATCATATCATAGGTCCCTTTTTCAATGATGGCAATTTAAATGGCAATAATTATAAAGCACTGCTCCAAAATAATCTCGTGCCAACTTTGACAAACCAAAACCAGCGGACTGGAATTCTGAAACAATGAAGACACAGCGGTAGTCACATAGGATCAAAATATCTAGGTGACATAGGTGCCTATACCAATAGCCCAACCGCAAGATTGTAATGTTATGTTATTGACAAACTTATATCCGGATACAGCAAACCTACAAGTTCCAGCCAATACGAGGTGGTTTCAGCAAGATTTATGGCCGGCAGTACCTCAATCGGTGGATATGGAGGCGAGGATCGATAGAATGGCCAGCTAGATCCCCTTCTCTGAAGTCATTAAACTTCTTCTTATGGATATATGTCAAGAGTATTGTATACAAAACTAAACCCCTTGACTTAGCTGACTTAAAAAGACGAATAACGCTTGCGATTAGATCGGTCACGCCTGCGATGTTGAGTAACGTCAGAAGAAATTTTTATTTTAGATTGGGATTATTATTTTTTTTTATTTTTAACATTATCAAGAAATAAATAGTACACATAATTTATTAGTTTTTGAGTGAGTTGTATCTAATTTCTGTAATAATCAAATTATTTTATTTTAATGTTAATTTTTGCAATAAATCTGAAAACACTTAATATTTCCGAAATAGTGAAAGATGAGTATAGGTCATTGCACGTAAAATATGTCTAAAATTTTTTGAAAAATCCAAAGCGAAGGTACTAAAACATATGGACACAACAAAAAATATAATCAGACACCCGTTTCTGGAAATAGCAACTGATTATATAAGTGCAGAAATATCCTTCCAAACAAACTATGAGGTTCACGAAAAACTAAGGGATCACAAAGGAAATTATTATCAACCTGGTGAACTCACCTGGTACACAGATGGATCAAAAAACCAGCGAAGGAACTGGCTTAGGCGTCTACTCTTCAAAACCCAAATATAAGCAAACAAACTCATTGGCGAGACATGCCTCGGTCTTCCAAGCTGAAGTACATGCCATAAACGTTTGTGCTGTTGAAAATCTGAGACGAGGATATAAAAAGAAAACGATCCCCATTAGATCAGATAGTCAAGCGGCTCTCAAAGCTTTGGCATCTTGGAGAATAGACTCAAAAATTGTCCGGGAATGTGCCGGAAACCTACGAACCTTGGCTAACCATAAAAAGGTTACTTTGTGCTGGGTGCCAGTGCATAAAGGTATTTCTGGTAACGAAGAAGCGGACAAACTAACTAGGCGGGGCTCTGGAACACCATTTATTGGGACAGAACCAATAATAGGGATACCCAATGCCAGCGTTAAAGCAGCGATCAATGGCTGGATCCACTCTCAGCATCAGCATCTTCGAATGTGAAGCCACCGCCCAATGGAGGCATACTACCTAGGTTGTATACAAGACCTGGGGCAATAGCAGTACATGAGCTTCTACTCGTTAACAGGAGAATTGAAGAAATGGGTCTAAACTAAGGAGCTGAAAAGGTACAAAAAGCAGTGTATTGTGACCCTTATTAACGAGGTTCAATGTTTTGGATGGCTCTCTTGATTGCATCTCGCCATTTATCTCGATTAGATGACATGTGCACCGTTTGTGGGAGAGTAGCATTTAATAATTTTTTGGTAACATCCACTCATCGATTTGGTGATCGGCCACGCCTTCTGTTTTCTTCAGGTTTTACTTGTACAATAAGCCTTTCCTTATGCTCACTCCGACTGATGTTTTCGAAAAATGTAAGAATTCAAGAGTACACGATACTGGACAAACGTTTTGACGGACATATTTTTTGTAAAATCGAAGCATTTGTTCTATGTGCGGTCCAGGATACTCTCAACATTCGTCTCCACGCCCACATTTTAAATGCATCAATCCGACGACGATCTACTTCTTTGACAGTCCAAGAATCTGAAACATATAAAACGACCGAAAAGACCAAGGTACTCACTAGATTTATTTTAGTTTGGTTTGTGATATTCCGATCCCTCTATACTTTATTTAACTGTGTCATTGCTGACCTAGCAAGCTGAATACGCCGTGATATTTCGCCATCACATTTCCGGCTCCAAGATAAACGAAACAACTTCACAGTGACCTATAGTCCGAGTTTCAGGGTAGTTGTTATGTTCTCTATCAATGACCATAATTTTGGTTTTATTATAATTTATGTTTAGGCCGTAAAGAGCACTGACATCTTCAAGTCTTATCAGGTGTTCCAGAATTTCTGTCTAGGAGGCAGCTATTAAGGTCGTATCATCGGCAAACCTTAAGTTAGACAATTTTGCGCCGCCAATATTTACTCCAACATGCTAGTCTTCTAAAACCTGTCTCATAATAAATTCGCTATAGATATTAAAAAGAAGCGGCGAGAGAACACAGCCCTGTCTCACACCCTTGCATGAGACTAGTTTTTTGTTCGTAACGAACACGTTAATAACTAATTAAATTTAACGGTGGTACTTTTTGTGTGAACTTTTTGTTTACTAGAGTACAACACATGGTTGCTAAACCTACATTTAAAATAAAATTTTTGGGAAAACGGATGACTTAAGGAAAAAAGTTTATGGGAATTTTTTGTTCCTAATTATTCATTCTACACCTTCTTTCAAGGAACGCACTATCTCAGAGACACCCTATTTACATTACTCGTAGAATGAAAACTATGCAAATATGTTTTATCGATACAAATAATATCTCTTCCTTTCTCACGATACTGTTTTATTTAATGTAAAAATTCTATACGCTTTAATGTTACATCATAACTTTCCATTTAACATATCTTGGTTATCTGTTGTTTTTTAAACAAAAAAACCTAATTCGAAGAGTACCTTTCTTAGAGTTAACTGCTCACTCTCAAAACCTACTTGTGCATCGCGTATTTCTAGTAAAACTGTCTAAAAAATATGTACACGTTTGATTAATTAAAAAAAAGGTTTTTCTATGAATAATTTCAGAAATGTCCTTATTTTTATTACCTATAAAATACGATAGACGTTTGATAGTAGAAACATCCAAGTTCCCTCCACGCTACTGTAACAACTTTAGAATTATTGTAGACAGGATCAATATTGGATATAACAAACAAAACTCCAGGGTGTGTTTCATTAGAGTCTTTGATTATACCACTTTCAACTAATGATAAATAATCTTTAATTAATCGGGCATTTTTTAAAAACTCTTCCTGTATAAATAAAAGGGCTATAGAAGATATACGTTTTTAAATAACAAAAAAAATAAAGCAATGTTTATGGCATCATTTACGCTTACTATTTTGTTGGTACCTCTTTAAGGCCTCTTTGTATTATGGAAAAATTAATTACGATTTTTACTAAATTCTTTGTTCCTGTTTTTTTAAAAAAAATCTTTAGAGCGGCGCCTTCCGTTAGATTTTTTTTACGGATAAAATACAGGGTTGCTTACCTTTCTCTATTTTTGGAGCCTCATCGTGAAAACTGCGAAACACCCTGCTCGATATTCCTGTCGCAGCAAATACTCGGCGACGTTAACTTTTTATTGGAATTTACAAGAGATTTTTCGTCTCGTTTTTTATAAATTTAATTACAATTATATCTTTAGTTTTCACAGAGTAGTTTTTCATATTCTGCGGTCTGCCCATTTTAAATTTTGTCTTTAGAATGAAAAAATACAAGAGCAGCAAAAAACACTTTTACAACCATTCTAAATTTTAATCCATAGATACATCTTCTCGCCAAAAAATTTCGCTATATAAAGTCATTGTTCTAAATTGTTTAATTGGAAATGAGCTCTGAAAGTAATGATGGCTATTTACCAGAAGTATTGGGAGCGACACAAAGTGCGGTTTCACAATTAATCCCCCATAAATCATCAGTAAAGTACGAAGTTGCGTATACCCAAGTCAAAGAGTGGTGCAGTTCCAAGAGCATTCAGAAAGTGTCCGAATCTGTGTTATGGGCATACTTCGAACATAAAATTAAAAAAATAAAGCCTTCAACTTCATGGTCAATATATTATATGCTAAAAAGTACGTTCACTGTCAAAGAAAATGTAAATATTTCCATAACTAATACCATATTTGAAAAACAAATCAGTTGGATATCGTCCAAAGAAATCGAGAATTTCAATGAAAGAAGAAATTTTAAGATTTATACAAGAAGCACCAGATAATAGATTTCTGCTAGAAAAGTCCAAACTACAAACGCAGATACTGTGCGTTACGACCGGCAATTACCATTAGTCGAAGATTTTTTGTAAAGTACATCAAAGAAAAATGTGTTAATCAAGTGGTTGGCGTCAGCAAAATAAGGAATCTACCAAAAGAAATAGCAACTTATCTTAAATTGCCTCACCCAGAAACCTATACAGGACACTGCTTCAGGCGCTCTTTCGCAACCCGACTCAGAAGCCGATATTACAACCATCAAGCGACATGGCAGATGGCGCTCTAGTATGGTAGCCGAGACATATATAGAAGATGTTATACAAAATAAAATTTCAATAGCAAATAAAATGCTACCATCTTCAGTAAAGCCTATGAAATTGGCCAATAATACAACGTGCGCAGTAAACCTAAACAATTACAACAGTAGCCTCATTGAACACCCAGAAATAGAAGCTACGATAACTAATAGCACTGGATCTGGCATAAATTTTACTCACTGCAACATCGTCACTTTCAATTTACATGTAGTACAACATAGATAATTATAATGGTCGTCATGTTTGAAATAGTTTTTTTATTCACTTAAGTGTTGTGATGGCCCATATCTGGATACTTACCTCCCTGATCCGTGCAATATCGATAGTCGCTATCCCATCTCTACCATACATACTTGCCCATAATTGACATATGACAAGACACTGTTATCAGTGACATTGAAAAACATGTAAAAAATGAAGAGTGAAAAGTAAAATAGTAAAAACTGAAAACCAGCAACCATCTGAAAACTGTGAAGTTTGCGAATTATGTAAGTCTCGGATAATATTTTATTATTATTATGTATTGAAACTAATGTACTTGTATGTTAAGTATTTAATTAATAAATTCGTAAATAAGTTCCCAACATATGACCAACCATAAAAGTATTTATCAGCTGAATGGCAGAAAAGAGCCACTTCGCTAACTGAGATTTTAACGAATATGTCAACATTTGATGACAGTTTTCGAAAAAAAAGTATTTAATGTGCTACCTGCTGGGATCGAATGTAACAACAAGCGTATAAAATTAATTTTTTTATTGTTATTATTTCGAATAACAAACTTCTTTGAAAAAACATTTAGGCAAAATATTTTTAATTAATTGGTAACCTAAATGTTTCCTTAATTTTGCAAAATTAATACTCCTAATTAATATGTTGCTGGCAGTTTTCTTATAAAAGAATGTCACGATAATAATAACAATAATTCCGGGCATTATGTTTTCAATAAGACCAAGAATAATATTTTCGTAGATAAGTATTTGTTTACAGACTGAAGTATCGGTATGCGATATTTAAACTAGACAAAATGTATATTTAAGCGGTTTCGCTCATAACTCTTTTTTATAGTTACGCTGAAATGGCTTTGTAAACTTTATTGAGATGAGACAGCTAGCTGCTCTCTTTCATGTTTTAATTTATATCCAAAGAGAAAATATGCTTTCGTTAAATATCCGGGTACATTGGAAGGATCCAAGTTCCTTACGCTATTCGAAAATATTTTTTTTTATTTATAAATTTCAATCTAGGTACCTCGCGTATAAATTTTTTTATGTTAGTCAGCCAACAGGTTCAGAACGACTCGACGAGCGATTGAACGCATGTTATTAGGTGTCGGCCTGCGCGACCAAATCAGAAACAAGGAAATCAGACGACGAATCCGAACTGAAGACGTCATAAAAACTATCGCTAAAGCAAAATGGAACTGGGTAGGCCACGTTGACAGACAATATGAAACGCGATGGACAAAACAAGTTGTACAATGGAGACCAAGAGCAAACAGGAGGAGCGTCGGCAGACCACAACGAAGATGGATCGACGACATTACCGAAAAAGTGGGAACTTCGTTCTACTGGAGATTTGCTGGCTTACGTCACTCAGCTCTAGACAAACACTATTGAGAAGTTTGGTGAATCCCGTGCAATAGCCTTGGATATATCTAAAGACTTCGATCGCATTTGGTACCAGGCATTGTTAAGCAAATTATCTGCCTACGGTCTTCCAACCAAATTGCGCCAATGGCTCATGAGCTTCATGCAAGATCGCTCCTTACATGTGGCAGTTGACGGTATTTCTTCTGATGCGTTTAAAACTAATGCCGGGGTCTCCCAGGGTTCCATTTTGTCTTACCCCATATTTCTTTTACACATCAACGACCTTTTGAAAACCACTACTCCATTTACAGTTTCGCAGACGACAGTACACTTGTCTCAACTTTCACAACCTATTGATTACCTTCGGTGAATGATACAAATGGACTCAGGCAGGAACAGGTTGACTCCATCAATAGAAATCTTAAAGCAATCGTCGAGTGGGGAACCAACAATCTTGTTCAACGCACAGAAAACACAATGCGTCAGGTTTTCCAAGAAAGTAAATTTCTTAAATTATTCCATCTCAATATCCGGAAATATCCTGGGATCAAGTCCCTTCATCTCGATTTTGGGAGTTACGGTGCCTAATAATATTTATTGGCATGATCATGTTGCTAACATCACAAAGTCAGCAAGCCAGAGGCTGGGTTTTATGTAAAGGGCTAAAAAGTTTTTTACTCCTGATCAACTGTTGACGACGTACAAGGCTCAAATCCGACCTCTGCTGGAGCATTGCTCGCACATTTGGGGTTCAACACTAAAGCATTCTTTTGATTTTAATAAACAGCTCAACTCTCACAGATACCCTTCACCCACTAGAACATAGAAGAAGAGTTGCAGACCAAACATTACTCTACAGATATTTTCATGGCAGATGCTCCAGAGAAATAAAAACTCTTATACCACCACTGGTCACATTTGGCTGAAGAACTCGGCTTTCAAAATCAGTTTTTCCAAAGAACTATGACCTGCAACTTTTTAAAAAGCGGGTCCAGTGTGGGCCGTCCGTGGCCCACACGATAGGTCTACCTTTTTTGTGACTATTTTCAGTGAAAAAAAAAGGTAAAAATCTATAAAATTAACGTTTTTCGTTAATAACTTCTAGACTATGAGTTATATTAAAAACATTTGAATATAGAAGTTGTAGATAATAAAAATATCTATTGAATGCGACCGGTCACGTTAAATTTAGTTTTGTTGCATTGCAAATTGCAAAAAACCATTATTTTTGCAATAATTAATTACTTACATGGAAAAGCAACTGGGGACTTCATTTTTAAGTAAAATATGGCTTTTGATATGCTCAATTAAAGTTAAAAATTTCGTGGAAGAATATTCAATATTTTGGCAACAATTCAATTAACAACAAAAAAAGACGCCATCTTGATTAATTGATTGTACAGCCGAAAAATATCTTAGAGCAATTTTCTGGATGGTTATTTGTCATGAAAATATCAATTGCAAAGTATTACAAAATGGCGTAGAAAAATGTCGATTTTTCAGATGAAATAAAAACCTATTATAAACTAAATTCGTATCATTTTGATTAATAGATGGTTGAAAAGCTGTTATTTTTAAAAAAAACACGTTTACGTACGATCATTGGGAGACAAGTCTTTTTTCTAAAAATCGCCAAAGGCAAGGAATTAATTATGAAGATTTCGGATTCGGTTTATTACAAACTTCAATATCCGAACTAATCTTCTTCTTCGAGTGCCTTATCAGGTATCTGACGTTGGCAACCACATGGGAAAACGCATCTTTGTCTAAAGAGTTCTTCTGCAGCTCGGACACCAGTCCAGTCTCGGATGTTACGCAGCCTGGACATCTGCTTTCTTCCCACTCCTCGCTAGCCATCTATCTTTCCTTCCATTATAATTCTGACAAAGAAGTATTTTTCGTCACGCATCAGGTGCCCCAGATACGCCACCTTCCTACGTTTTACTATTATGGTGAGCTCACGATCTGTCAGCGCTCTTCTTAAAACCTTTTTAGAATTTGTCGCAGTTTCTACTACTCAAATGCTTCCAGGCGATTCAACGTCTTTAGTGTCCAGGATTTAAATCGTAGGAAGAAGTTTACGAATATGAAGTATATTCAGCCGAATATTTGTTATTTTAGAGGCTAGTCGCCCGCCAAGCTACTTCTGTTGCACTGAACATAAGCTACTATTACAAAATAGTGGCTTTATCGCAAAGAATGTAGAGCGAGCTATCTCAATCCGACTTTTAATTTCTACGTCAGGATCTAAAATTGTCTGTTATAAGAGATTGCTATAAAAAACTAAAATGGGAAAGAAGAGCACAACAAGTACATAATGAAAAGGAGTATTACAATGTACTACATTTAAAAATTATCATTGAACATACAATGAAGTTATTTTGTGACAGTCGTAGAAAAAATAATTTTGGCAACCTAAATCGTTCAAATCCACCTATGTGCGTCGTTTTCCCGTCACACAAAAAATAGAGTGGGTTTCTTGTCACACACAGCCTGGAGCTAAAATCTAATACTTCTTTTCTTTGTATAATCAATGACTATTATTGACAATTAAAACTTTTTTATTTTAATTCGCCTATTGGTAGAAAGAAGTTTTTTTTTTAATATCCCGATCCTAATCAAATTTATTTATTTCAGAACAGGCAGACGTTCTCCGTTGTCCCATGTTAATCACGCTTATAGTTTTTATGGTTTAATTTTAACTAGAGCCTACACAGGAAAAAAGTGCAAAACAGATGTCCGCGTTTAATCAGGTGAGAAAAAAAATCGCATAAACTTAAAACATGTTGGCTAGTTAAGTATGAAGCATAGACATAATCTACTTGCAGCAAATTATTTTCATAAAATGTTAAGTAGTACAAAGCCTTATTAAAATCAAATTCAAATTAATCAAAATCAAATCTAGACGTTCTTATAAGTATATTTCATTATTTACTGCTACTGGGTCTCCATATAGATCCATCCTTAAGTTCTTTGTTGGTACGGATTCTGTATTATCTTGTTAGTGGATCTAGTATTGGGCCATATATTCGTTTTTGGAAAACTTGGAGTCGTTCTTTATTTGCTACCGTTAATGTCTATGCTTCACAACCACACTAAAGGTTATATTATTGTTTTGTATTTGTTGATCTTGGTACGTCTTGTTATCTTGCCTAGACAAAAGGCCAATTCGGGGCTGGCTCAGGCTCTTATAGGGGAGTCTTCCCGGAAGGGCCTAGCCAGATACATTACGTCGTTGAGTAGGAAGGATGCCACACTAGCAGTACACATACTGACCTGTCATGGTACCCTTAGATATCACATGCAAAATCGGAGGCTCGTCGACAACCCCAATTGTGAATTGTGTGCAGAGGAGAAAACCAGCCTGAGTGTCGTTGGCAGGTTTCGGAAGAAGCCCAGCTTATTATTATTATTCTTACTCCGTAGAATTTAGCCGCAGGCACAGTTTTAATCCCGATTTAGTTTTTGAGTGCAGCATCTAATTACGATTAATACATTGAAACGTTTCACCATGCTCAAAAGCGCGATTAAATCGACTGATCGTGATTTAGTACAAATCGGCCATTTTTGGAGGATTCATCTGGTAAAGCCGGATAAGTAATATTATTATTATTATAGATTAGGAATGCATATTTTTGAATATTTGTGATAATAGTTGATCTTGGACATGCTGCTTCGGAATTATACTCTTGAGTGATTTGTTTCTCCCAACATTCATTTTTTGAATTCATAGATTCATTATAAGTCTTTTTATTCTCAATTATATGAGAATCCTTTTTGATAATATCCACTAAGATATTTTTATCCTCCGTTGTAAATGTGGGGTCTCTATTTTTTTTCGGCTTCTGCATGTCAGTCATTGTTTATTTATAATTGTTTAGCAAACATAAAATTACAAGAGCGGTGTAAACACAAATAATTATTTTAGGTTTATGTTATCAAATCTTAATGACGCAGAACTAAACATCTCACAGAACAATCGAATTTTCTGCCACAACGTTGCCGAAATGGTTTTCTGATCTAATCGTGATTTGATAAATCGCGGTCTGTTAAGTCAGCTTGACTATTAAGTAGAGCTTAATTAATCCGAGATCAATAGTCCTTTGGTGCCTTTCAATACCTAGTAATTCATTTTTTCTACATTTCGCGGTAAAGCCACCGAATATTATGCGGTCTGTGTACCCAAACGTGCTGTATCGCAAGGCTAACCCATTTTGGGGAAATCCCATCTTTAGGGTCGTTTTAACGAGCTTTGGGTCTCAAGACGTGTCTGAATGCCAACAAGTACATAATCTCTTCGACTTTTATTTTTATTTATTGCTATATTCATAAAGGATATCTTTGGTATTTTTCAGTAATGTCAAGTTGAAATTCTCCTCTTTGACTACTCTCTAATGCCCATATTTTACTGGAAACTCCCAAAACACCGTTATCTATTTTCTTATTGTTCATATAACTGTTACAACTTTTATTTGTTGCAATTTTTGATTGATATAGAGTTTTTGATCTCATTTTTTTATGCTACCCGCTTCTGAGGTAATAAGTTCAAGTGTTTAAACTTTTCTGTTTCTTTTTTCATTACTTCTTCTTCTTATGACGCCGTCCCCTTTCGGAAATTGGAGATCCAAATGGCTAAAGTGGTTCTAGATACAGCCATGCGGAATATGTCAAGCGATGAGCAACCAAACCATCTTCAGATTTCCTTTAGCCAAGAATTTTGGCGTCTGCCGACAGACCTCTTGCCTTGGACCTTGCCTTCTATAATTATATATTATATCTATTCTATTCTATGATTATAATCAGTCGCAGAAGTTCTGGCATCTATTTTCTTTTCCAATGATATATCAAGAATCCAACTCTTACATCCGAGAAAATCTAGCATCTGACAATGGGTATCCGGAGCTCCAGGCTCAGATCTAACCTTACAAAAAATCGTCTCATGTCTTTTCTGGCTTGTTAAATGCGGCTTCCTACTTCTTTCCTCGGGTCACATCGGTCATTTACGACACTCCCCAGATATCTGTATGATGGCACTTGCTACACCACAGCATCGTGTATAACGAGATGTACCCACACAGGTGTCTTGGCAAATGCAATGACCTTAGTTTTTAACGTATTTATAAGGAGGCCCAACTATATGATCCATTAGCCTTTGCAAGTCTTGCATATTTGGTCTTGAACAACGACGTCGTCGTCATACCTGATATTATTGATTATTTTCTCGTTAATCTTAACCCCACATTCGCTATCTTTTAGCGCTTCTTTGAAGATAGCCTGTAAATTAAAGATAAGAGCGGTAATAATTCGCAGCACTATCCCCTTCTTCTTATAGTGCCTATCCGGTCCGGATGTTGGCGATCATTCTGGCAATTATGATTTTGTTGGTTGCAGCACGGAAAAGCCCTATTGTCGTTTCTGAGAACCACACCCTGAGATTCTTTAGCTAGAAATGTCTTCGTCTACCTAGCCCACGTTTCCCTGGAATTTTCACTTGCAGTATGTTTTGTAGTAGACCGTATCTTTTCTTCTTCTTCTTTTTCAGGTGTCTATCTGTTTTAGACGTTGGCTACCATATTGGCTAATCTAACTTTATTTACAGCTGCTCGGAATAGTTCGGTGGTTGTCATGGAGAACCAAGTTCTTAAATTTTTTAGCCATGAGATTCTTCTCCTTCCGGCGCTTCTCTTTCCTTTCACGTTCCCTTGTAATATGCACTGCAAGAGATTATATCTGTTTTCATTTCGCATGATGTGACCTAGATATTGTATTTTTTTGTTTTAATTATATTCATGATTTCTTTTTCCTTTGACATTCTTCTAAGGATTTCAATGTTAGTTACATGATCTGTCCATGATACCCTTAGCATCCTTCTATAGAGCCACATCTCGAATGCTTCGATCTTTTTCGTCATTGCTTCTGTTAGTGTCCATGACTCCACTCCGTTTAGTAATACGGAAAACACATAGCAGCGTAACATTCTTAGTTTTGTGTTCATGGTTAGGTCTCGACTTTTAAAAACTTCTGATATTTTAATGAAAACATTTCTGCTCTTTTTAATTCGGCTTTTAATTTCTTGCGAGTGGTCCCATTGATCATTTATGATGGTGCCGAGATATGTATATCTGTCGACTCTTTCAATTGTTCCCCCCTTTAATCTTAGTTGTTAGGTGGGAACGTTGTTCTTGCTTATGATCATATATTTAGTCTCATCCATGTTGATATCCAGTCCATATTGGTGGCTACTGGTTGTTAGTCTATCCATTAGTTGTTTCAGGTCTTCCATATTATCTGTAAATATTACTGTATCATCAGCGTATCTGATGTTATTCAAGCGCTGTCCATTAACCAGAATTCCTTCTTGTGCATTGTCCAAGGCTTCTCTAAATATGTGTTCGGAGTAAATATTAAATAATAGTGGCGACAATACACATCCCTGTCTTACTCCACGTAAATTCTTAACTGTCTCAGTTTGGTCTTCTTCCACTCTCACACTTGCTATCTGGTTCCAATATAGGTTTATTATTATTCTTAGGTCTTTATCATCTATACCTGTCTTTTTCAAAATTTCTATCATTTTGTAATGTTGAACCCTATCAAATGCTTTTCTATAGTCCACAAAACAGGCATGAATGTCACAGTCCATATCTCTACTTCTTTGGACGAGGACTTGTACACTTAATAAAGCTTCTCTTGTCACGACTGCGTCTCTAAATCCGAATTGCGTGGACGCTATCTTATACTATATCTTTTACCGTATCTTTTACCATTTTTTATTATATGACCGAGATATTCGAGTTTGCGAGTCTTTATTGAGGTTATTAATTCGGTGTTTTTCTCCATTTTTCGACAGACTTCTTCGTTAGACACACGGAATTCTTAAAATTCTACAAAAAAGCCACATTTTAAAGGCGGCAAGTTTTTTGGTGGTTACTTCGATCAAGGTCCATGATTCTACTCCGTACAGCAAGACAGAGAAGACGTAGCACCGGAGGAGTCTTACTTTTGTGGTTTAAGTAAGATAGTGGCTCTTAAAAATTGGTTTCATTTTAAAAAATACTTATCTTGCACCTCTTTTAATCACGACTGCTTCTGATGTTGTTCCCTCAGATTTCACTACTGCGTCGTGCTTCAAATAGAGATTTGTGTTTAGTCGGATTTCCTCTTTATCTACTTCGGTTGTCTTGAGAATTTCTATGAGCCTTTGGTGTTTGACGCAGTCGAAGCCTTTCTTATAATCTATAAAATAAGCGATTATATTGACATTTATGTCTCTGCAACGCTGAGTGAGAACGTTTAAGGCGAATAGCACCTCACGAGTGCATAGGCACTAAACAATTATATTTTTTAATGGTTGTCTTAATCAATACAATTTTTGATTGCCCAGCTAGGTAATGAACATTATTTCTATTTGTATATGATATTAGATGCATTTTGCTTGCATCATAAACCATCATATTCTTTAACGCACGCCGTGCTTATAAAGGTTGCTAAGTAAGGGCTTCAATAAATAAGATCTTCGTCAAATTATTTATTAAATTATGTAAAATTTTTAAATTTACCTTAAAAAAACTAAATCGTAAAAATTATTTGAAATAAATAATTAAGGCTTTTGGTGATTTTTTTACTTTGAGGTAAATTAACTTTTGGGTTTTGAAAATAAATAATAACTGATTAATTAGTTATTTCTGCTGTAACATTTTGATCTTAGATGGAGGCTACAGTCTTCATCGGGGCTATATTTATTTTACTTTCCTTTAATCTTTTAATAGGCTATTTTTAAAATATCAAAATTTGTGAATGTCAAAACTTGATCAGGTGGCTATTTAAAAATAGACAAATATAAACACACTTACCGGTTAACGCATTTTTTTTCCCCATCGTCGAGTTTTAAATTTTCGGATGAACTTGTTGTTAATAATAATAATTTATCCGAGATATAGATTAAAAATATCTCATAAAATCATCTCGCCCATTTAAAGATGATACACGTTGCATCTGTTACTCGCAGAGGCGTAGCAAAACTTTTGTTTGTTTATGTTCGCTAATTTCGACCCGATTCAAATAACATAACATTCTTTTTGCGTACGAAAAATAGGAACGTATGTTTGTGTAGACGATGACTTTGATTTACCTAAGGAAAAAGAAACTTTTTACTTTGTTATCGTGAGGAATTTGTAAATAAACAAGTGTTACTGCTGCGTTTAAAAAACCATAACCATTGGCGTCCTCGAGAGAGCATTCCTCCCAAGATCGTAGATAATCAAAATAAAACAACTGATAATATTGTCATTGTGTTTTCATAAACGTTGTGATCTTATAAAAAGTGATTATATAAAACTCTTTTTTACACGCTTTCTCTTACCCAAATTTTAATTATTATTTTTTTGTTGAAGTAAAACCCCAAAAAGAGTTTTGTGATTTTTTTTATTCTCGATCCGCTTGCGAAGGACTTGCCTATTATACCCTGCGGAAAATGCAAGTAAGAGACAATCTGATCATTATTACAATCAATAAGCAAATTGGTTCTAACTTAATAAAATACTAAAGAAGACTTATCTAATTTTATATTCATTTTTTTTTATGAAAATAGTCGCAAAAAGGGTAGACCTATCGTGTGGGCCGCGGACGGCCCGCACTGCGACTATTAGAAGGGGAAGGGATTATTGAAAGGAAATGATTGTGGACACGCTTTTTAAAAAGTTGTAGGTCATAGTTCTCTGGAAATACTGATTTTGAAAGCTTATTCCATTCCGTAGCAGCCCTGTAAAAGAAGGATTCTTGATGAAGATTGGTCCTAGTAGTGTCAATCTTGAGAGTAAATGGGTGAGACTGATCAGCGTGCCGAGTTCTTCGGCCGAATGTGGCCAATGGTGGTACAAGAGTTTTTATTTTTCTGGAGCATCTGCCATGGAAATATCTGTAGAGCAATTACTGGTCTGCAACTCTTCTTCTATGTTCTAGAGGGTGAAGGGTATCTGTAAGAGTTGATCTGTTTATCAAGCGAATGGCTCTTTTCTGAATGGAATCTAGAA
The DNA here is from genome assembly GCA_950111635.1 of Agelastica alni. Classification (NCBI taxonomy): domain Eukaryota; kingdom Metazoa; phylum Arthropoda; class Insecta; order Coleoptera; family Chrysomelidae; genus Agelastica; species Agelastica alni. Next base: position 70,737,252 of record OX467710.1, read on the forward strand.
GACGAAGAGAATGCCTTGGTGCTGAACCCCAAATGTGCGAGCAATACTCCAGTAGAGGTCGGATTTGAGCCTTGTACGTCGTCAACAGTTGATCAGTAGTAAAAAACTTTCTGGCTTTCCACAGAAAACCTAGCCTCTGGCTTACCGACTTTGCGATGTTAGCAACATGGTCATGCCAAGACATATTATTGGACACCGTGACTCCCAAAATCGAGATGGAGGGACTTGGTTTAAGGGTATTTCCGGACATTGTGATGGGATGATTTGAGGAATTCACTTTCTTAATAATCCTTAGGTTCTAATACATAACTGAATTACACTTCTAATATATACATTTAGCCGCACATTGCTCTGCTTTTTTACTTATCATTTCACTAACTCCTTAATACTTCTTTCTGATAACGTTGTATAATTTGGATGTTGCTTTCTTTTGCACAGCCCCAAAGCTGTTTTCCATTTATGTCCACACTGATTTAACGACAATAACAAATTGTTGATAGACAGAGAATAGAATATTTTTCTATCATCAAGTTTATCTCTTTGAATTTAATTCTTTATCCTTTTTTTTCTTAATAAGATCCTTTCGGCGTAGCTTGGCATCTAATGTAATTATCAGATACTTGGTTATTAAATTATAGTGACTGGAATATGTTGTTCCGTTTTGTTGGTAAAATTGGCGTGAACAGATTTGTTTCGTTCAGTTTAGTTTAGTTTAGTATAGATTACTTTTCAGTTTGGTTGCTCCTTTTTCGTGATTTATTCCTACTGCTTTGTCATCTGCAAATATTGCAATTGTGTAAAGTTGGGATATCGCTGATGTAGAGCAGGTATAGTACTGTTCCAAATATGCATATTTAACTCGAAAGTATCTATCAGATATTTAAGTTTCCACTAGTTGAGAATATAGTTTTGGCAAGTTGCATCTCATTTTGTGAAATAAGCCTCTATGCCAGACTTTGTCAAAAGCCTGTGTTACATCAAGCAAAATTGCAGATTAGACTTTTTTATACTTTTATGCTTCTACTATATCGGTTATTCTATGCACCTGATCTATCGTCAAATGGCCTTCTTTAAAATTAAGATTTCTAGATAAATTGTAGGGTGGAGGGGTCGTGAAGGCTATGTAGCCTCTCAAGAACCTTGACCTATCAGATCTTTTGTGCATAAGCCTTAATCTATTCGAGGTCGGGGATTCCGAAACTTTGTACAAAGTTTATCAATTTATGGGAGCTAAGTTCCTGACATCGGAGGGCTAGAAAAAGGCTTCTTCCAGAAACTTGCAGAAAAGCGCTAGGCATACTGCAGTTTCAGCGAAGTTCTCGCAGTAGCGGCAACTATCACTCTCTGGTTTGCCCATCCTTTTCAGGTGATACCTCAGAGGGCAGAGTCCCGTGAGGAGTCCCGTCACCAGCTTTAAGTCTTTCTTGTCCAACTCGAGAAGCTGTTTAGCTTTCGTTAGCGAGTGGCTCACTACCTGGTTTTATCCTGGCACTTTATTTCAGTGAGATTTCATTTCATTTGTTTTTAGCGTCAAATCTCTTCTTTATAGTGTGCTTTAGAGTGTCCACAGAAGGGTTCTGGGCCAGAAAATTGTGTATTTGCCCCTTCCTTGGCAAGGCAGTCTGCTTCGTCGTTGCCTCTAACTCCCCTGTGACCTGGAACCCACATCAAAGTGACCTGGTCTTTAAACTTAAAGTGGTGGTTATAAATTAGATATGTTTTTTGTATAATTTTGACATATATAACATGTAACAACAAATAGGCCTGTATAAAAAAGCTTCTTGCGGAGGTTTTCTTGTCTTTGGAATCATCATTTCTGCCAATTTTCACTTCTTTGAAACGTACTTTAGTCTGAGGGAAGCCTTTGGGCGGTTTTTTCTTTTCTTTTATTTTTGATCGGGGAGTTGCCAGTTTAGTATTTCGTTTTCTTCATTTGTTTGAAACGTATTTTCTAGATGATTTGCCCTTTTGTTTGTTGTTTTTTCCGTATAATAATAAGAGTAGGTGTTTTTGATTCACTTATTCAATAATATATAATTTTTTGGTTTTCTCTTTTTAATTTTTGAGTAAAATTGCTTAGTCTGGTCATATACAGTGATGCTCCAGACTGCTGCCATTTGTGTCTTAGTTTTCTTTATTTTATTATTATTTTCCTGATTTCCTTCGCATAGTTATTTTTGTTTTGTTTTTGTGACGTTGACGAAGCTATTGTTTTAAGCATCTTGCCATACGTTTTTATTGAGTACATCTAATCATCAAGTTACATCTATGTACATCTAATTGATCAACAGTTCTTAATGGGATTAATGTTCTCTCCAAGGTATAGGTATCTGAATACTTTTCCAGTTAATCTTTTTGGTTACAAGTTTTGAAGGAATTTATTTTTGGATAACAGTGTCACTGTTAATTATTAGGTTTGATTGTGTGCTATCTATGATCGTATATATTTATTTTGCATTACTTTCCATTTCATTCGTTCATCTCTTTTTGGTGTGTAAATTTTCCTCTTAAAACGTTCGTGCATTTTTTATCTCAGTCGTTCTTTCAACATTCTTTGTAAACGTCTCAACTATTTAGTTTGTAATAACCTCCCAAAACGTTTTATTTTTTTAGCTTGAATAACATGAAACTAGTACAATACTACACTAAATGAACCTTTCCTCAAACAAAATAATATTGCCATTTAATCATTATGAAAAAGGCTGCTTTTTATAATTTTTGTAAGTGCTACTTAATTGTCTTTAAGCTGTTTAATTTTGGTTTGTTTTGTAAAATTTCTGTTTTGGTTTGGTATATTTTCACTTATCTTGTTATTGAAGTCACAGAACGTTCAAATCAGTTGGAGTTGATTTTTTCCACACCACTGGCATAATGTAATTGCTGAATGTTCATTTAATTACACATTAAAATTTTATTAGAAATATATTGGTGGTCTAGGCTGTTGATGATTTCAAAACAATATTCGTTTTAATAGACCCTGTTACAGTGTGAATGTAACCAGATTGTAAACAATGTTGTTGCAGATAGCACCAGTATTATTATTTTAAGTTTAATTCTTAAGTAAAAACTGTCAATGAAAAATGATGTCCCGAAAAAAAATTAAAAATTACCTAAAACCGTTTCTACAATAGAAAGAGGTAAATACAATCACCTAAGAGAGAACTTACCTCCCAAGTTCCACTCTCCCCTACCATAAAAGTTAAATAGCAAACCCCTAATTCGAATACATTATTGAAAGACCGTCAAAAAATAGTCTAATGACTTATAATATAAGTAATAACTATACAGATTGGACATATAATTAACAAGGGTAAAGATAGCTACTGTAGCGACCTACAGCAGCTGGCGAGACATTGGCAAACAATGGGGGCTGCAACCCCGTGTTGATCATTGGCTGTATATAACGGTCTAAAGACCTATTCTAATGTATGGATCATCAGCCAGATAGGCTGTCTACTGACCCTCAAAACGATTCTACATCTACTACCATTAGATTTGTTTGAGAGAGAATGCGGAGCTAGCACGGCTCCCAGGCTCAATGCTGTATCCAAAAGGACCGAAACGCACTACGGCCACTCCGGAATTTTAGGAGAATAATTATGCTCAACCAAGCCTTATATTCGATGGTGATATATCTCTGGAAATCCCAACCACTGAATATTGGGCCTACAACCTAGTTAAACGTTAGGGCGCGGTATTTTATACTGACGGCTTTAAGCTAGAGCGGAGAGTAGGTCTCAGAAGACCCCTCACTTAGCCTGTCATTTCATTTGCCTGATTACTGCAGTGTGTATCAGGCCGAAATGACAGCCATTACCGAGGCGGCTGTTTGGACCCACCTCAATGAACAAAAGTTCAGCAAGATATCCATTCTTTGCGATCGCCAGGCTGCTGTGAAATCACTGAACTCAGTCTAATTGACATCTAGGGCAACCGTGCAATGCCGAGCCACCCTGAATCAGCTAGTAGCCAAGTTTAGAGTTCACATTGTCTAGATACCCGGCCACAAGAAAATACCCTGTAACTGTAGGACGGATGAGCTAGAGAGGGCACCACTATCCCAGCTGTATCTGTCTCATCTCAGCTAGAAGTACCGATTGCAAACTGCCGGCTCCTGCACAGTAGTTCATCGTCGAAGCCGATTTGGTTTAAACTGGATTTACGTCGAACTAATGATGTTTTAACTCTATCTACGGATTCCATTGAAAACGTGATCGCAGCCATGACAGAACACCGGCAGTTGGTTCCCACGCACGCCGCATGGGAATCGCAGAAGCTGTTAGGATGAGGATGAAGAGAAAACAATGGTACATCTGCTCTGCCACTGCTCTGCACTTTGTAGAAAACTGCTTTCTATACCAGGGCAACCTAACTTTGATGACTTATCTGATCTTAGCTCAATTAGCATTAAAGACCTTACACTTTTCATTAAAAGCTGTAACTGTTCTTACATTAGAGAAAAAGTGCACCGCCGTCCATTACAGTATCACTACCGGCCAAACGGCCTAGTGGGTTCATTCCGAACCGCCGTTTTAACCTAACCTAACCTAATAATTAACAAGCATTATATAATTAAACAAAACGTTGTGTTGGTATTACAGTAATAAATTATTTATTAATTAATGGGAAAAAAGTGACGTTAAGTCTGGCAACCTGTACTGAATATCTAACTATTGTCTCAATGCAACTGCTTCAACTTGTTAAAACTAAAACAAATCTTTATCTACTAAGCTTGTTTTTTTCTGGTTGGCTTGAAGCCAACCTTCAGCATTGCTAACAGTACTGCTATGGAAAAAACTTACTTTCCGTGTCCGGTCAAACTAAAAATTTCCAATAATTAGCGGCTGATATGGCCTTGTCGTTCGCTAGGTTAATGTCGCTTATTGTGCAAGGTTGGTCTAGATGAGGGCATATTAGAAGATGGCACCAAAATCACACAGGATACTTGCCCCCTCCGGCAGTAGACCGCATTTCTGCATGTTGGTCTTGCATCGTGGTACTCTCATACGATTTAGGGTTCTCCATACCGCATAGGATTGGTCCCTGCCTGCCGGTAGTTCTTTTTTGGCCAAGGGAACTTGGTTGTTTAATTGACTCCTCGTTTCTCCATGTTATGTTCAGCTCCCTTCTCGCTTCTTTATTGTTGAGGTGAAAAGCACATACTTGTGTTTTGCTAGGATTTGGTTTCAAGTAATTTACATCATAGTAGGTAGAGAGTTCGTCCAGCGCCCATGTCAGCTTCTGCTTTACCTCTTCGAACCTCGAACCCTGGGCGGCCATCGCCATGTCATCAGCATAGATGAAATTTTAGGTGTAGTCTGCCAATGGCTGGTCATTCGTGTAGATATTGTAGAGGATTGGCGACAGGACACTTCCTTTGTGGCAAGCCATTTTTCTGATTCAGTAATGTAAGTTGGTAATCCTCCGTGAGCTCGTATACTTTCTTCAGCAGCTTTCTGTGGTTTACCGTGTCGTATGCGGCTGTGAGGTCAATGTTCGAAACCATCCTCAATATGCTGGGTGAAGTTCAAGATTTTGCCGCAATATGATTTCCCGGGTCTAAAGCCTGCTTGCTGATGGATGAATCTCTCTTTCAGTATATTTACGATACAGTTTAGTATTATTCGTTCCAGGATCTTGAATGAATGGCATAGTAGGGAGACTGGCCGAAAATGTTTGGGACAGTTCTTTCCGTGGTTTTAGTATTGCGACCACTCGAGCTTTCCTCCAACTTTTCGGGATCTGCATATTCATCACACATGCGTTCATCAGATTTAGTATCTACTCGGTTGTTCTCGGGCCGAAGTTCTTTATTTGCTCAAATCTTAATTCATCGATGCCAGCTGCTTTATTTGATTGCATGGCAGATATTGCTGTTTTCAGCTCAGCTATTAAGAAAGGTTCCTCAAGAATCCGGCTTTCATTTTCCATTTGGCGTGCTACTGAGTCTCCTGTTTTCCGGCCACTGTCACTTTGATGAAATTATGTGGTGGTTTGGTAGCATCTCCGCTAAGATTCTTCAGTAGTTTCCACGCCCTTCTACTGTTTCCCTTCATGTTCAAACTCTCCTTTAAGTCTTTCCATTTGTGATTTTCAGCCGTGGCTATCATTAACTCCTCTCTGCCTGGATAGTGTCTTTCACAAAGAGGTCATCCTCGAATAAAGGACAGAGTGTGAAGGTATGAGACAATCGAAATCTCTTATTAGGGGAGCATTTTATGGAAACGGCAGAAAAATTTTGAAGCTTAGGCGAAGAAAAATGATGCATGCAACAAATATTCTTACAGAGCTGCATAAATGAACTACTGCATGATTGGATATTTCAGGGCTTGCAGAAAGCAGGAGCAAAAGACTTTTCACTGTCCATGCTAGAACTCTTGGTTCGCAAATAATGGCACTTTGGAGAACCAGAACTAGAACCTGTAATATTTAGCAACAACCCAATCGTCACCATCTTGAATTGAATTTTTGCAAGGTAAAGGACTTCCGCGTTGTAAATGCCCATTTTTATAGTCCTTGTTGGTTGCAGTAAATGAGATACAGTACTTTCGCGTAGTAAATGCAGATTTTTATACGAGAGGCACAATAGGCCTTGTTGGTTGCAGTAAATGAGACAACCGACGTGGCTATCAAACACTAAAAAACACTAACACTACAAAAATAAAAAGAAGAGGTTCGACGCTGGGAAAAAGATAGAATGAAATCTCACTGGCATAAAGTGCCAGGACAAAGACAAGCGAAAAGACTAATAAGTCCTTTCGCCAAGGAAAGCTAAACAGCTTTTCGAGTTGGACAAGAAAGACTTGAAACTGGTGACGGGTCTTCTCGCTGGACACTGCCCTCTAAGGTATCACCTGAAAAAGATGGGCAAAACAGAGAGTGATAGTTGCCGCTACCTCGAGAACTTCGCTGAAACTGCAGAACATTTGCTTTGCGAATGCCCAGCGCTTTTCTTCAAGAGGCTCAAGTTTCTGGAAGGGGCCTTCCTAAAACCCTTCGATGTCAGAAACTTAGCCCCCAGGAAACTGATCAACTTTGCTCGAAGTCTCGGAATCCCGGGCCTCAAATAGATTAAGGGTTATGCACAAAAGATCTGATAGGTCGAAGTGCTTGAGAGGCAGCATAGCCTTCACGACCCACCCTGCAATCTAAAATCTACGGTTGGTGTAAATTTTTTTCGTTAAACTCTCATCGGTAGAAATTAAAATATTTTTAATTAATTATAGCCTGGCCAGAATTTTTTCGGGCAACCCATTTCTTTTATAACTTCTAAAATACTAATTACTTAGAAAATAATTTTTATCCATTAAACTGATGGGTGAAGGTCGATTTTACTTCGGATCTTAGACATAACAAATTCTTCCTAAACGAATTGTTTTAATAGCTGTCATTAACAACACGACAAAATGTGCATAGCCTACTATTTAAATACTCGATAAACTATAAAAACGGACACATAAGAAAAAGATAAATTAATTTTTTTGGATAATTTCATACCGTTAATTTTGTCCTCGAGTTTAGTTACGTGCATTTTTGAGTTGTTTTTCTCTAACGCGCAGTGTAAACATCCTTATTTAATCGGAAATATATAGCTAAGTTGGTAAAACTGTCGTTACCGTGACGCCGCCACTGCTAAATGTTCTTATAAAATGTGTCTAAGCACTCAATGAAGTAGTAAGTGCTCAGTCACATAACGAAGATCAAACCATCCTGGTCTAAGATCCTTACGGCGTTGCACGAACGGATAGTGATAAACTTTACCAACTCATTGTTATTTATCAACCAGTGCTGGAAGGGTGAAACACGGAGTTAAAACGTGAATAGCGGTCCAGAGTGTTGTTGTTGCTGATATCCGGAAAAGTTTGTTTTTTTAGTGAATCTTTTTGGCAGTACTGTGAGTATGATACTTCTATATACAAAAATTAACACGCACTTTATTATCTTATTAGTTGAAGAATATTTATCTATCCGCTTCGAGTGTCGAAACATCTATCGATCATTATTTATTACTTCTATAACATGGGTTATCATCAACAATATTGTTTTTTTTTTAATTTTTAAAGTCCGTTAAGTAAAATATTTAAAACTTTAGTAAATCTTAAATATTTTTACTTAACAAAAATAACTTTTTATCAAAATAGGTAAAAAAATTCGTTGACAATATAAAATCGTTTGTATTCATTTATAAATAATTTTTGAATAAATAAAAAATGAAAACAAAGTATTGAAAAGTGTTTTCTAAAAACTGAACTATTACTCATAAAGATATAAAATATAGAAATCTTCGTTAAAAATATAACTATAATTTTTTTTCATTGAAGTTGAGGGGTTTTAAATTTTTAATTAAAAAAATGTTTGTAAATATTTGCGAATATTATTTTTACACAAAAAATAAATTAAATAACCAAAATGTTATTTTTAATTTTTGCCCAGTATCATCATTAACATTTTGCTTATTTTTTTATTGTCGCATTTATAAAACCTTGATAAACAATAAAATCCAAAATAGCCGTAAATAATTTAATCAAATTGAACCAATAGCGATTTATTGATTACCTTTATCTGATTTAAAAACGGTTGGTACATTTCAAGATCATAGATCGCATTTATTATACCAATGCCAAATTTTTCTTTCAAATGTTGATTATTTAAAAATTACATAAAAGTTTTATTAAAAGATGCAAAAACTAAACTAATAGAGGAAGAGCCAGTTACCAATTTTCAGTTGTCATTTCAAAAGTCTTGAAAATTTACTGACCTTTTAATATCTGCTGGACAATAAAAGCCACTTTTGGCAGCCCCCAATGGCCGGGGTAAATTACCCTAAAGTTTTAAAGAGGGTAGGAAAAAATAATTATTTTAGTTAAAGTATCAGTCATGAAATTCATGCAGATTTTTTCTAAAAGTATACTGAATTTAAAAAAAATTCGCCAGAACATTTTCGTCCCTCGTAATTGTTGACAGAACGCTATAAATATTTATAGAAAATAGTTTTATTTTTGTTATTTCATTAGTCTTTAAATTTTAACATAATACAAAAAACATATAATTGAATGCCAGAAATAAATTTAATCACTTACTATTTGCCAGAGGGAAAAACGATCCCGTGCGAGTGCGAGCGAGACAGTTAAATTCATATCTGTGAGTTAAAAAGAGAGCGATCTGTTTTGTGTTATCTTGTAATTTTATTCACGTTTCAAACAAAATGTTTTCCAGAGATTTGGACCTTTTTTTTTACATTTTTGAACGCCGGTACATCACCAGCTTAACCCCATCCTCTGGGGCATTTTGTGTATTTTAGTTGGGAGTACCTACACTTAATATATAAAATTCATACTCGTTACTAATTTGTTAAGGTTTTTATAAAAACGGAACTATTACGTAAAAAAAAAGATAATTATTTTCTTTGATTGGAGTTAGGTGTGTTTTGATTTTTGATCAAAATTCTTTGTAAATATTTTAGATAATATGATACGAGCGAATGATTTTTTTAAATAAATACGAATTTAATAACCGAAATAATATTTTTAACTCGTATTCAGTATGATCATCATTAGCATTTTCTTTATTTTTTGAGGCTTGATTATAAAACCTTGATAAACAATAAAAGCCAAAATATACTTTATTAATGAATCAAATTAAACCAATGGCGATTTATTGATTATTTATCTTTATCTGATTTAAAATTGTTTGGTACATTTCAAGATCATAGATCGTATTAATTATTCCAATGCTAGAATTTTTGTTTCAAATGTTTTGATTATTTGTAACTTATATAAGTTTTTTTATTATATTATATCCTTGGAGGGTGTAAATTTAATGTAGATTGTAGGGGGGGGTCGTTAAGGCTATGCAGCCTCTCAAGCACCTCAAACTATCAGATCTTTTGTGCATAAGCCTTAATATATTCGGGGCCCAGGATTTAGAGACTTTATCAATTTCCTGGGAGCTAAGTTCCTAACATCTGAGGGCTTTAAGAAGGCCCCTTTTAGAAACTGGAGTCTGGGCATTCGCAAAGCAAATGTTCTGCAGTTTCAGCAAAATTCTCGCAGTAGCGGCAACTATCACTCTCTGTATTGCCCATCCTTTTCAGATGATACCTCAGAGGGCAGTGTCCAGTGAGGAGTCCCGTCACTAGTTTCAAGTCTTTCTTGTCCAACTCGAGAAGCTGTTTAGCTTTCCTTGGCGAAAGGCTTACTAGACTTTTCGCTTAACTTTGTCCTGGCACTTTGTTCCAGCGAGATTTCATTTCATCTGTTTCCCAGCGTCGAACCTCTTCTTTCAAGTGGGCCTTGATGAGTCCACAGAAGGGTTCTGGGCCGGAAAATTGTTTATTTGCCCCTTACTTGGCAAGGCAGTCTGCTTCCTCGTTGCCGCTAACTCCCTTGTGACCTGGAGCCCACTTCAGAGTGACCTGGTTGTTTGCTGCCAGTGGTCTCGGGGATTATTTACAGTTCCAAGTCAGCTTATACTCGCAAGTGTTTGACTTCAGAGCTTTTAGTGCTGCTTGGCTTTCTGATAAAATAAAGATTTCTGTCCTTCGGGTGTACCTTTCGAGTAAAATTAGTGTACCTACTCCCTTAATTTTTATTCTTATTCCTTGGTCATCTTGTAGTATATCAATTTTGCAGATTTATCTGATAATTACAATAATTGTTTGAAAAAGTTTAAAGAGTTTTTCCCATTTAAAAGGGGTAAAATTGGGGATCAGATTTATCTGATAATTTTTAATGTTAAAAAAGTAATTTTTACAATACCACAATTATTGTTTTTTTAAATTAGGGAGATTTAAAAAAAATTAATGGGGTTGTTCTTATTTAAATAGGGGTAAAAATGGGGTTTAGTAGCTTCATATAAAAAAAATGACAACTGCACTAATTGTAAATCAATTCGCTTAAAGCAAAATTTATTCCATAGATTTGGACATATTTTTGTTATTTCTTTGGATAAAGCTACATCAACCCCTTTGGCTTTTTGTGTATCGCACTCATTTTATAAAACTCATTCTCATTACTAATTTGTATAGATGTTTCACCGTTTAGCTGTTATACTCTTCGTTGGATAGCTTGAGCTGCTTAGGCTTCCCAAATATTTTGATTTCCACAATCCAATGTGGAAATTTCTTTATTGTACAGTCCCATTTTGTGTTGATGCACTGTGAACATTTATGAGTCCTCTAACTGATTTCTACTTATGTTAAAAAGTTGTTAAATTATGTTCTTTGATAAAAAATTTCCGCTTTTGCAAGGTAGTTGCTGAAATCCAGCTTTTTCAGGATAGTTTATAAGATTTTTTTATCTCCCCCGATGCTTTAGAGCAGGGGTCTCCAAACTAGCTAGCATACTTGAAAACTCCTTTTAAAAAACATATTTTTTTGGCAAATTAAATTTAGTTTACTGAAGTATTCTAATTTTATGTTGAATAATTATTAATATGACTTCTACATTGATATGGTCATGGGCTAACTACTCATAACATTGTTGTAGGCTTATTGTTATTGTTTTTGTGATACGTTGGATAAAGAAACACAGAATTGTAATGAGTAAAAACATGTATAATATGCAGAAAATTTAACTTCAGTATATAATAACTAACAAATTATTGAAATGAATCCAACTAACATTTTATACATTTTAAATAAAAACATAACTTATAACAAGCATAATGACATATGAAATACTAATGAGATTTATGTAATTGAGATTTTCCACTGACAATAGTTTGTAGTTGTGGACTAATTTTACTTGTACCAATTATTAAAAGAGATTTAAGATGCTCATCATTTAATTTAGATCTGTAAACATTTTTTGTGTACTTCATTTTGGAGAAGGTCTTCTCACACAAATGAGTAGTACCAAAAACAGAAAACAGCCCACGAGCAATTTTATGCAAATTATCAAATTGTGTCAGTGAAAGACTCTTATAAAATTCCAACAAAGATGAGTTTTGATATTTGTTCTTAATTATATCACTTCGCTGTAGATCAATCATTTCTATTTGAAGTTCCGGGGCTAGGGTTTCAATGTCAGTATCAAAAGGATTCTGAAAAATCTTAATTTGTTTCGCAATGGCATCAAAGTCTGAGAAACGAGTATCAAAATTTATTTTCAAAGCACTCAAAGTTTCGATTGCAAAATCGATAGGAAACTCAGTCTCAGTGGTGTGGCTGAATATTTCACATGTTTTAAAATGTGAAAAACATTTACTTCGTAGTTGTGATTGAAACAGTATCAATAAGAAATTACAGATAATGACAGAAAAATTAATAATATGCAGTGTTGCCGTTTTGCGGACTTTAGTCCGATTTGCAGCCTTTTTTAAACGTTGCGTACTTTTTCGGACTTTTTTTTTCATCAGTGGACTATTTCACTTTTTACCACCGGCAACAATGATAATATGATTTTGGCCCTCGGAACTTACTGGAGTAATCAGTATGGCCCTAAGGCTGGAAAGTGTGGAGACCCCTGCTTTAGAGTATCCTGGGATCTACACTAAAGTTGTTTGGACCTTACTATATATTCAAGTTCAGCATAAATCAAACGGGTAAACAAAAATCCACGATAAATGTAAAGTTACACATTCAAAGTGTATTTTCCTAATAAAAAGTTGTTTCTCTTCCTTTTGAAGCAGTAGCGCATCAGAAATTTTCGTCTTATTTTACAAATAATCTTTTTATATTTTTAAAATTTCTTCATATTAACCCTTTGCAGCTTTAAAATTTGTAGGAAATAATCCAGGCAAAACTATTTACGTATTCTTAGAAAGGGATTTGGAATTTCCATCAATAAATTAAATTTGAATGTAATAAAATGTCTCCTTCACCTACCTGAACAGCTTACGTTGGGGTGATTTTTGTATGGTGCACGTTCGCGATATTTTAATACAATGAATAACATAAACTGTACAGAAACGAAATATTAGTTTTTTCTAAATAATTTTTTTTGTTAGCAGTAGCTAGTGCCAGTATTTTTAACTTCCCAGCGGGAAGTTATAGTAATGGGTCTGATTCCCGAATTTTGATATATCTCTACATTTCAAGGTCCCCAAAGTCAAATAAAATAGTCTTTAAGAGGAAGTCTGTGTGTGTATGTACGTATGTGCGTTCAGAATTATTTTTCGTCTTGATTATCTTAAGAACAAAAAATGATATCGACGTGGAACCAATTGCATTCGACGCATAATTACGCAACTTAGAACTGATAAGATTTTCATGAAAATCGGTCGGTCAGTTTTTTATAGAGAATCAAAAAACTGAAAAAATTGGTAAACTTTGTGAATTACTTTTCGTCCCGATTATCTCGAGAACAAAAAATGATATCGACGTGGGATTAAATTCATTCGATGCATAATTACGCAACTTAGAACTGATAAGATTTTCATGAAAATCGGTCGGTCAGTTTTTTATGGAGAATAAAAACTGAAAAAAATGGTAAACTTTCGGAATTATTTTTCTCCCGATTATCTCGAGAACAAAAAATGATATCGACGTGGGATTACATGCATTTTATGCATAATTACGCAACTTAAAACTGATAAGATTTTCATAAAAATCGGTTCGTCAGTTTTTTATGGAAAATCAAAAAACTGAAAAAAATGGTAAACTATCGGAATTATTTTTCGTCCCGATTATCTCGAGAACAAAAAATGATATCGACGTGAAACCAATTGCATTCGACGCATAATTACGCAACTTAAAACTGTGATTAGATTTTCAGCAAAATCGGTTGAGCTGTTTTTTATGGAAAATAAAAAAACTGAAAAAAATGGTAAACTACCTGAATTTTGCAATTTATAAATTATACTATTTTTAATACAGAATTTTAAGATCTTTTGAATAATATGATTATTGCATGTTTGAAATATTTGTGTGAAAAATATGATGACAATATTTTATAAAAACAGATAGTTTTAGAAAACAAAAATAGAAATTGTAGACTTTTAAACTTGTGTCAGTATTGAGAGAATGGCATTGAAGACGCTATGACAGTGAAAAATTATTGTTAGTAATAATCAAGCATTGTTTATAACAATTAAATATTGGTACTAACAAATTATTATTGATCATAATAATTAAAAAAAAAAAATTGTTAAAATAGCTCCCGCTTATGAAATGATAAGAAAAAGTTTAAAAGAATACGGTTGACATAAAAAGAATATTGTTAATGACAATTATAATTTGTTATAAACAATTTGAAATCGTTTTTTTTAATAATTTTAATAATAATAATTATAACAACAAAACATCAGTTAGTCATGTGGACCTCTCGGGTAGCTCCCAGACCACTGATATTTTATTTTTTTTGTCAGTTACTGTTTCTGTAAAGAGAATACTGTTTTACGTGTTATTTCGATGTGGCTCCCACAATTGAAAAAAAAACCCAGGCTGTGGAAATTCCAGCAATAAAGTTATTGTAATCAAAGAATAAGTAAACCTTTTACAAACCCCAAATGCTTGGTTCTTTTTTGAATTAGCAGTAAATATACCTTCTCTTTTATCTTTCAAAACTGGGGTCGCTTTTGTAAATTTGTTGGAAAAACCAAAATTCCTTTACCTTTTTTCAATACGTTTCCGTATTAAATACACTGCTGACATAATGGTTTCTAAAATAAAATTGCTTCCTTAACAATATCGCCTTTTTTTAAATTAAAATTTTTTAAACTTGGTTTAAAATAAAAATTATGTACGTAAATATTCATTCATTCATAAACTGAGTACGACGTAATTTTACGGACGATTTGATAATCTCTAATCTCTAATCCCACGAGTCTACAGTGGCACTGGCGGCAAGAATTAATTAGTAGAATGAATTTAATATTGTAGTAAATGAACAGCAACAATTTGATTGTATAAGAATATTGACTATTAGAAAGGATTTGTTAATCATAAATTTTTTTTTTTTTATGAAAATAGTTGCAAAAAGGTTAGACCTATCGTGTGGGCCGCGGACGGCCCGCACTGCGACTATTAGAAGGGGAAGGGATTATAGAAAGGAGATTATTGTGGACACGCTTTTTAAAAAGTTGCAGGTCATAGTTCTCTGGAAAAACTGATTTTAGAAGCTTATTCCATTCCGTAGCAGCCCTGTAAAAGAAGGATTCTTGATGAAGATTGGTCCTAGTAGTGTCAATCTTGAGAGTAAATGGTGAGACTGATCAGCGTGCCGAGTTCTTCGGTCGAATGTGGCCAATGGTGGTACAAGAGTTTTTATTTCTCTGGAGCATCTGCCATGGAAATATTTGTAAAGCAATGACGGGTCTGCAACTCTTCTTCTATGTTCTAGAGGGTGAAGGGTATCTGTGAGAGTTGAGCTGTTTATCAAACGAATGGCTCTTTTCTGAATGGAATCTAGAAGACGAAGAGAATGCCTTGGTGCTGAACCCCAAATGCGCGAGCAATACTCCAGTAGAGGTCGGATTTGAGCCTTGTACGTCGTCAACAGTTGATCAGAAGTGAAAAACTTTCTGGCTTTCCACAGAAAACCTAGCCTCTGGCTTGCCGACTTTGCGATGTTAGCAACATGGTCATACCAAGACATATTATTGGACACCGTGACTCTCAAAATCGAGATGGAGGGACTTGGTTCAAGGGTATTTCCGGACATTGTGATGGGATAATTTGAGGAATTCACTTTCTTGGAAAACGTGGCACTTTGTGTTTTTTGGGCGTTAAACTGAACAAGATTGTATTGTTGGTTCCCCACTCGACGATTGCTTTAAGATCTCTATTGATGGAATCAACCTGTTCCTGTCTGAGTCTATTTGTATCATTCACCGAAAGTGATCGATAGGATGTGAAAGTTGAGACAAGTGTGCTATCGTCTGCGAAACTGTAAATGGGGTTCGTGGTGGTTTTCAAGAGGTCGTTGATGTGTAAAAGAAATAAGGTGGGGTACAGGATGGAACCCTGGGGGACCCCGGCATTAGTTTTAAACGCATCAGAAGAAATACCGTTAACTGCCACATGTAAGGAGCGATCTTGCATGAAGCTCAGGGGCCATTGGCGCAGTTTGGTTGGGAGACCGTAGGCAGATAATTTACTTAACAATGCCTGGTACCAAACGCGGTCAAAGGCTTTAGATATATCCAAGGCTATTGCACGGGATATACCAAACTTTTCAATAGTTTTTGTCCAGAGCTGAGTGACATAAGCCAGCAAATCTCCAGTAGACCGAAGTTGTCGAAATCCATATTGTCTGTCATGGATTATCTCAAATTTCTCTAGATATTTGATAAGTTCTGTGTTAATCGCTTTTTCCATAACTTTGGATATGACTGAGAGCAATGCAATAGGGCGATAATTTGCAGGAATATTCTTCTTTCCTTTTTTCGGAATCGGTGTGACTTTAGCGTTTTTCCACATGGACGGAAATACTCCTTTGCTGTATGATAACTTGAAGAGTCTACAGAGAACTGGGGTGAGCTCTTAAGCACAGGTCTTCAGGATAATTGTCGGAATTCCATCTGGTTTGCTAATAGCCTAAAATTAAAATATTTTATTCTTTCTCGGCCAAAATGGTATTGAAAAATGATCACATGAGAGATTTGGATTTTAATGAAACTTTAGAATGATTTAGCTTATACATCAAAATAACACATAGGCTATAATTTATAAATATATTGTGTGAACCTACTACTATTATAGACGCGGAAGTTTATGAGTATGTATGTATGTATATATGGATGTTTGTTACTCTTTCACGCAAATACTACTAAATGGATTTTAATAAAACTTTACAATAATGTAGCTTATACATCAGAACACATAGGCTATAATTTATAAAGATATTGTGTGAACCTACTACTATTATAAACGCGAAAGTTTCTGAGTATGTATGTATGTATGTATGGATGTTTGTTATTCTTTCACGCAAAAACTACTAAATGGATTTTAATGAAACTTTACAATAATTTAGCTTATATATCAGATTAACACATAGGCTATAATTTACAAAGATATTGTGTGAACCTACTACTATTATAAACGCGAAAGTTTGTAAGTATGTATGAATGGATTTTGGCAGCAATAAGAATCAAAATGACATTAGTTAAAATTAAATTAGCTACATAAATTTCTAACTAGCATTAGTCAATTTTAAATTGGCAATAAACTAAATTAAATTGACACCTGTCAGTTTTAAGTTTCTCTGTTAGTGTCAAAAGTGTATTATGTTATTTTGAAAAAAACAAGTTATGAAAACACAAATGAGTATTAAATTTTGGTATAAAGATAGATGGATGAATTCTTTGTAAAAGAAAATAAGCTACACGAAGTACTAATCTTACGCAAACTACGTCGCGAGTACCATCTAGGATAATAATGTTAATATAAGACTGATTTCGTTACTATTTTGTAAATTAAAATATTTAAAATTCATAAATATTTAAATTTATTTATTTTTACTTTATTATATTACGTAACTGACCGCTATCGGTGCGAAGTATTCGCACGGGTCACTATAGTTATAAATAAAAATAAAATCCAGTATAAACAGGGAAGAAGTAAGTACTAATGAATTAACGACAATATTTGAATACAAACTGATACATGTTATAGTCAGTTGGATAAAAAAAAGGTGAAAAAACAACAATCTATAAAATATTCAAAAAGATTATCATAATCCGTCATTAATATATTCAACAAAAAACAAAATAAAAAAAACCACAAAAATCGATAAAGCGTGAAAGTAGGAACGTAACAAATATAAATAGTCAGAAAAAAAATAAATAAAAGTAAAAATCACAAGCAATAGATATATATCTGGAAACTGTCACAAATGAAAAATATATAACGAATGAAAAATATTAATGAGCTCTTTTTTTGGCCTTGGGCGATATGAATTTCTCAATAATGCATCGTTCATTAAGAGTATTCGGCAAATCATGTTCGTTGTTTAATCTCAAATAACTATTCTTTTTAGGGTGTAGAATGACCTTCCACCCGAAAAATCTGTAGATGGCATACATAAATATATCTCAGAATGTTATCTACATTTGGCAACGTTAAAATAATTTTTTTGGTTCGTATCATTTTAAAAATTGTAACCAAATTCAAATTTCTATATCCCGGTTTAGTTTCCTCTCCACCCTGAATGTTGTTTTTCTCGTCGAACACTTCTGGATCTTTCGACTCTTTCTGATTCTGGATGCCCTGGATAAAATATTTGAATTGAATGCATTCCTCTGGAAAATTAGAACACAAATCATTCCTATAGGTATGTATTAAGGAGTTGCTTAGCATTAGATGTTATGTCAAATCAAAGGGATGGAAATAAATGTAAGCAAACAAAAGTAATGGTTTTTGAAAGAGAAGAAAGCATGACAAACTGTGAAGTTCTGATTAAGGGAGAAAGAGTGGAACAAGTAAATGAGGAAAGTATGACAGTAACATTGAGCGAAAGGTGTTGGCAGGAAACCAAATGAATGGGGCACTGCATAGCTTTATGAACAGCCAGAAAGTGTCAAAAAAAGCACGTCTTGCTGTGCATAGAGGAGTGTTAGTTTCTTCACTTATGTATGGTAGTGAATGTTAGGTTTGGCAGAAGCATGAAAATAGGATTAATGATGCGGAGATGAGTAGTCTAAGAAGTAAAGCTGTAGTGACTCGGTTGGATAAACTGAAGAAAAGTGAGATAAGGGAGGGGGTCTCTACATTAAGATTCCATATTATTTCAGCATCAAATCTTTGCGAATGACCTATTCCAGTAAAGGAACAATTTTGGCGCGGTCGATTTCAAATGGTGTGCTGTAATGAAATAACAGTCCAAAAACGTTTCTTAACAGTATAACTTAAAACATTTGATTTGTTTAAAATGTGTGTATGTACCTGTTTCTCTGATACATTTAAATAAAGGTGCGGAATAGTAATTTACGTAACAAGTCTGGAAAATACTGTTTTTTTGGACGAATAGAAAAAATTCTAAGGCAAAGTCCAAAAATCTGTTTTCGGACCACTATTTTTTCGACAACCGTGTAAAATAACAAATCAATAAGACACATTTCTTTATTATATTTATTTGTAGAACAAAATTTCGGACATTTTAATTCTTATTTGTATTAAATATTGAAATTTGAACAGAAGATAGGTACTAATATTGCTAATATTAAAGGGATTTAATTTGTTTGAAAGTTTAGTTAAAATTAGAAGAACAAACAATAAAGTTTCCGTTTCACATTGATTGTTTTCATCTGGTAATCTTTGAATGGTCCTGGCAATTTTAATTTTGTTTGTAAGTGAATTGTCTATATATCCTTCAGAGACATTGGTAGACTTTCAGCTTCCGTCGCTGAAGTTCGACGAATGTTATGGCCTGTGTAATTTTTAAGATTGGCTAAATTTAAAAATTCCCAAAATTGTGGATAACAACAGGCTGAATAAAACATTTTCCTTTTTTGTAATTTACGAATGATCTGTTATGTGGAGTATGGGATGGCCGTATAGATAATTATTGCCTATACAACAGAAGGTTTTCTTTTATTTATTTATTTTGGAATATGGTATTTTCACAAGCAACATGTCTTCATTGTCGTTTATTAGATCAATTGACATTTTTGTTAGTTCTTTCCATCTACACGCACCAGCTAACCCAATAATTGTTGCTTCCTGAAAATAAAGCAAATTAAGTTGATACCCTTATATCCTACAATCGTAATATTTTGTTAAAATTACCTTTAGCATTAGATATGTTTCATTATCTGCTTCCCTAATGAATTTGTTCTTCGTTTTAAAAAATGCGATAACCTTTGGAAAAGTGGCTATGTTTACATTTTTCTTCACTAAAATGGTACTTTTCAATATAAAGTACATGCTTCAAAGGGTAGAGGATTTGACAGTTTCAGATATTTGCGCCAAATAAACCAAAATTACATCCTCTGTAATAGTTTTGCATTTTTTCATATCCATTTCGTGAACAAATCATAAACGTTTTCGTACCTGGACTTTGATTTTTAGGCAATAATTGTGTTGTACCAGCAGCTGCTGCATTGGAAATTCCAAACTCACAATCGCTGCTGCTTGTCATAGTTTATAGCGATTATTGCGACCAAAAACCATGCAAACTTTCAAAAATCAAAATGTCAACTAATTTTATGTCAAATAACTGTCAGTCGCTATTTCGATGCTATGGTAATGATCAATTGAATTTATCAAAACCATACCTATAGCATATGTCACGAATGTACGGTGGTTTCGGATTATCGTTAGAAACTTGATAACCAGTATTCAACTTTACATTTAAGGAGTACGAAAATAAATTCCCATAATATTTTATAAACTAATTTATTAGGTAACGAATTTTATTTTATAAGGGACTTCTTGTTTGAAAATTAAGTGTCAATAGGGTTTAAGTTTAAAAATGAGAACAACCGAAAGGCTTTGTGTAAAAAAGCTAGAGTCGTGCACAAAGGAATTGAATTTTTAAGAAGTCATACTCACTGTAAACAAGAATGCTTTTCATTTGTTTATCTGGACGAAACCTGGATTTTTTCTAAAGGTGGAATAAAATAATTTTGCAGGACGATAGTATAAAGTCTATAAAACACACAGACGGTGAAGGAAAAAGACACATTATTGTGCATGCAGGTGGAAAGCATGGTTTTGTTGATAGGGCGGATCTTTTATTTTTGTCACAATCAAAATCGGCCGATTATCATGACAATATGGATACAGAGATGTTTGTGAAATGGTTTAAAGAGAAACTATTTTACATGAACCATCTGTCATTGTATTAGATAATGCTCCGTACCATTCGGAAATTTTAAATAAGCAACCAACAAACTCCTGAACGGTACAGAAAATAAAAGAATGGTTAACGAACGAAAATATTTTATTTTCACAGTATTGCTTCAAGCCGGTAAGACTTCCGCCTTATCATTGCCAATTTAATCCCATTGAGTATATTTGGAGAATATGCAAAACTTATTACGACAATCATATTGGATCCAATGGTTACAGCGGAAAGGCTGTTTTGGAAACATGGCAACGAGCACTTAATACCGCCACTCCTGAAATTTGGGAAAAATGTGTCACAAAATGTGAAAATTAAATAAAGGAATGGTGGGTTCGTGAAAACCGCATAAAAGCAGTTAATCCTGTTATTATTTACAATCCAAATGAGGATAGCGACGACAGTGATTCCGATTATGATGACTATAAATCTGATGCTTGATAATACCGTAAGTATTACATGATTAAACATATTTATTTTTGTACCGATAATGTATTTTTGTTGCATTCCCTTTTAACATAATTAAATATGTGCCTATTTCTAACCAAAAAAACTCATCAAGAGCTACATCAACGATTTCTGTTCACAATAAAGCAAAAAATAAAAATAAAATCTCTTAACAAAAGCATATTAATAAACAAAAAATTTTCGGGTTTAAATCTTAGGGGAATTTACTGATGTACCATAAACACAGCGCGCTCGTTAAGTCGATGCCACGGTGACTAATCCGATACCGTCGTATATTGGTGAAATGAGCTATACCAAGATTTTCATATTTACAATGACAACAACGATGTGATTTTTTCCGGACTAGGCCAGAAAAATGCTGCTTACTCAAAGAAAAAGTGGGTACTTCCCGGCCGGTTACCGAAAAAAACAATTTCCATAAAATTATTTTAACATATAATTGTTAGATGATGCGAAACGAATCAATTTGTTTAGTGATAAATGTTTTAAAGCGACAATAACTAAGAATGTTGAATAAAATTTAAGTTTTAATACGAAATTATGAAGATTACTCGATGTTATGTATAAATCGTTAGTTCATCGCTAGTTCAAAATGAAAATTATTTTTTTACCGGCGTATATTTGTAATCGATTCGATTCGTACTTAATTAAACTCGAAGTTGGCGCCAATTACACGGTTTTCCTGAAACGTTTCAACCAGTTTTACTAGTTCCTACCTGTTAATCTCAACAAATTGGAAACGTTACGTCTAACCGATAATCTTAATCTAGTTCATTTAATTAGATACGAGTACTTAGGTACGTTTTAATCATCGACTGCAGATAATTTGTCGATTACGAACGTTTGCTTTCACAATTTTGTTTCCAAATATTTATTAAATTTTTGATTCAATTAACGCACAAGTTTTGTTAGCAGCTTTTATTAGTATATTGTATAACTAGTGCGATAAGTTGGCGATTGCAACCGAGAGCGTTCATTCGCTCAAGTGAGCAATCGACAACATCGCACGGGTTGCACATACTATTTTTTATTGCGAATGCGGAATAAACGCGACCATAAAACAGGGATCCAGACCGATAATATTAACTGAAATAAAAATATAAACTTTGTAATGTCAACTTGACACTCCAAAAACATCCATCTAGGTGGTTTCGAGTTTTCTTCTATTATTTTCTGTAATTCTTCATGTTTCTGATCCGTACAATTTTTAATCAGGGTTTCATAGATTTTATATTTTTGTTTTTTCCCCATTTCGCCACTCCAGAGTTTACCATTAGTCCAAGCAATACGGCATGAAATGAGTGATTTTTGACATTAATTCTACCTGAAAACCGACTGTGCCATTATGTTTAGGTAGGTTAGGTTAGGTTAGGTTAGGTATCATGTGAGTGGGGCGTGGTCGCCCCTCCACCGCGACCCTTAGTAGGTCTATTGTGGCTCACCCCTAGAGGTCACAGTTCACCGCACAATCCAGCCCTTCTCACCAAGTTCATGGTTGTATAGGGTGAGATTTTTTTAAAATCGGTAGGTTCTAGGTTGGTGTATCCAAATATGTTGAACCTTATTCTTCCCAGGCACTGGGTATGAACATAGTATGTGTTCAGCAGTTTCGTCTTCCACGCAGCAGAACCGACAGTCCGTTTGTTGGTTCAGACCTATCTTTCTGAGGTGGTATCTTGGACGACAGTGTCCTGTAAGCAGTCCTGTTAGAATACGCAGGTCATTTCTGCTCCATTCTAGGATCTGCTTAGTTGTGTTTCTCGAGGGTTTAGGTAGAAACGCCTTCGAGTGGGTTAACCCTGGTATGTCGGACCAGTACGTGAGGATTTTCCTCTACGCCCAGTCCAAAATAATTGTTTTGGCGGCACTTGTGGTGACTCCAAAAACCGGTTCTGGTCCAGTGAACGCAGATTCGGCCCCCTATTTTGCAAGGGTGTCGGCTTTTTCGTTTCCTTCCACCCCCTGGTGCCCAGGTGCCCACAGTAGGGTCACGCTGTTGTTCGCACCAAGGTACTCTAAGGATTCGATGCAATTCCATACAAGTTTAGAATTTATCTTGTTGGAGCTCAGTGCTTTTAAAGCTGCCTGGCTGTCTGATATTATACTTATGTTTTTGTTTGCTAGAGGTCTGTTGGTCAACTCTTTTGCACATAATTCGATAGCGAATACTTCAGCCTGAAAGATTGTAGCATACCTGCCAAGACTGGTAGATATTTCAATCTTTGGTTTCCTGCTGAAAACACCGGCCCCAACTTTATCTGGGGTTTTTGAGCCATCTGTGTAAATTACGTATTCAGTCTCTGGGAAGAGGATTTGTCCCCTCACCCATTCGTCTCTCTTCGGAAAGAGAACTTTGAACGACTTTTCTACGTGTATTTTTGTGGCTAGCAAGTCAGGAACCATCCCGAGAATTTGGTGGTTTTTTGTTTCACTCAGTATCCCGGAGTGATCCCCGAGTCGCTCTCCATTAATTTGCTTTTCCAAAGACAGGAATCTGTAGGAGACTATCCTGGCCTCCCTCTCTAAGAGAATATCTAGGGAAGGAAGATGTAGGAGGTGTTCCATCGCTGCCGTTGGTGTGCTGGACATAGCCCCAGTTATGCCAGGCATGCCAGCCGCTAAAGGCTAGCAAGCTTTGCTCTAGCTGTCTGTTGTAACCCTTTGGTCCACCAGACTATTGAGCCATACGTGACCATAGATATTATCATTGTTTGATAAATCCAGTTTGGGGTTCATTCCCCAAGATTTGCCACATACTCTTCTGAGAATCCAGAGAGAAAACCTGGCTTTGTTTATTGTTTTTTCCCAGTGGGCGTTCCAGGTGAGTCTTTTATCCAGAACTACACCCAGGTATTTCACTTCCGTCGCAAATGAACTGCTCTCTCCGTATAGAACAGGCTGCCTAAGCTTATCTAGCTTTTTCCTTTTTGCAAAAGGAATAATTACAGTTTTACGGGAGTTGACAGACATCTGTTCCCTCTCGCACTATCTGCATACTGTGTTAAGGGCTTCTTGGAGGACGTTTAAGATCGTCGCTTCAAATTTCCCTCTAACTATTATAACCAGAACATCCGCATAGCATTAAAATCTACTCCCTGCATGGAAAGCTCGCTCAGCAGAGAGTCGACTAGAAGTGACCACATTAGGGGGGAAAGTACCCCGCCTTGTGGACACCCCTTAGCCGCCCTGAACCTAACCGACTCTCCATGCAGTGATGATATTATATATCTGTTTTCAATCATGTTTTTGATCCAGTTACAGAATTTACTGTCTATCCCTCTATCCCTAATTGATGTATAGAGTGACTGTGGTAAGGCGTTATTAAACGCTCCTTCTACTTCTTGAAAAGCTGCCAGCGCTATTTCCTTATGTTTAAGAGAATGGCCGATCTTTCCTACTAGATTGTTTAGAGCTAAATCCGTAGATTTGTCTGTTTGGTAGGCATATTGATGGGGGTTTAAGGGATGTTCCCCAAAATTCCCCTCTCTAATATGTCTATCAATAATTCTTTCCAGAGTTTTCATTAAGAATGAGGTAAGGCTGATCGGTCGGAAGGATTTAGGTAGGGATAGGTTCACCGTACCCGTTTTACGTATGTATACAACTCTCGCCGTTGACCAGCCCAGCGGAATATAACTCCACGCCAAACTTGCTCTGAATAGTTTAACCAAAAGAGGTAGTAAAATTTCGCTGCCCTTCTGAATAAGGGCAGGGAAAACACCATCCTCCCCTGGAGACTCGAATGGGGAGAAATAGTTCACCGCCCATTGTACCGATGTTGGGGTGACCACTTTTGAAACATTTTTCCAGTCCTCCCTTTTGGGTCGTGATGTCGATCCCATTGAGAGTGGAATTTGCTCCTGGCCCCTCAGAAGCAGACTGCCGGGAAAGTGGGTCTGCAAGAGTATCTCTAACGTTTGCCTACCAGAGTCCGTAAAAGAGCCATCTGGTCGTTTTATCGATCCAATCTCTTGCGTCGGATCTCTGGCGAGAGCCTTGTGGATTCTTGTGCTGGCAGGTAGATCTGATATACTCTGACAGAACCTCCTCCAGAATTCTCTTTTGGCTTTCCTTATTTCTTTGTTATAAGTCGTTAGAGCTGTACGATAGATTTCCCAGCAACCTGTTTCTTTAGCTCGATTGAAGAGACGTCGAACTTCTTTTCTTTGCTTGTCTAAGCTTTTGCTCCATCAGGGTGTACCTCTATGGTCCCTCTTTTCCTTTAATGGGCAGTTTTCCTTATAGGCCGTTAGAAGGGGGATGCGATATGCTCATTCGCCGCTTCTATTTCGGCTCTATTTTGTATAGTGCTATTTCCGTTACCTAGGTGCTGTTGGAGGGATTCACAGTACCCTTTTCAATCTGTGCATTTTGGATCTCGAAATTGCACTATCGGACCTTGTCCTATTCTCACGTCAAATCGTATGTGTCTATGATCTGAGCATGAGGGCTCGGTAGATACCTGCCAGTTAACTATTTTGGTACTCATAAACTGTGTACTAATAGTTATGTCTAGAACTACGTTTTGTTGTAGGATCTTATATTTTTCAAAACCGTTTTAAAATTTAAAATCGGATTATCTTAGACGCATCCAGCGATTTTGCAAAATATCGCTTAAAAAACTTTGAATTACAATTATACCCAAACTAATTGATTCACAGCGACAGTTTTTTGCACACGTGAAGTGCATAAGTACTAGAACATTTTTGCAAAGATTCTACGATTCTACAAAATAATAAACAACGGAGATATGAATTTTTTAAAAAACGTCGAATTTTCCATTTTCCGTAGTTTTCTCGGCTTCTAATTATCCGATCTAGCTTGTTTTATTCGTAATTTAATTACCTACATTTTTTCTATGTATACCATTTCGATTACTTCATTATTTGTTGAGTTATTAACAGAAAACCAAAAAAAGTGCCTTTTTTTGTTTAAAATGATAAATAGGACCACATTTGAGAGTCGAAAACATGATACAATTAATGTCTCCACTCACCTGAACATAATGACACAGTCGGTTTTCAGGTAGTATTACTGTCACGATTAAACCCCTATTGCTTGGCCTACATTCAAACATGCAGTTAATCTTCTGGCCTGGGTTATACATTTTTTGATCTCTCTGTCATCTGTTCCTATAGTGTCAAGTTCGACTCCCGGGTATGTATAACTATTACACGCTGTGATTTCGTATGTGTTCACTTGGATATTTGATAATTTAGTGCCGATAGGAAGATATTTTGTTTTTTCCGTTCCAAACCCCACTGTTTATATTCTTCCTGCAATTTTCGTTCCATATATTCTAAATCGTCCTTGTAGTTAGCAAGGATAACTTGATCGTGAGCAAATTGTAACGTGTAAACATAGATTTCTCAATCCCGATTCCCCTGCATTTTCTCTTCCATTGTTTAAAATTTTAGGGTAATTTACCCCGGCAATGGGGAACTGCCAGAAGTGGCTTCTATTGTCGAGCAGATATTAAACATTGAGTCAGTATAAATTTTCAAGACTTTTGACATGACAACTGAAAATTGGTCACTGGCTCTTCCTCTACTCTATTTGTGACATTGCAGTGATTTCTAAAAGTTGAAACGTAAAAAAACTGTAGATAGGAAAAGGAAGTATGACCTTGATAAATCAATTTTAAGTGCGTCAGTTTAATAGAATAAAAAAGATAATTTGTAAAATCGTTTTAAAGCTTAATATAATACCCAAAAGCAAAGTTACGCCACTGTCAGATCAAATTTAAGACCTTTCAATGTAATTGATGATGCACATCAGCATTACAAAAAAAATGCTTGCCGATTATCTTCAATTAGTAGTTAAGTGGAACATACAAGTGCAATAATTATTTTTTCGTTTTACTTACGAATTACGTTGTACCTGAGTTTATTGATATCTTCTACTTCAAAATCTTACATTAGCTAATTTATTCTACAAAAAAGATAGACAGTCTGAACAAATTGCGCGCAACACTTTTTTTCAAAGCCACATTCGAAACAGAGCTACTATCATAAATATTTTTTCTTCAAACGTGTCCGTTACATTACTATTATACAGAATTTTAGATTCTAGAGCTCAAAATATGATGATTCTGTCCAACATTCTTCTTCTTCTTTTTGTTTGGCTCTACAACTCATCGTGAGTATTGGCCGCATTCACTATTTCCCTTCATCCTTGGCGGTCTTGTGCCTCTAATTCTCACTGTCTGATGCTCATTTTCCTAAGGTCTGCCGTAACAGCGTCCTTCCATCGGTTTCTGGGGCATCCTACTAGTCTTCTGCCAAACGGTAACTCCCAAAAAGCTGTGTTTATAAAGCGCTGATCATCGCTCCTTATTACATGACCTGCCCATCTAAGCCTATTAGCCTTTATATCCCAAATAATTGTTGGAGCTCATGATTATGTCGACGTCTCCATTCTTGCGTGTTAGCATCCTTGAAGGGACCGTAAATGGTTCGCAGGATCTTACGTTCTCCTACCAGTAGTTTATTTCTCTTTGGTTCAGAGTCCTCATCTTGCTTCCATACGTCACCACAGGGAGGATTATGGTTTTGTAAATTCAAATCTTAATATTCCTGGAGAGAAGTTTAGATTTTAATAAGTGTTGAATGGAGTAAAAAGCCCTGTTCGCCGCGACTAATCTGGCTGCCACGTCTTTCTCAACTCGGTTATCCTGGGTTATTATCGGTCCCAGGTACTTGAATTTCTTTACAACTTCAAAGTTGTGGTCGTTAGTAAAGATGTTCTGCCTGACCCTATTTCTGGTATTTCTTGACATTACCATGTATGTAGTCTTGTGCTCGTGTACTTTGAGGCCCATTTGCAGTGCAGCTTCTTTAAAACGGCTGAAAATTCCACACACATCTCGTGTTGTCTGAGCTATGGTATCGACATCGTCAGCGAATGCTAGAACAATCTTCGATCCTCGTGCCGAAATGCTTGTGATCACATCTGTTCCAACTTTTCGTATTGAATATTCTAATGCTAGTTTAAATAGGAAGGGGGGCATTGGATTTCCCTGTCTTAAGCCGGAATTAATACTAAATGTTTCTGAGCTGTGACAACCTATTCGTACTTGAGCGTAATAGTTGCTGACGCACATCTTCGTCACTGTCACCAATATCTTTGGGATACCCATTTCGGTCATTGCTGACCATAGCATTTTCCTGTTGATGGAATCATAGGCCTGTTGAAAATCTACGAAAGTCTGGTGTACATCTTGGTTAAACTCCTAATATTTCTCGAGTATCTGTCTAATGGTGAATATCTGGTCAACGGTTGATCTGCTAAGTCTAAAGCCACATTGGTAGTCTCCCAGTATTTCTGCCATCTAAAAATTTTGGGGCAATTCTTACCCTCACTTGGGGTTAAAAGTAGTGGAGTCAAAAATACCGGAAAAGAGTGTCCCCCTTTAATCAAAATCGACGGGTCTTAGCGTTGTTCTAAAATGTTGACGAGGTTCCTGCAAATGGCTCTGTTTCGTTTTCGGTTGGCCACCCTGTATAAAATGAAGTAGTTAATTATAAAAACAATTCGAATAATATTAGTAAATAAAATTTTTAAAAACAAAACTTTTTTACTCGGATAAAAAATAATTGTTTAAAAAAGAAAAATTTTTCCTTTAATAAAAGAATTTGAAAACAACATATAATAGTTTTTTTATTTCGCTAACTCTACTAATTTACGAGTTTAAATAACTGTTGCAATATCAAATATCAAAAATTCCCTCTCTACGGTTAATACCTGTAAGTCATTATTATTAACCCGCCATTAACTTCCTCGTTAATATTTTAATGAGTTTTGGTTTTAATTCGAAATGTCAGTCTTGTTTCCAATGCAACCCAGATAACACGACTTTAAATTCGTAGTAGTGCGGTGTGTATTTATTTATACAATTCGCTATCGGATATGAAGATTATCGTAAAGCTTTATAGGGGTGAGTAGTTTTTTAAAAACTATTTACTCGGTAAATCTCATAACTTTAAGTCATCGAGCTACGTTAGGGCCGGATTTAAAGTTTAGACACTCCTAGGCCCAATAGTTTTTGCCGCCCACACATACATACATACAACCAATGGGGACGATATACCTTAAGAAAATTATCAGTAGTAATATCCCTAGGACGTTGATAATAGACGAGAAAATTTTTTGCTCAAGTTGATATCCAATAAAATCAATCAATTTGTTGTCATCTGATCGAACACAACCAATCAAAACAAAATTATACTGAAAAGAGCCCATGGGTTCTTTTCACTAAATCATGTCATGTTGCTATGGATACATACCTACATTACCTTTCAATTCGATTTTGACAATTCAAATATTTCAATATGTCACGATTTGGTTGTGATACTCAAGATAATATTGATGAAATTATAGCATAGCATTTTGTTTAATTATTGTAAGCTTTCTTAAAGAAAGGATTTATATTAGTTTATTTTTGGTTTCACTGCATAAGAAAATTGCTGTCTATTTTGGATTGCTCAGACTTTTAGGAGGTGTATCTCATTTAGTTTTTTTAAATCACGTGTTAATTATGGAAAATGGAAAGCCTCCGTAGTTAATATTGTTTTTTTCCCCTTACATAGTTATCAACAAATAACAAATATCGAATAGTGAACAACGATTAGCAAATAATGGATTAGCGAATGAATGGCCAAATGTTCCAAAATGCAGAATTAGTTACCCATTAATAAAAAAAAGAAATTTGTTAAAACAAGCTTGATTGATAAGCCCTGTTCCATATGGATGGTTGTCATCGCCTGGATACACAGTCAAGTTTTTTATTTATTTTAATTCATTAAACTGGTTACTTTTTAGAGGAGCAGTTGGAGAGCATTTTGTTTTTATGGATGATAATGCCCCACTCCCCACAAAACTAATGCTGTCCTTTATTATGAGAAAGAGCTTACAATTTAAATTTGAAAGTAAATAGTTAATGAATAATAAAGTAAATGGTTAATTTTAAAAAACAGTACTCGTTTTTATTATCCAAGTGTTTCTTTAATTTTGTTGATAGTTAAAGTACAAAGATGGTTATTATATAAAAAAAATTTTGACAGTTCTAACAAACATTCAAATTTTTTCATTTTGTGTCATATGAAACAATTTCACCCTATCATGTCAACAATACACTGAAAAATTTTTGCTCAAGTTGATATCCAATAAAATCAGTCATCTGATCGAACACAACCAATCAAAACAAAATTATACTGAAAAGAGCCCATGGGTTCTTTTCACTAAATCATGTCATGTTGCTATAGATACATACCTACATTTCCTTTCAATTCGATTTTGACAATTCAAATATTTCAATATGTCACGATTTGGTTGTGATACTCAAGATAATATTGATGAAATTATAGCATCGAATGTACCGAAGAATACTTTTGATAATTGTACATTCAAATAAATTGTTTCTGCTCTGTATTTATTTCCATAATCAGCAAAAAAATTTTTATCCGAATAACCCTCGAACATTGATGAATGCTCAAAAATTTTATAACATCTATCTCAAGCTTGTTGCTTACAGGCAACAAGCTTTCGAAATCTGCTATAAAATTGTTTCGACAATTATCAATGTCCTTGGGTTATTACTACTGATAATTTTATGTCAATCGAAAGCTCAGCCTTCGGCTTCGGGCTGTTACCAAGCAACGAGCTAGAGAAATTTGTCATAAAATTATGAGGCATTTGTCAATTTCCGAGTGATTATCCCCGGAAAATTCCACACCTGCAATTTTGAACCAATTAAAATACGTTATTTTGATAGATCACCACGGCAACGGAGGTATTTTAGTGGAAATTTTTTTCTCGTGGGATACCCAACAGTGAATTATACTGGAAATTTTTTGACGTTTACAATAACAGACCGCTCCTTCATTTCCTCTCCAGACCAATTCATGACCAGCAACGTGGAAAAACTTTTTCTGCACTCCTTCCGGAGTGTTTTCGTACCAAAATTCAATTATTTTTTTTAGCTCGTCTGCTGATAGTGCAGATGAACTTTCTTTTCTCTTCGTTGGATCCATTTTAGCTTCCGGCGCTTAGCATTTCTTGCAGCTCTTGCGTTCAAAAATTGTATGTCAAAGAATGGATTAAATTTGCGATTATACTTTTCAAAAAAATATTCCTGCAACTGCTTGGCTGTGCAATTCCATAAAACTTTGATAACACTCTCCTTGTAGTCTTGTGAGTTCTTTTTTCGCATGTTGAACCCATAGTCTTCGGGATAAGCGTCAATTCTTCCACAGGTATATCCGCTCTATTGAAATTATACAATTTTTCTGCGCAAAAGTTTGTAAACTGCCTCCATACGCTTGACTTCAATTTCCTGGTATTCGCGGGTGTCAACTGCTCAATCTCCTGGCGAATATTATCTCTGCTTTCTTGACCGAAGCGAAACACTTGACCACTTGACAGCTTCAAAAGTAAAATAATAATTTCGAGGTTAGGGTCTCACTTGGTTACCATGGCAACTCAACAATCAAGTCGACCACACATTTTATGTTTCGCTGGTGACTCGATGAAGAAAATAATTTACATTGTTGAGAATCGAAAAATAAATTTTAAGAATATTTGATTTTCCACCACAATTCGGTGTGGAATGTTCTTACCGAATACCACGCGACGTCAAATTAATATCCGGAAATTTTTTGACCTCTAGTGGTATTACTACTGAAAATTTTTTGACAAAAAAATTTATAACTTAACACAACGAAACATTTATTTATTTATTAAAAGTACAGTTAGTGAAGGTACAATTATTCAAATTTTACTTAAAATTAGATTCGTTGCTGTTCTCTACTATAGAAGATCTATTACCACGCATAATATTTATGATCTTGTTGTGGTGTTCTTGATCGAGTTTAAGTATGGTTTTATAGAATTTTGATTGCTATGACCAGTAATTTTTAGCAATTGTTGTTCTTCTACACCACTTTTTGCCAATTCACTAGCAGCAGTTGATCTATTCGAGTGATTTGTTATCTTTTTGTCCTTTACATTCAAGCAAATTGCCTCAGCAGCAGATTTAGTCCATCCATTTATTGTATTTCTTTATTATCGTACCATTATCGTACCATTTGTCAGTTTCATTTTTCAAGTGTCTATTTGTTTTTAGAAACAGTCGTGGTGAGGTAATATTGTCGCCTCGTTTTGATATCAGTTGATGAAAAAGACGTACAGGGCAGCTTTATTTTTCACTATTGGAAACCAACCATTTACTACTTATACAGCTTTTAGAACCACCTTGGCACGTTTTACTGAACACCGAATTGTATTCAATGCGATTTGTTGGAGAGACATCATTATTTTTCTCGATATGAAAAACAAGCAACTGCCTCTTCTCCTCGCCACGCTAATTATACAGCAAAAATATGCTAAAATTTGGGAATAAGACCTTCAGGAGTATTTTTATCCCATAGCAATATTATTTTGTTAACTTCAGTTAAATTTAACGAAATTTAACTGGACTTACGGTTACATGGATCTGCTTGTAGTTTTTTCCTGATTGCATCGCGAGCATATCGGGCTGGTTTAAATACCATATTGTTAAACGGGTCAATCATAATATTATAGTCATTATAGTACTTTTCTTGAAAAAGTTTGCATGAAACGTTCCACATTTTCTTCAACGTTGCTTCTTTAAATTCGGTCCCGTCTTTCTTTCTCATATTGACTGCCCAATCTTTTAGTATCAACGCCAATTCTTTTAAGCTTTTATGTTCATTTAATTGATATTCTCGTTCGCAGCAAAATTCCATTAATATTCCCCAAATATATTTGTGATTGTAGGTTGTTTTTCTGGGAATTTTTTCTTTGATTAGTGCTTTTATACTTTGAACATTCGCATTGCCAAAAGGTGACATTTTGAAATTTATTTGGAATGAAGTTGTCAAACTCAATCGTTTTGTCATAGTGATTGATAATTGCACTGAATGCAATTATCAGTAGTAATAACACAAGGACATTGATAATTGTCGAAACAGTTTTATAACAGATTTCGAAAGCTTGTTGCTTGGAAACAGACCGACGCCGTAGGTGGAGGTCTGTTGCCTATAAGCAACAAGCTTGAGATAGATGTTATAAAATTTTTGAGCATTCATCAATGTTCGAGGGTTATTCGGATAAAATTTTTTTTGCTGATTATGGAAATAAATACAGAGCAGAGCAGAAATACAACGCTTTTGAATGGGTCAATGATAACTTTCATTTCCTTGTAATATTTTTCTTGTAGAAGCTTACTTGTTATGTTCCATATGGTTTTGACAGTAGCTTCTTTAAACTCTGTACCATCTTTTCTTCTCATATTCACAGCCCAATCCTTTAAAATCGAAGCTTAGAAGCTTACTTGTTATGTTCCATATGGTTTTGACAGTAGCTTCTTTAAACTCTGTACCATCTTTTCTTCTCATATTCACAGCCCATCCTTTAAAATCGACGCCAATTCTTCCACCGTCCGATTTCCATCTAATTCATATTTTCTTACATCACAAAAGTCCATGAACGCTTTCCACACAAAATTTTTATTGTGAACAGTATTCTTCGGTATATTCGATGCTATAATTTCATCAATATTATCTTGAGTATCACAACCAAATCGTGACATATTAAAATATTTGAATTGTCAAAATCGAATTGAAAGGAAATGTAGGTATGTATCCATAGCAACATGACATGATTTAGTGAAAAGAACCCATGGGCTCTTTTCAGTATAATTTTGTTTTGATTGGTTATGTTCGATCAGATGACCACATATTGACTGATTTTATTGGATATCAACTTGAGCAAAAAATTTTCAGTAGTAATAACCCAAGGACATTGATAATTGTCGAAACAATTTTATAACAGATTTCGAAAGCTTGTTGCCTATAAGCAACAAGCTTCAGATAGATGTTATAAAATTTTTGAGCATTCATAAATGTTCGAGGGTTATTCGGTTAGAAAATTTTTTGCTAATTCATATTTTCTTACATCACAAAAGTCCATGAACGCTTTCCACACAAAATTTTTATTGTGAACAGTATTCTTCGGTATATTCGATGCTATAATTTCATCAATATTATCTTGAGTATCACAACCAAATAGTGATATATTGAAATATTTGAATTGTCAAAATCGAATTAAAAGGAAATGTAGGTATGTATCCATAGCAACATGACATAATTTAGTGAAAAGAACCCATGGGCTCTTTTCAGTATAATTTTGTTTTGATTGGTTGCGTTCGATCAGATGACTGATTTTATTGTATATCAACTTGAGCAAAAAATTTTCAGTGTATTGTTGACATGACAGGGTGAAATTGTTTCATATGACACATAATGAAAAAATTTGAATGTTTGTTAGAACTGTCAAAAATTTTTTTTTACAATAACCATCTTTGTACTTTAACTATCAACAAAATTAAAGAAACACTTGGATAATAAAAACGAGTACTGTTTTTTAAAATTAACCATTTACTTTATTATTCATTAACTATTTACTTTCAAATTTAAATTGTAAGCTCTTTCTCATAATAAAGGACAGCATTAGTTTTGTGGGGAGTGGGGCATTATCATCCATAAAAACAAAATGCTCTCCAACTGCTCCTCTAAAAAGTAACCAGTTTAATGAATTAAAATAAATAAAAAACTTGACTGTGTATCCAGGCGATGACAACCATCCATATGGAACAGGGCTTATCAATCAAGCTTGTTTTAACAAATTTCTTTTTTTTATTAATGGGTAACTAATTCTGCATTTTGGAACATTTGGCCATTCATTCTCTAATCCATTATTTGCTAATCGTTGTTCACTATTCGATATTTGTTATTTGTTGATAACTATGTAAGGGGAAAAAAACAAAAACAATATTAACTACGGAGGCTTTCCATTTTTCATAATTAACAAGTGATTTAAAAAAACTAAATGAGATACACCTCCTAAAAGTCTGAGCAATCCAAAATAGACAGCAAATTTCTTATGCAGTGAAACCAAAAAAAATCTAAAATACATCCTTTCTTTAAGAAAGCTTACAATAATTAAACAAAACTCACCAATTATATTTCCAACTACAAACAAACAGTGTTAAACTAAAAATATAATAATTACCAACGATCACCGTTTTGAACAAAACCAGGATTTTTATACTATTCAACAAAGTTCGTTTATTAACCTAGTAAAAACTAAACAAATAAAGCAATACCGGCTGTTACAACTAATTAATTCAATTGAATTACCAGAGTTGGCCTAATGGTTTTGCCAAAGGAAAAATTCCATACTTCGCGATTTAATGGTGTCTTTTAAAAAATTCATGTGATTTACCTGAAACAAAGATCAATATAAATAAAATAAAAACATGCTTGTTATTTAATGTTTTTTTTGCGTTAAAATAAATATTTTACAAAATACAGTGACATACAATGTGTGTTGAAAATACAATATATTTTATGAACCAACTTATTATTTTAATAAAATTAATATTCTTAAGTCCCGTCCACATCTGAGCAAACAAACCGAATGAGCACTTTTGCGCCGCATGAGCATTCAGATGTGAACGGGACACACGAACGCGCTGAGCACGCTCAAAACGTGCGGTAAACGATCTTGGCAATGTGAGACACGAAATGTATTTTAATAAAATTAAGAAAGAGGATGCTTGGCGGATACATTTAACCGGGATGTGAGTGAAGTTATAAAAAAAATAGATAGTCTAAAAGTGTTCTTCTTCTTTAGATTCCCTGTCCTCCTCGGACGTTGGCAATCACCAGCGCTATCTGAACCATGTCTACAGCTCGGCGGAACAATGTGGTAGTGCTCACTCCATACCATTGTCTTAAGTTTTTTAGCCAGGATATCTTTCTTTTACCCGGGCCTCTTCGTCCTTTGATCTTCCCTTCTATCTTCTTCTTACAGTGTCTTGCTTTCTCAAGCGTTGACTACTCCCATATTGACTACTTCTTTGTATCTATCTCTATCTTGAGCTGCGTGGAGAAGTTCCTCAGCAGTTAAACCTGTCCATTGTCGGAGATTTCGAAGCCAGGATAGCTTTTTGCGGCCTATCCATTTTTTCCCTCGATCTTGCCATTCAGAATAATTAATAATTTTTTGGTGGAGCGTCCATGTTTCGCAAGAGTACAACAGAATAGACCATACATAACACTTGGTAAACCTTTCCCGCAGATGAATGTTAAGTTGCTTGGCAGAGAGTAGCGGCTTGAGATTCTAGTCTTGGTTTTTTCGTCTGGATCCATCGACTGATTAATCCAGCTTCCAAGATATTCAAAGTGCCGAACTCTTTCTATATTCTCGCCATCGAGTGTTATTCTTTCCGGACCAACATTCATCTTGCTAACAACCATAAATTTAGTTTTTTTGACATTGATTTTCAGTCCCCATCTATTACTTTCTTTGTTTATCTTGTCTAACATACGTTGTAATTTTTTCAATGATTCAGCACAGTATCATCTGCGTATCGAATGTTTCTAATGGTTTCGCCTTCAATCTTTATTCCTTCACCAGATTGTGTTGCCCCTTTAAATATATTCTTCGTGTAGAGGTTGAAAAGTGTAGGAGACAAAATACAACCCTGTCTCACACAGAGTTTGTTATGCTGTACGCGATCAAAAGCCTTTTCGTAGTCGATAAAACATAGGTACACCGGCTTTCTTACCTCCCAACATCTTTGAAGTAGCGTGTTCATGCAAAATAGCGCTTCTCTGGTACCTAAGCCGCCTCGAAATCCGAATTGTTCTTCACTCATGCTTTCTTCGCATTTGTTGTTCCCTTCTATAATAAGATTTAAAAGTCGATACTTGCCATTCCTTAAGATGTGACCAAAATACTCCAGTTTGCGCTTTTTTAGTGTAAACAGAACGTCCAGCTGCTTGTCGAGGCGTTGAAGTACCTCGGTGTTACGCACTCTTACCGGCGAGAAAAAGCAAAAATCAAGAAAAATATTGGAACAGGAAAGGGTGAACATGAATTTATCAATAATTAAACTTGCTATTAATTACGGTTAATATGTCATAGGCGCCGACGAAATATATGACTTTTTCAAAGGTATAACTGGGAAGACCATTTACTGCGTTTCCGTCTCTTTTTCTTATTTTTAATTAATTTATTGATAATAATTGCACTGGCCCGTCCTAGATTATTCTAGTACTGGGTGACCTGAGGGCAATGCGGAATGCAAATTATCGTCCTATTGCATTGCTCTCAGTCATATCCAAAGTTATGGAAAAAGCGATTAACACAGAACTTATCAAATATCTGGAGAAATTTGTGATAATCCATGACAGACAATATGGATTTCGACAACTTCGGTCTACTGGAGATTTGCTGGCTTATGTCACTCAGCTCTGGACATACACTATTGAAAAGTTTGGTGAATCCCGTGCAATAGCCTTGGATATATCTAAAGCCTTTGACCGCGTTTGGCACCAGGCATTGTTAAGTAAATTATCTGCCTACGGTATCCCAACCAAACTGCGCCAATGGCTCTTGAGCTTCATGCAAGATCGCTCCTTACATGTGGCAGTTGACGGTATTTCTTCTGATGCGTTTAAAACTAATGCCGGGGTCCCCCAGGGTTCCATCCTGTCCCCCACCTTATTTCTTTTACACATCAACGACCTCTTGAAAACCACCACAAATCCCATTTACAGTTTCGCAGACGATAGCACACTTGTCTCAACTTTCACATCCTATCGATCACTTTCGGTGAATGATACAAATAGACTCAGACAGGAACAGGTTGATTCCATCAAAAGAGATCTTAAAGCAATCGTCGAGTGGGGAACCAACAATCTTGTTCAGTTCAACGCCCAAAAAACACAAAGTGCCACGTTTTCCAAGAAAGTGAATTCCTTAAATCATCCCATCACAATGTCCGGAAATACCCTTGAACCAAGTCCCTTCATCTCGATTTTGGGAGTCACGGTGTCCAATAATATGTCTTGGTATGACCATGTTGCTAACATCGCAAAGTCGGCAAGCCAGAGGCTAGGTTTTCTGTGGAAAGCCAGAAAGTTTTTTACTCCTGATCAACTGTTGACGACGTACAAGGCTCAAATCCGACCTCTACTGGAGTATTGCTCGCACATTTGGGGTTCAGCACCAAGGCATTCTCTTCGTCTTCTAGATTCCATTCAGAAAAGAGCCATTCGCTTGATAAACAGCTCAACTCTCACAGATACCCTTCACCTTTTAGAACATAGAAGAAGAGTTGCAGACCAGTCATTGCTCTACAGATATTTCCATGGCAGATGCTCCAGAGAAATAAAAACTCTTGTACCAGTATTGGCCACATTCGACCGAAGAACTCGGCACGCTGATCAGTCTCACCCATTTACTCTCAAGATTGACACTACAAGGACCAATCTTCATCAAGAATCCTTCTTTTACAGGGCTGCTACGGAATGGAATAAGCTTCCAAAATCAGTTTTTCCAGAGAACTATGACCTTCAACTTTTTAAAAAGCGTGTCCACAATCATTTCCTTTCTATAATCCCTTCCCCTTCCAATAGTCGCAGTGCGGGCCGTCCGCGGCCCACACGATAGGTCTACCCTTTTTGCGACATAAAAAAAAAAAAAAAAAACAAAAAAACAAAAAAAAAAAAAAAAAATTGGCTGGGGAACCAAAGTCAAGGACCGCATTGCTTGGAGGCGCCTATTGGTAAAGTAAGGTAATAGCACTAGCCCGACCTAGATTCTCCATTGCGATCATCGCATTAAAAATGCGGCGCACAACTGGAGCGGCTCCGAATGCAGGCTCATGCACAATAATTCCCCCGAATGAATGAATGCGCATGCAGCGCAAAGTGCTCATTCGGTGCGTTTGCTCGGATGTAGAATTGGGTAAAATACTTCCAGACTTACCGTGATCGAATTTTTTTCTATATGATCACCTTAACTTGGTTGTTTATAAACTCTAACCTACGTCACTTCAGGAACTGTAACAAAATCAACATATTTTCAATTGGACATGATTTAATATTGTAAACAACTTGTTCGCAAACCATTTGACCTTTAATTATTCCGTAAAGTATTTTAAGATAATCGCCGTCTTTTATGTATATAATGTAGCAAATTTGAAATCGAGACAATGATTTTTCCTTAGTTGGGCTATGCTATAATTCTAGCCATGGGTGAACGCATGCGTATCATGCACATTTTGATTAGCTGTCAGGTAAACGAACGGAGAGTAAACAAAGTGTGACCTATTGTGAGCTTTTAGAGGGTAGAAAGCTTTGTTTTCGTGGTTTTCTTTAAATATTGAGCAGAATGGAAAACAAAAATAGGGCAGTAAAAAGTCTCAAAAGTGTTAATTATGCGAAAAATGTTTTAAAAAACCTAGTGAAATAAAGTATCATATTGGTAGGTTAGGTTGAAACGGCGGTTCGGAGGAAACCCACTTGGGCTTTTTGGACCGTTGTGATACCATGATGGACGGCGGTGCCTTCTTCCTCTACCGTGAGAACCGGATTAACTGCTTCGATGCGGTTTTCACAAACCCACCATTCCTGTATTAAATTTTCACATGTTGTGACAGTGCTCGTTGCCAGGTTTCCAAAACAGTCTTATCACTGTAATCATTAGATCCAATGTGATTGTCATAATAAGTTTTGCCTATTCCCCAAATATACTCAATGGAATTAAATTGGCAATGATAAGGCGGAAGTCTTTTGTTGAGAGATTTTATTTTTATTTTTTGCTTTATTGTGAACATAAATAGTGGCATCGACTTAACGGGCGCACTGTGTTTATGGAACATCAGTAAATTCCCCTAAGATTTAAACCCGAAAATTTTTTGTTTATTAATATGCTTTTGTTGAGAGATTTTATTTTTATTTTTTGCTTTATTGTGAACATAAATCGTTAATGTAGCTCTCGATGAGTTTTTTTGGTTAGAAATAGGCACATATTTAATTATGTTAAAAGGGAATGCAACAAAAAATACATTATCGGTACAAAAATAAATATGTTTAATCATGTAATACTTACGGTATTATCAAGCATCAGATTTATAGCCATCATAATCGGAATCACTGTCGTCGCTATCCTCATTTGGATTGTAAATGATAACAGGATTAACTGCTTCGATGCGGTTTTCACGAACCCACCATTCCTTTATTTAATTTTCACATTTTGTGACACATTTTTCCCAAATTTCAGGAGTGGCGGTATTAAGTGCTCGTTGCCAGGTTTCCAAAACAGCCTTTCCGCTTTAACCATTGGATCCAATATGATTGTCGTAATAAGTTTTGCATATTCCCCAAATATACTCAATGGGATTAAATTGGCAATGATAAGGCGGGAGTCTTAGCACACAATGTCCATTACTGAGTATAATTTGATCCACTTTGTTAAATTTTTTCTCTTTCGTGCCTTGTTGGTAGCTATCGATAATAATTCCGGCTTGAAGCAATATTGTGGAAATTAAATATTTTCGTTCGTTAACCATTCTTTTATTTTTTGTACCGTCCAGGAGTTTCTTGGTTGCATATTTAAAATTTCCGAATGAAACGGAGCATTATCTAATACAATGACATATGGTAATAGTTTCTCTTTTAACCACTTTACAAACATCTTTGTAACCGTATTGTTATGATAATCGGCCGATTTTGATTTTGACGTAAATAAAAGATCCGCACCTTCAGCAAAACCATGCTTTCCACCTGCATTCACAATAATGTGTCTTTTTCCTTTACCGTCGGTTATTTTTGTTCCACCTTTAGCAAAAATTCAAGTTTCGTTTAGATAAACAAATGAAGAGCATTCTTGTTTACAGTGAGTATAATTTCTTAAAAATTCAATTCTTTTGCGCACGACTCTAGCTTTTTCATACAAAGCCTTTTGGTTGTCCTCATTTTTAAACTTAAACTTTATATGTTTCAAAATTCTCCAAAGACTCGTTCTAGAAATTTCAAATACATATTTTTCTTTTACTTTTTCTAATATTAAATCCAAAGAGACATTTTTATTTTTACGCATTTTGTACACAATGTCGCAAATTTGAAATTTGTAAGCTTCGGGAAAATCAACAGTCTTTGTATGTCAGCGGGATTTATATTTTTTAACTTTTTGTTTTAATATTTCCATCTTCCATAAGCGTGTACATTCAATATTAATGCATCTACATATCTAAAACACGTCGCGGCATTTTCGCGATCCATTAGGTATACATACACTACTTGAAATTACAATCGGTACCATACGATTTTAATGTAGGTACCCAGTATAATGATAACCCAGAATTACTAATTACTTTTCTAGAAATCTAACAAAAAATTTAACAAAAATGAATCAACAAGCCAAATTAAATCTTAATAGCTTAGTTAATTAGTGAAATTTGTTTGGATTACTTATCTACCTCTCTTATTATGTACAATAAATAAAGTCGTTGAGAACAGATTTGTTTGCAAAATTAACCGTGCTAACAAATAAAAATATTGACCCTTAATTTCCAAACAAAAAGTCTTTACCTACGAAATATTAGGGGAATTTACTTTCGTACTTCTTAAATGTAAAGTTTAATACTGGCTATCAAGTTTCTAACGATGATCCGTTACCACCGTATATTCGTGAGATATGTTATACACCATCGCATAATACCATCATTATTCGTCAGTATTTCATTAAGGTATTTAATGAACCAACTTAATGATACTTAAATATAAATTAATATTCTTAAATTATTTCCATAGTTTTATAATCACGATCCAAAATCATGAAATGAAGTAAAATTAAATAACTTATATATTCTAAAAACAATGTTAGTAGTGCTCATAAAAATCACTTTTATTTATAAAACTTTTTATTATAAAAAAACTAACTTTACAATGAATGAGTTTTATGAGTGTATGTATGTAGATTCAAAAAACGTGGTTGAATTTAATGTTAACAATGAGTTAAGTAGCATATTTTTATTGTACCAACTTTTAATTACAGTTTTTAAAAAGTCATGTCTGATAGTTCAAGATAATATAGTAAATACATTTCGTGAAGCGTAAAATAATACAAAAATACATTAAATAATAATAAAAATTTTTGAATTAAGATTGTTAAAAATTGTTGAGGTTAGCATTCGAAATTTGATAGTTTAGATGAAGCATGTGAGGTTGAAGAATTGTGGAAGTCATTCAAGGAAGAAATCGTAAATATTGCTATTAAAGTGTGTGGTGTAAGTAAAAGAAGGAAAGGATGCAAGTTACAGAAAATATGCGTAGAGGTTCAAAAAGCAGTGTCAGAGAAGAAGAAAGCCTGGCTGGATTGACTGGCTAAAAAAGCCAATAAAAGAACGCAAAAGGCAACGATTTAGGATGTAAACAAGGCAAAAATGAGTATAAAAGAACGCAAAAGGCAACGATTTAGGATGTAAACAAGGCAAAAAATGAGTATAAAAGGTTAAAAGGTGTGGCAAAAGAGGTTGTGGCAAACAAGAAGGAGAGTGATGAAGATTAATTTGTTAGAAGGTTATCTGACGATTTCCAAAACAATATTAAACTCTTCTGGAAGTCCATAAGAGAAGCCACGGGTAAAAATAATACCTCGCAACTGGAAAAAATCAGAAACTAAAATGGTGGTATGGTAAAAGGAGAAGAATGCGTTTTAAAGAGATGAAAGAAATACTTCCGAAAGTTTATTTGAGACAGGATAACAGTTGAAATGCTGAAAGCTGGACAAAGCGTGGTAACTAGGCTGTTGTACCACC
This sequence comes from Agelastica alni, assembly GCA_950111635.1. Taxonomy (NCBI): domain Eukaryota; kingdom Metazoa; phylum Arthropoda; class Insecta; order Coleoptera; family Chrysomelidae; genus Agelastica; species Agelastica alni. The sequence continues at coordinate 70,780,137 of OX467710.1, forward strand.
TTTTTAACCTTTGTTGGAGGAGTCGGCTTCGCCTCGGTCAACAATTACGTGTTTTAAGACATTTCTTACTTTAATGCCCGTGGTGTGTATACTATTTTTCTCCCTACTGTAGGCGGAAAGTGGCAACTTCGTTTTGCGTAGCGGGCCGAAAGTGATGCTTTCTGCACAGTAGGGAGAAAAAAAAGTGGGTACTTTCTATAGGGGTAGGGGGAAAATATGTCATTCAAATCTATTAAGTTAAATATTAACACGCTTATAGTAGTTTCACCTGTATCTCGTTTGTTTGCTTGTATGTACGTTTGTAACTGACTCTTTGGCATCGATTTTGCTCTACTTTAAGCAATCAGATTTAATTTAAACTTTGCACACTTATCAAAGACCGACGACAATGCAATAATTCGATCATAATATCCGATTATCCTGATTAGTTTCGCCTGGATTCATAAATTTCTTTAGGAATCCTTTGCATGAGAGTAAGAGAGATAGAACTAGTACGTGAACTACGCATGCGCGCAAAACAAATATTAACACAGTTCAGTGTTAGAATGCTCGCCTGCCTCGCGGGCGACCCGGGTTCGATTCCCGGCCGATGCATTCTTTTTGTGATTTTACCAGTTTCATTTTCCGCAGACGGTTAGTTACTTGTTTTCCCGTCAGTCTGGGTAGTCCCTCATTGTCTGAGATGAAAGCTACACAGATGTGGGGTTTCGGTATATCTTTCTTCTGTACCAACTTCAGCTGAGCGTTTTTCCAAGGTTGAAGGGAGCATATCACTTACTCCATTCACTGGACCGTCTCAGCGTCCGTACAGGACAAAAGGAGAATTCCAGGTCGAATGGTGCAGATCTGGAAACGCACTTGTGGACCATAGTCCGGTAGTTTGTCTACAGTATCCATGATGGATCATTGTAGCAGCCGTAGCTGTTCGTTTGACAACTGAGCATTTGGATGGTCTAGGTGGATCATGCCCACCTTGATGCCCTGAGCAACAGCTGTAAAATAGCGTTTTAGCTCGTTTGGATGTTCCATAGTGCGTGGCTTTTTCGCCGCCGCCTCTGGAGTGCTACCATTCAGCGTATTCGCTTGCTGGTGAGAGCTGGGGAGGATTCATCCCCGCTCCTTTTCTCATCCCGCTCTTTAAGGATTTGATTTAAGGCGGTTTCATATAGTACCCCGCTCTTGATCAATTGGCTAAGACGTTTTCTGGTCGCGCCGGCAAGTTTGACCCTCTTGTTCAGATTTATGCTGGCCCCCCGTTAGCGTAGCCTTGCCACCTGTTGTTAGGTCAGTTTTCTCGGGAGTGGTGGATTTTAGAAATGCTCTTTCAGCTTTTTGCGAGATTTGAATGCTAGGAGGGTCTGTAGTAAACACCTCCATTTGCATTCGTTCGCCTGCGAGAAGATTGCCTTCGTCGCAGATATCTGTTTTATTTGTATTGTTACTCATATTGTTTCCACGAGTAGCTAGAGAAAATGGTTGACTGCGGCAGAGCTCTGCATTACCGCAGCAAGGCAAAAATACTACCGGGAGGTTGCCTGGTATCCCAGAGGCTCCGTTAGCGATATCTGTTTGGGGCAGGCACAGATACCATACATGTAGTCCTCCCCTTGGCACGGGTCGCATAACAACTTTAGCAAAGCCTGATGATCGCGGTAAGCTTGGCTGGCTTAAAACAAACCAACCGCACCTGTCTAGTTTGAATACAAGGTAGTAAGCTCCCTTGTACTCAAAGGTAGTAATGATATAGCCGCTGCCCTATATCATGTTGATCCGCGAGTGTTTATTCTTTAATATTAGACACCTTTCCTGTAAGCCAGGAAGTTCCCTATCAGCCATTGGGAGGTGCCGTGTTGGGGTTAAGGACGTCCCCGCACGGTGTTTTAAAATTACTGACGAGAAAATTAATGTCGCTGTTTTAAAAGCGTGGTGTATACAAAATTTAAAATATTGTTTTATTTTAGTGATAATTTCGTTTAAAGTTGATTAAATTTTAAGTACTAATTAAAATTATCAAATATCCGGTTACAATAAAATTGATGTTATTTAAATATTGCGACAATTTTAATTTGAATACGGATTATCCAGCATTATGTTTTAAAATTAAGTTAGCAGTATTATATCGACTAAGTGGGTTAACGCAATGAAGGGGATTCTCTTAAAAAATATTGTAATGTTGAAATCCGACTATACATTTTCAATGATAACCTACATAACGTCACAATATAATATAAATGATAAGTACAATGTTTATTCTTATCTGGTTATACTTTTTTCGATAAGTTTGACAATAGGCCTAATTGTTTATATTTTGATGACCCCTAAAAGAAAATATTTTCTTTTACAAATGTTATTATTCAATCATTTGGTAGACAGATTCGAGCGGTGTCGTCGTTGTTTTATGTTAATTGGATACTTTTAAAAACACAATCACAACATACATACATTCAAGGACTTTATAACTCATTCATAATATCTTATTGCCAATTTAGAATGATTATACAGCTGAATACTATACATTTAGCGAAAAAACTTTATAACTGCTTGTTATGTTGGTTTATTGGTTAATTATCCATCGAGATCATTAACTACAAAAAACATTTCTCGAAGACAAATCCTTAATACAGGGTGTTTCAAAAAAAGGTGACCCCGTCTCTAGGATAGTCTGACCAGATAAAACAACGTCAGTGCCTTGTCTAAAGAAGCTGTTAATTCTTGAAGGCGTAAATGTTGAGTTTTGCTTTGCAGTCAGGACTATGAAACGGTCTTGAGCTTGCGTTGTGGTTCGTACTCGTCCTCTTTAATGCGTGTAATGTGCAGATTTAGTTGCTACAAATCGATTCCATGCTCGACTAATGACGCTTTGCGAAACATTTAACCGCGTGGCGACTTCTTCTTGAGATAAACCTTCACGTATCCAACGCAATAATTGCTCGAGCTGCACTACATGTAATCGTCGCAAAGGTAACGTAAATCATAAAACTTTTTGCTAATAACAATAAAAATGCAGCCGATATAAGCACTTCTTTTCGACTAAAATGTAGACAACATTCCAATATTCTTCTGTTAAAAAGATAACAGCCGAGGCATATAAAAAAATTGCAAAAAATATTCAATATAGATACACAGCATACAATTTAATCCTTTAACAACATTTTTAAATGCAATTTTTGCAAAAATTATAATTATCCACTTCAGTTGTTGGGCAGTTTATACATAGAGTCACGCCTTTTTACCGTAGGGGTAGGCAGAGACCAATTCCTTTCACTTGCTACGGTTCTCACACACATCTTTTGCTTCCTCTAGTTTCATTAGTGCTCTCATATATCCTCGTCGGTTGTTGGTACTTTTGATCTGGCCTTTCTTTAAAACAATATTGATCTGATCGAGATGTTTTCGCCAAGGTCGACATCTACCGACTTGTTCATTTACACTCGCCCTATAAATTTGTTTCGTCAATCTTCCTTCATCCATCCTTTCTACGTGTCCAAACCATCTAAGCATTCCTTTATCTATCTTTTTAACCACTTCTTCTTTAACACCACAGCGTTCTCTTTCTCACTATTTAATACTTTATCGAACCGAGTCAATCCGGCTATAGACTACTCATCTCCGCAGCATTAATTCTATTTTCATGCTTCTTCTGCCAAACCCAACATTCACTAACATACATAAGTGTAGGAACCAACACTCCTCTATGCACAGCCAGACGTGCCTTTTTTGACACTTTCTGGCTGTTCATAAAGCTATACAGTGATACTTTCCATGTCTCGTAAAGTTTAAACCCAAGTATACCAACTCATTTACTTGTTCCACTCTTTTTCGCTTAATCAGAACTTCACATTTTGTCATGCTTTCTTTTCTTTTAAAAACCATTACTTTTGGTTTGCTTACATTTATTTTCATTCCTTTGATTTCAGGGCATCATGCATAACATTAACCATCGCCTGCAACTTCTCTTTAGATGACGATAATATGACTTGATCATCGGTATAAAGAAGGCGTTTGAGGATCAAATCATTTATTTTCAATCCATACGCACTCTCTTTCAAATCTTTTAATCAATCGTCTATGTATAAGTTAAACAGCCATGGCGTAGTCACAAATCCCTGTCTCACAACTTTTTTGATGGTAAACCAGTCCGTGTAAGCTCCGTTTATCCTGACACAATCAGTGGAATCCTCGTAAAGTGATTTCAGTGCTCGTATTAAACCACCGCTCACCCCATACATAGACAATGTCGACCACAATTCACTTCTCACCACTCTGTTATAGGCCTTTCCCAAGTATATAAAAGCGCAATAGACCTTCTGACTTATCGACTACACCTCGTAATGAATCCATCTCCTTCCTCTTCTAAATCCTGCTTGCACATCCCATATTATTTTCTCAGTTTCGTTACTCTTTTAATCAATATCTTTGCATACAGTTTGCCGACTATGCTGAGTTAACTAATACCTCGGTAGTTCTTACAGTAATGCTGCAAACCTTTTTCTTTGCAAAGCGGCACGATAACAGCCAGTCGTCTGGTACGCTACCATTACTCCAACAAAGGTTAAAAAAGCGGTATAGCAGACCAGTTACCACGCTTTGTCCAGTCTTCAGCATTTCAACTGTTATCCTGTCTTACCCTTATTCCTTAAAATTCCTATATTATAGTTCCCTGATGATGGAAACCAAATTTCCGAAAGCTGGGAAATTTTTTGAATGAGTTTACATTTACGTGCTGCTCCCCCATTAACTAATAAGCAACTAATACCATCTTTTATGGGTATATTAAAAAATATACATATTTTATTTAATATAAACAAATATTTCGAACCTAAAATAGTTATTTTTAATCTAAAATTGCAATAATATTTTTTTAAGAATAGCCTCACATTTGAATTAAATGAAACAGTTTTATGATTGCACTATTTGGAAAATTGTAAAATTATTGGGTAAATTGTTGACGATTCCATACACAATAAATATCGAGTTCTATATTCAATGTAATAATATTTTATTTATAAAACTCACTGAAAAACATATTTATATTCTCAACGACCCAACTCGACTGAATGTCCTCTCTCACTCGATTTATAACATAAACAAAAGTCTTTTGAATTAAGAAAAGCATGAATAACAATCTAAGTAATTTTTTCGTTTAGAATTTCAAGATTTAAGTAGCGTGAAAATAGTTAATGTTTTAAAACAACCTAGCTATAAAAAACAGCAATAACTACTGAAATATATTTACACTTATAGAGTGCGTCTTATTTTTAACACATTTTAATCGAAATGTTAAAAAACTTTATTTTTATAACAAATTACTTTATGCTATTTAGTTTCTCCATTTATCAATATTAAAAGAACTATGGAGATCAGAAGAGTAGCTTAACTGTTGATGAAGTCTCAGCGTTCCCTCCAAATATACGTCCACACTAGGGTGCGCCAAAAAACGGGTTCTCGACGCGTCGGCAAGCTACAGGAAGGAATTTAGAAGATGTATGTAGAAGTTGTAGGATGTTGTATGTTTCTGCCTCTGTTGAATCTCGCCGTGCCTCGATTCGATGTTAAGTCTTCGATAGCTACTTGGCTGGCTCGTATATTCTACTTGCTGTAGGCTTTTTTGGCTTTACCGCCGCGAATTTCTTGATAAAGTAATTTAACAACTACACTTTTATTGTTTGATACTATATTGTAAAATGTGTACAAATGAGCTTACAGTTAAAAACCTCCTGTCTCTTTAGAAACTTCTCACAGGTCGATGGCTTTTTAAATTAATATATTTTATCTTATTATATTGATTGTAAATTTTTACCCCGTGGTGTTTTAAAGCTAACTTGCTTGTTCTCTCTACGAAGACGATGGAAGAAGTCGCCAAACGGAAGTGGTCAAAAATAGTTTAAAAATAGCAGCTTTTTAATTGGTTTACGCATAATCATGTGTATAATTGGTTGCCTATAGCACGCGCCTAAATGGGAAAGCAAGTGAATAATTGGTTGCCTATAGCACGCGTCTATCGGCTGTAATAATGAAGTTTTTAAATCAAGGAATAGATTGAAGGACATTCTACAGTTGAAAAATAACTGAATTTTCAACACAGGCTAATAACTTAATGGGAGGTGAAAAAAGAAGCCTGTTTAAAGCGAAGCTTTTAATATTAATATTTAGTGGTGCCTGTTCGTACACATGAACATTTCCAAGACTAAATTGATCGTTTTCAAGGCACATATCACCAAAACGCTTTTGACCAATGGCAGAAATATCGAACAGGTATCATCTTTCCAATACCTTGGCACCATAATCAACTCGATGTGAAATTCGAAGCGGGAGATACGTTCTAGAATGGAGCAAGCCAGGAAAATTTTCACCAGAATGAAGCAGTTTTTCACCAGTCTTGATTTGAGCCTGGAGCTCTAAATGCGCATGGTCAGATGTTATATCTTCAGTGTATTATTGTACGGTTGTGAAGGCTGGACTCTCGATCCGATAACAGAGAAGGATCGAGGCTCTTGAGATGTATGTATATCACCGCATGCTTCGTATCTCATGGATTCGCCGAGTTACAAACGAAGATGTATTAAGACGAACGAAAAAGTCAAAAGAGTTATTAACCATCATTAAAGAGAGAAAAACAAGATACATGGGCCATATCGTGAGAGGCGAAAAATACGAATTACTGAGGCTGTTAATTAAAGGAAAGACTCATGGAAAAAGATCTGTTGGTAGACGTCAGAACTCCTGGTTGAAGGACCTTAGAAATTGGTTCGGGTGCACTTTGACTAAGATATTTAGAACTGCTGTATCCTGTGCCCAAGTTACAAATTAAAGAGTACTTGACATTTTAAACAAGAAAATGGAGATCATGAGTACAGTCAAAAGTCGGAAATTGGAATACTTAGGACACATCATGAGAAACAGCGAAAGATACGGTATGTTGCTGCTTATTCTACAGTGAATGGTGCTTGGAAAGAGGGGACCAGGCAGAAGGAGGATCTTATGGCTTAAAAACTTGAGAACTTGGTTTGCAACCTCCACCACGGGTCTATTTAGGGCCGCAGTTGATAAAATAATTATTGCCAAAATGATCGCCAACGTCCGGTAACGGACAGGCACTGGAAGAAGAAGAAGAAGAAGTATTCAAAACAATGTTAGCCATATGGATCGCCGACCTTCGTGAGGAAAGGGCGTGATAAGAAGAAGAAAAAATTCGTAGTTTTCTATTTTCCATTTAAATAACACAGAAAAAAATTTATTTTTTTTATTTTTATAGTTCGGCATTTGCACATTCCACAAAATTTAAAATTTTCAACGAAGTAATAAATTAATAATTTCTTAAGACTTGAAAATGAATTTATTTAACAGTATCATAATTAATTTTTTCATGCAGGAAATAAAATAAAGTAAAAAAATATCTGTCACGTGATTTTTGTTTTAGCAAAAAATATAGCACATCAGAACCAGTTTTGCGATGACAAGTAATTTTTGAAATAATATTGAAGTTATTAATTGCGATTTAATAAGAAAAAATGGGAAATTTCATACTTTTAAAAGTTATCTCTATCTTTATCTATATAAAAAAGTGTAAGAAACCTTTTTTCTATTGCGTTCAATTCTCTACAAGAATATGTTATAAACTTACTATAGAATGTGCGAATGCCAAACTAATATAATAAAAAATAATTTCTATGTTATTTAAATGGAAAATAGCAAAGTACAAACAGGCACATCTTAATATAACTATTAAGAGCTCCGCTTTAAATAAGCCAAGTAAAATTTATAAAAGTGATTATTTCAATCTATTTCCTTAAAAAAAATCTTTATCAACTTTACTTTTAAAAAAATTTGATATAACCTAAATACAATACCTAATCACAGTGTGCCAAGTTCAACTGGGTTATTTCTAACTGTACCTGGCCACTGAATCTTTGTTTCTTCTTTAGCCTAATTTCACTTGCAGAAATTTCCAAAAAGCTGCATTTATGAACAAAATGTATGGTAGCTTTTGTATTTCCTTAAGATTTAACATACAAAATCAAAAGTTATTTGGACTGGCTGGTTTTGAAATAAAAGCACCGTATAATGGCAATAAAAATTTCTATTATTACCAGCAAATGTACATTTTATTTTTAGTAACGTATGGAGTTTGCCTTCTTTAAATACAATAATAACAGTTTCCACAACATCAAATCCTATATTATCTTTGTCATTCTAATATCATTTTAAGGGGTAGGCAGAGAGCCTTTTCTCCGTAGGGGTAGGCAGAGACCACTTCCTTCCAATTGCTACAGTTCTTACACACATGTTTTGCTTTCTCTACTTTCATCAGTGCTCTCATACATGCTCGTCAGTTGTTGGTACTCTTGACCTGGCCTTTCTTCAAAACAATGTTGATCTTATCGAGATCGATGTTCGCCGAGGTCGACCTCTACCGACTTGTCCATTCACACTCGCCTTATAAATTTCTTTCGTCAAGTTTCCTTCATCCATCATTTCTACGTGTCCAAACCATCTAAGCATTCCTTTATCTATCTTTGTAACCACATCTTCTTTTACACCACAGCGTTCTCCTATCTTACTGTTGTTTACTTTATCCAACTGAGTGACTCCCGCTATACTTCTCAGACTACTCATCTCTGCAGCATTAATCCTATTTTCATGCTTCTTCTGCCAAACCCAACATTCACTACCATACATAAGTGTAGGAACCAACACACCTCTATGCACAGCCAGACGTGCCTTTTTTGACACTTTCTGGCTGTTCATAAAGCTATGCAGTGCCCCATTCATTTGTTTTCCTGCCAACACCCTTGGCTCAATGTCACTGTCACACTTTCCGTCTCTTGTAAACTTTAAACCCCAGTACACAAATTAATTTACTTGTTCCACTCTTTCTCCCTTAATCAGAACTTCACAGTTTGTCATGCTTTCATCTCTTTCAAAAACCATTACTTTCGTTTTGCTTTCATTTATTTTCATCCCATTGATTTTAAGGGCATCATGCATAACATCAACCATCGCCTGCAACTCATCATCAGATGACGCTAATGTGACTTGATCATCGGCGTAAAGAAGGCATTAGACGATCAAAACATTCATTTTCAATCCATACGCACTCTCTTTCAAATATTTTAAACAATCGTCTATGTATAAGGTGAACAGCTATGACGAAGCCACACATCCCTGTCACACACCTTTTTTGATGTTGAACCAGTCCGTGCAAGCTCCGTTTATCCTGACACAAGCAGTTGAAGCAGTGATTTCAGTGCACGTATTAAACTACCGCTCACCTCATACATAGACAATGTCGACCATAATTCACTCCCCCCTACAATCTACAAGTGATCAGGTTTGTAAGAAATTATACTGTTAGTCCATTGAAATGTTACATTTTTTAGGCCTTACCTTGCGTTTTTTAGAGGACGCAATTTTATTTTTTTGATGTGTAGGGGGGGTCAGTGTAAAGCTAAAACCAAGTTTGTGGGGTTGCCACCCTTGTCCCACGGCCGCCATCTTGAAAATAGGGGTTGAAATGGTTTTTACGATATATCTCTTAAACTATTTATTTGATAAAAAAAATTTATTAGAATTTTTTGTTGCAAACTAAATTCTCTACAACTTTGGTCCAGTAATTTTTTGTCGTAGAACTATAAATAAAAAAGTTATAAGCGAAAATCTTCAGAGATTCGAGAAAAAAATTTATATTTTTCGATATAACTTTTTTTTTTATCATTTTACGAAAAAATGATATCTGACCATTTTTGTAGATCGTTTTTGGAGGAACAACTTTTATTTGCATCATTTTTTCATTAGTCAATAGCTAAGGTTTTACAGCGCTCCGAAGTGAGTACTATTTTTCAATATTCTTAACTGTACCTATATTATACGTGTGTATGTAATATGTCATCAGTTATTGTTTTTTTTTTTATTTTTTTTTTATTTTATTATAACTTTTTTAATTAAAAATTTTGCAATATTATTAATAATTAATTATTGACTCTTTTCCCCACCAACCACGAGGTAGAGTCTAGAGGCGCGTTTTTTTTTACGTGTTATCCCCAATAGGCATAATCCACGGTGATTTTCTAAATTAGAACTACTCCGTCCTCAGTCGTTTCGATGGACCAGGCTGCGGCTCAGCATCTGATCGGCTTTCTGAATTAAATACCAGTGGAAGAACTGGAGAAGGAAACGGTGTTAATGTCGGCGGTTCATCATCATGATTATAAAAAAAAAGTTATATCGAAAAATATAAAAATTTTTCTCGAATTTCTGAAGATTTTCGCTTATAACTTTTTTATTTATAGTTCTACGACAAAAAATTACTGAACCAAAGTTGTAGAGAATTTAATTTGCAACAAAAAATGTTAATAAATTTTTTTTATCAAATAAATAGTTTAAGAGATATATCGTAAAAACCATTTCAACCCCTATTTTCAAGATGGCGGCCGTGGGACAAGGGTGGCGACCCCACAAACTTGGTTTTAGCTTTACACTGACCCCCCTACACATCAAAAAAATAAAATTGCGTCCTCTAAAAAACGCAACCCCAAATGTAACTTTTCAATGGACTATGTGTACATTTCTCAGCTTTAAAACTATACACAATTTTAAGAGTTGTGAAAACAAAAATACACTACGTAACATAATTATTATTAAAAAAAAAATTACGCGGAAAGTAAGTAGGAAAATATTTTCATTGGTATTCAAAATTCACAACATTGTGATAAAGACGTAATGAAAAAAAAATTAAAAAGCTACGCTGTAAATAGGTAGTAAGATTGATGTTTCCAGACGTCCCATTTAAAATGGCTTAAAAACATCTCAAGTAGTGGTCGTAAATTTGATGTAAAAAGCGAGTAGCATCTACTTACGGTGATAGTGAAATAATTAACGGCTGTTCAGTCTAAGTGTGAGATCTACCTATATTTTTAGAAATTTCAGTAAACTAACACTGAACTTGAGACCTTCACGTTTTTAAAGACTACGGAAAAACATATTTTGAGTATTAATTTTTTACCGCAATTTTAACACATTAATAAAATATTTTAAACTATATATATTTATATAAAAATGAAAAAATGTTTGGTATGTCCTTTAAAAACTCGCAAACGGCTGGACCGATTGGAATGAAATTTTCAGAAGTTGTTTTATACATACCGGGGGTGGTTTTGGTGAAAAAAAACCTTTGTGTCGGAAGTGGTAATTGTACCTCTCATACAACGCAAATAAAATATTCGTAGCCAAACACCTGTCATTTCAAATTTTTTATTCGAAAATATTGAACACCAACATGCAACATAGGTAAACATTCTGGAATGGCTACAGTATTAAAAACAAGCTCAATTATTGTATGGGATGAATGCTCTATGGTGTACAAGCAGTCTTTTGAAGCTCTCGACCGCACTCTCAAGTATTTCAGAGAAAATGACCGACCAATTGGTGGAAAGGAAAATGACATATTTCGGGCACATCATAAAAAACAATAAATATAGATTGCTACAATGAGGATAAAATAAAAGGAAAACGAGGTCCCGGGAGACGCCGCATAACTTGGCTGAAGAACATACGCCAATGGACCGGCAAAACATCTGGCAAAACATCTTATTTAGAGCAGCAGTAAATAGAGTCATTTGGGCGTCCGCTGAGGATATGGCACGTTTAAGAAGAAGAATTGGTGGAGCTCAATTGCTTCTTGCTGGTGATTTTCGACAAACTTTGCCAGTTATCCCAAGATCAACACCAGCCGATGAACTAAATACATGTTTGAAAGCGTCATATCTTTGGAGACATGTAGAGAAACTTACATTATCGACAAATATGCGTGTGCATTTATATGTAATGTTTATAGGTAATATGTTTATGTTTATATGTAATAATAATAATAATAAGGCTTGAGTAATAAGTGGATCGATTTAATTTTCTAATAATTTTAGGTACAATTCTTCGTTAGGTTTTAGTCGATAAAAAGTGGTCCAATTATCTCATACCAGTCCATGCATTGATCTTTGCTGAAAACTGAGTATTATACTGTCGAAACACGTAAGGATTTTGGTCATCCCAGTACCTACAATTATGTTTGTTGACAAAGCCAATTAAATTAAACGTTGATTCATTACTAAAACAAATTTTTTAGCCAAATTTGCATCTTCATGTATTTTTTGGGACATGGTTTCGTAAAATTCAATTTTGCGGTCACAGTGGTTTTGACTAAGCTAAGCACTATAAGCACTTTTTCTATGGAACCAACAGAAATATTTTAAAGTTTTGATACTTTTGAAATGGAATAGGTAGGATCTGTAGCAAAATGACCCAGTACTGCAGTTTGTGCAGCTTCGTCGAGAACTCTGGGATTATAATTTATAATAATACAAACGAATCCTCTATGATGGTCTTCTTCTTCTTCTTCTAGGTGCCATGACCGTATAACGATCGTTGGCGATCATTCTGGCTATCATGTTTCCAATCATTGTTTTGTTTGTAGTCGCTCGAAAAAGTTGTATACTGGAGAGACCAAACCACTATCTGAGATTTTTGAGCCAGGAAGTTCTTTGTCTGCCGGGGCCTCTCTTACTATTAATCTTACCCTGTATTACAAGATGTAGAATGTCATACTTTTCTGGGTGTCTCATGATTTGTCCGAAATATTTAAGTTTTCGTTGTTTTACAATATTGACCACTTCTGTATCTTTATGCATTCTTCTAAGCACCTCCTCGTTTGTGATCTTTTCCACCCAATTTACTCTTACCATCCTCCTGTACAACCACATCTCGAAAGCTTGTAGACGTTTGAGCGTGGCTTTTGTTAGTGTCCAGCTCTCGACTCCATACAAAAGAACTGGAAAGACGTATGCTCTAATCATCCTCATTCGTAGGGCAATCGATAGATCGTGACTGGTAAAAAGTTTTTTCATGCGAATAAATGTTGCCCGGGCACACTAAATACGTATATTGATTTCAACTGATGGATCCCAGTCCTCGTTTATCCTGCAGGTAGCTCGCACTTGAGACTCTGTTTAATTGTGTTTCGTTGACGTAGACACTAGCAACCTGATTATGAACTCCTTTGCTTATTAGCATGTATTTGGTTTTTGCCGTGTTTATTTTCAAACCAAATACGTCGCAAGCTTCAGTCTCTGTAGGTCATCGATGGACTGCGCGAGTATTACGGTGTTATCCGCGTATCTTATGTTGTTGAGAATTTGTCCGTTTATCACAACTCCCAAATTCATGTCTCCTAGAGCCTGCCCAAATAACTTTTCAGAGTATAAATTAAAAAGGAGTGGAGACAATATACATCCCTGTCTTACACCTTTCTTCACTTCAACATTTTCCGTCAGGTGACCCTTAATTCTGACTTTGGCAGACTGGTGCCAACATAAATTACCTATCAAGAGGATATCTTTGTCATCAATACCAGTTGTTTTGAGTATCTCCATAAGTTTGTCATGTCGCACTTTGTCAATGGCTTTTTCAAAATCCACCAGTCACACGAACACGTCAGAGTCAACGTCTCGGCAGCGCTGTATTAGTACTTGAACTCCAAAGAGCGCTTCACGCGTTCCCAATCCTGATCGAAATCCATCTTCCTGTTCAGATATAAGTTTCTTATATTTAGTTTTAATAATCGGAATAAATTCTTATGAAGATCAACTAGAAGTTTAATATTATTTTAACGTTGTGACAACTAACTGACATCACATTGAACATTGACATTTTGTTTATAAACATCGTACATATTGGGTGTACATATAAAAATGTAATCATTATTTCCAACACTGCCGATGCTTGCTTCTAATTTTTGATATATTCTCGAATGAATAATACGCAAGAATACTTTAAGGTGGCGGCCCATCAAGCTGATGGTATGGTAGTAACTACATTTTGTAGCTCTGTTTTTCTTAGGGATTTTAACAAAAGTTGACCTCAGCCAGTCGGTTGGATATATAATGCCCGTATTGTAAATTGTGTTAAAAAGTTTTTTTATCGTTGTTATTCCCATATCGCCTAGCAATTTTACTATCTCACTTCGCAGTCCATCAGGGCCTGGTGCTTTACCATTTTTAGGGCTATGTTGGTCTGGTGGCCTATATTTATATCAGGATGCCTTTAGTTAAAAACAGTTCCTTGAGCGCACCTTAATTTTGTTGAAAAGTTTCAGCTCAATCCTTAGATTATTTTCATGTTTATTATTGAAAATTGGTGGGCTAATAATTTTTATTAAATTCTGTCTTATTTTTATTTAACCACACACGCAAAGCAATACTTTGTCGAACGAAGATTTGGATAAACAATAACAATTAAAAAATAAATTGGCGTGGGGTCTATTACATTACACATGTATCATTAAACAGTTAAATATTTATTTAAAAATAAAATTACATGACTCATTACTGTTGCTAGCGTAAAACAAAATGTTTGTTGTTTCGTTATTATTATATTTCTGGTATAATAACAAAGATAAACAACCGTGCTTTTTTGATGGAAACCAGTGTTTCTGTTACATTGACCTTTACTACAATACCGATTAATGCAGATACGGAAAATAATTACACAATTTTAAAGATAGGCCAGTTGTATTGTTTTGAAGAACAACTTGCTACAGAACATCCGAATCATTAGCCTTTAAATATAAGAACAAACCGGTGATAACGTAACCGTGATACGAGAGTGGCAAAACGAGTGGCAACAATGTAATAATAAATTAAAAAAAATTAAAAGTGATATTTCTGCGAATTTTCCTAGAGCACAAAATCGAAAGTGTCAAGTCATAATCACTCGTCTGATATTGGGCCATACTCGTCTTACTCACAGTTATTTAATGACAAAGGATGAGCCTCCAATCTGCGATACTTCTAATGTACATCTATCAGTTAAACATATTTTGTTAGAATGTAGAAAATTTCAAAAATTCAAAAACTGGTATTTAACTTGGGCCTCTATTCTACTCATTTATAAAGTTATTTTTGGGTTGAGTCATCATCATTGAAGTCAACTTCATTGTCTTGGGCAGAATTATTCGTCTTCAGGTTGCGATAGAATACATGTTTAACCGGCGAAATATACGGCAAGAGCTGTAATAGATCGTCATATTCACTTTGCTGGCACATAATTCCCTTTGACGTTTGTATACGCATGTCCAAGAGATAGTAAGAGACGCCCCGGCAGACGAAGAACATCCTGGCTCAAAAATCTCAGACAGTGGTTTGGTCTCACCACTATACAACTTTTCCGAGCGGCTACCAACAAAATAATGATTGCAAACATGATAGCCAGAATGATCGCCAACGATCGTTAAACGGTCATGGCACCTAGAAGAAGAAGAAGAAGAGCTCTGGCTCTTTTTGACTTCTTTTTCCAATTAGCTACGTCACAGTACATTCTGCAATCATGCTTTATTGCGTAATACTCTCACATGTTTTGGGTAAAGATATATCCCCACCGTTAAAAAGAAGCAATACAACATACTAGCCGATGAAAAAGGAAATATAATATTAGTCCCAAAATACAAATTAAAAAAATGGAGAGACTTTATCGAGGAATTGTTTTGTGATAAGAAACGTGACAGAAATACAGAAATACAGATCTCTTCAATTTAGTGTACCTATCAGGAACTATACCTAGAGACTGGTTGGCATCAACCTTCATCGCGATTCCCAAGAAACAGAATGCCAAAAAATGTAGTAATCATAAAACCATAAGTTTGATAAGTCATACACTTAAACTGTTCATTAAGATAATACACAACCGTTTAAATAAGAAACTAGACACTGAAATTATCGAAACACAATTCGGATTTCGCAATCGGCTTGGCACCAGAGAGGCATTGTTTAGTCTGAATGTACTGACGTAACGTTGCCTCGACGTTAATAGAGATGTGTACAGATGCTTCGTAGACTATGAAAAGGCCTTTGACATGTTTTGGTAACGCGGAGTGCGACAAGGTTGTATCTTATCGCCGCTACTTTTCAACCTGTATTCGAAGCTAGACCAAGAAGCAGCCGGTATGGTCGTAAATGGGAAGCCTATCAACAATATAAGATATGCGGACGACACAGTCTAGCTTACAGAGAACATTGATGACTTCAAATGATTGTTCATAAGATATATACAACATGTTCTAAATATAGCCTGAAAATGAACCTGAATAAAACAAAATTTTTGGTGTTTTCTAAAATAGTAAATAAAAACATCCAGCTGACCATAAACAACCAAGTTATAGAAAGAGTTTTTACGTATAAATATCTAGGAACTATAATAGACTCCAGTAATGACTGACTCTTCAAAATAATTAAGATCAAGGATCAAAATAGCGCGTAACGCGTTTTTAATGATGAAGCAGTTCTTTTGTTACCGATCGTTGAATCAAAGACTGAAACTACGAATGATAAAATGTTACATACTCTCTATTTTTCTCTATGGCATAGAAGCAGCAACACTAAATAAAACATCTTTGAAAAAATTGGAAGCCTTCGAAATGTGGTTGTACAGAAGAATACTCAGAATATCGTATGTAGACCGAATCACTAACGAAGAAGTACTCAGACGACTAGGAAAAGGGACAGAGAGCTTGTGAATGAGACAAAAATCCGAAAACTACAGTACCTAGGTCACGTTATGAAAGGAGAAAGACATCATACTCTGTAACAAGTGATTATACAGGGCAAAATTGTTGGCAAACGTAGCATAGGTCGAAGACGAATGTCGTGGCTGCGCACTGAGAGAGTGGTTTAACTGTTCGTCAGTCCAACTTTTTAGGTCTGCGGTGGATAGAGTTAAAACCTTTTAAAGAAGACGGCCCCCTAAGAAGAAGAAGATATCCCCACTTATCTGAAAAACGATATACGATCAATAATACAAAATGGGCCACAGAAAACATTCCATCCCGATATTTGACAGTATTCAAAAGAGGTGAGAAATCATACAGTCAAAAATCCACCAAAAATAATATTTTAATAAGGCTTACATCAAAAAGAAGGCATACAACAGCAGTGAAGGGACATGTTTCTAAGGATTAATCCTTTATGTTCTACACAAAGAAGATCTAAAGTAAACAATATATTATAATTACAAGAGGCAAAATGAGAGAAAAAAAATTAGCATACCAATCTGGGGTGGAAAAAATGGCATTACGGTAACAAAACATTAAAAAAGGACTTCTCTGTGCTGAATATGAAGGATTATTCTTTCGAAATATGTCCCTACCCTACTGTTGTAAGCCTTCCTCTTGATATTAAAAGATTATTTTGTGGTGGATTTTTGACTGCATGATTTTTCACCTACCTCAATATCAACTCCACTGTATGTTATGGATCACCTTCTATGGGTATTCAGAAGAACTTAAGGAAATGCTGAAACACATCATTTTTGTTCCAAAGGGGACACATTTTTACGATACAAATATCGTGTCATTTGTCATGTTTTTTTTTTTGATATTTACACCGTCTTTGCAAAAAAGGTCTAAATTAATTTTTAGTGCAACATCTCTTAACATTGAAACGCGACGCCTATGTTTCGATAATGTGTCATTTTTTTCTGTCATACTGTCATATCAAAAAATATGAAAATAATCTCAACTCGTTCTGCCATTTAATATATCATTTTGAAAGTACCTATTAAAAAAAATAATTGATTTATCAACATCAATGTTAAACAAAGTGTTTTAAAATCAAATTACTATATTTTTTATTAAATTCGTTTTAATTTGTAGATTGTAGATTGTAGAGGGGGTCGTGGAGGCTATGCAACCTGTCAAGCATCTCGAACTATCAGATTTTTTGTGCATGACCCTTAATCAATTCGAGGCCCAGGATTCCGAGACTTTGAGCAAAGTTTATCAGTTTCCTGGGGGCTAAGTTTCTGACATCGAAGGGCTTAAGAAAGGCCCCTTCCAGAAACTTGAGCCTCTTGCAGAAAAGCGCTGGGTATTCGCAAAGCAAATGTTCTGCAGTTTCAGCGAAGTTCTCGCAGTAGCGGCAACTATCACTCTCTGTTTTGCCCATCTTTTTAAGGTGATACCTCAGAGGGCAGTGTCCAGTGAGGAGCCCCGTCACCAGTTTCTTTGGCTAGGCAATCTGCTTCTTCGTTGCCTTTAACTCCCCTGTGACCTGGAACCCACATCAGAGTAATCGTTTTAATTTACTTTTATTGTGACAGAAAAATTAACACATCAAAACATAGGCGTTACGTTTAATTTTTAAGAGGTGTTGCACTTTAAATTAATTAAGACTTTTTGGCAAAGATGGTGTTAATAAAAAAAAAAGACGTGGATGATTATATGCCTGAATACTCCATATAAATGCCTTTCTAATGATGTGCCTTATTCCCTATTTTAAATTAAGGGGTTGAAGAAGTGGAAGTGGTTCTATAACAAAAATAGGCGTGTTTCAGCATTACCTTAAATTCTAATGAATACTGCCAAATATCGGGGTGGACTGTTTGGTCTTGTTCTACAACTTAAAATTGTTTATTTAACCGCAAATTCTTTTATTACCTAAAGAAGTAAATGTACAAAAAAATTTCGAGGTGATTTATTAAAGAAAAATGTAACTATTAGTTTGTGATTAAAAAAAATATAATCGAGTAATTAGTAGCCAAACGACACGTAACCGTAATAAATAAGTAGGTACTTAAAGACAACTTTTGTTACTAATTACTTATTACACATTTTAAACGATTTATTGTTAACTAGCTGTTGGCCGCGACGTCGTCTGCGTGGCATTTAGATTTATCTTAATATCTTTAAATGAGGATAGCTAATTTTTTTTTGACATCCGATTTAACATCAAAGAATGTCTTTATAGAACACCATAGTATGCGTTTTAAAAATGAACCGTGATATCTAGTGAATTTTTTGAAAACCAAATTTTAAAAGGATGATTTTTTTCCTTTGGACGTTGTTGTTCGTTCGTGTTGCGACGTCTATAGGGCTTCGACGATAGTAATTATTATTTTTCTTGTAACTTCTTAGGCTAAAAATATCTTTAAATCAGAATAACTTTTTTGTAACATCCGATTTAAATGGAATATATTCCGCTGAAATAATAAAGCTGCTCGGAGAAGATGTTGCTGAAATTCTGCATGACATACGCAATAAAATCTGGCGCCTGTCTTTGTCCTGGCACTTTATTCCAGTGAGATTTCATTTTATGTTTCCCAGCGTCGAACCTCTTGGAGAGTCCACAGAAGGGTTCTGGGCCGGAAAATGGTGTATTTATTACCCCCTTCCTTTGCAAGGCAGTCTGCTTCCCCGTTGCCTTTAACTCCCCTATGACCAGGAACCCACATTAAAGTGACCTGTTTGCTTGCTGCCATTGGTCTCAGAGATTGTTTACAGTCCCAAGTTAGCTTAGACTCACAGAGGTTTTAATGCTGCTGGACAATCTGATAGAATATAGATTTCTGCCCTTCGGGTGTTACTTTTGAGGCACTCCTGCGAACATATCTCTATCTCTATGCTTTAGGTAACCACTCTTACGCAATATTAGTTAATATAATTACATAAATAAAATCGAAGCCATTTTAAATATACAGTGTGTATCAGCCTAATCGAATAAATTCGATAAATAAAAAACTGGGGGCGTGTTAGAAAAAGCGCCCGGATGTGTCGATTGTTATTTGTAGAGGCGCATTTTATTTAACAAAGACTTTTCACACAGGGTGCGTCATATAACAGCGGCCAATACCAACTTTTTCATTTCAAATGCAAGCACCCTGTATTTTATTTAATTTTAGGATTATCCAAAAAATTCTAGATATATTTCATGTGCAAAGTGCTATATCCATCTTGTTTTGGAAATATTAAGTTTTTCCAGATTTATTGCAAAAATAAACATTAAAAAAAAAGAAAAGCAATTGATTACAGTAATTCGCTACATTTTAATTCCAGTAACATGAGGGTTTGCTAACAAATTATGAATCCAATTTCCACAACATCAAATCCTAGATTATCTTTGTATTGTTTCAATTATACTTTAAAAAATGAGGCGTTGATCTACAGATTAATATTAACGACAAGACACTTTTAACAATCCACTTTTTTTGTAAAATCACCAAGCAATACAACTAAATCACGAGGAAAGTAACTTCTTGATAAAACTAAAACATACTTTACTTACAGTCCTTTATATTTATTTACGTCTTGTAGCATCGGTAATTGAAAACACGAAAAGATTTTATTTTTAATCTGTATAATTAGTGCTTAAAGCATGTTTCTTTTGTCACCACCTGGTAGAACTTAAATAACTGTCTCTGTAGGTCAATTTCTGCGAATATTGCAGCGTCGACGGCGTAGCAGACCATACTGATAGCCCTATTGTTCATTCTGTATCCCGAATTAATTGATTTTATTTAATTATATTGATTTAAATTTTTACCACGTGGTGTTTAAAAGCTAACTTGCTTGTTCTCTCTACGAAGACGATGAAAGAAGTCGTCAAACAAAAGTGGTCAAAAATAGTTTAGTAATAGCAGCGCTGTTGTCAGCTTTTTAATTGGTTTACGCATAATCATGTATAATTGGTTGCCTATAGCACGCGTCTATCGGCTGTAATAATGAGGTTTTTAAATCAAGGAATGGATTGAAGAAACATTTTACAGTTGAAAAATAACTGAATTTTCAACAATAACTTCTTTATTTCAATGCACAACTAGGAATTTCATTTCAAATAAATGTCGAAGGCACCTTTTTAGCTATCGCTTTTTTTGTTATCAAGAGTATTTTTTTGTTGGAACAGAATGTTTACCATTTTCAAGTACATATACATATGATACCAGGTGTTCCGGCTCGATGTGTTTAAAAACTTTTAACCAAACAATGGATGAGTCACTTTCATTGACGCGCGTATAATATACAGAGGTGCAAAATGAAAATATATAAACAATTGTTAATTAATGATTTGATTACAAGTAGATTAGGTATTTGTATAAACACATCACTTTTTAACAAATTTCGACTTATTTGTAATTTTTATTGATGGTATTGAACTACCAATAAATTACTTTATAAAAATGGAAAAAAATAGGCCAGTAATTAAAACAAGTTTGCGTTCTACCTGACGCAAAGTAGAGATTGCTTAGATGAACAAAACAAATATAATTCATACTTTCTGTCTGAGCTTAGACATCCAATAACAATTTGGGGGACATGTGAAATACCTCAATTTACAAAAATTTACAAAATAAAGTAACCAAATTATTATTTAATATAGACTGTAGAACACTAATCAAATCAAATCTTGATGCAATGAGAAATATTTTGAAATTAGAATAGTGTAATTACATGTATAAAATTGGGCGAGATGCAATATAGTTGACTGTATTAAATTTGAAAGATTAAACGTCAATGGAAAATCTAAAATAGGTACCTCGGATTTAGCCGGAGTTCCTTTTTCTCACACTAATGAACTGGGATGGGATACAGAGATAGAACTGTCCACCGTTAGCTTTCGAGAGAAACTTGACTTTCTGATGACTTTACTTTTTTCTGACTTCTTGCTCGTCACTGACAACGCTATTTTGATGGTCTCGTACTTGGACCTACCATTGGTCGCGCGAAAATTTAAAATTAAATATCATTCGAAAATTAAACACATAGAGTAAGCGAAGAAAAATAAACGGAAACTGAACAAAAATGTCCCAATGTGTCTGAAGCGAAAGGCCTATAATCAGTGCGTTCTACCGGTTATGACCTACGGAGACGAAACTTTGACTCTGACAGCCACATCCGCTAAGAAGCTTAGAGTAGCCCAGCGTAGGATGGAACTGGGCTGGACATGTGGCCCGCATGACAGATGGACGATGTACAAAAAGGCTGCTCGAGTGGTGACCAAGGGCTGACAAGAGAAACAGGGGAAGACCTCCCATGCGATAGACGGACGATATCAGAAGAATGACTACAAACTGGATGCAGAGCGCTCAAGACAGAAGACAGTGGGCAGAAATGAGGGAGGCCTATATCCTGCAGTGGATGCGACAGGCTGATTGATGATGATGAACAAAAATACTAAATAACTTTCAGAAGCCCAACGAATCAACGAAATCAAATTCACGAACACTTTAACAGGCAAACTCACAATATTATCACTTATAAAGCTTCTCACCAAACAGTCCCGCAATAACAGCTATTTAGACTTATAATATAGTAAAATTCCATTAGACATAATAAACTTACCTGCATACGGTAAGTTAATAATAATAATAATAATTTATTGAGGTAGGTAGGTATTAAGTTCACAACACACAAAAGTTTAGGCAGAGTTATACATTTGTACCTTTCAAAAGGTTAAATTCATTTCTGAATACATAGTTGGAGACTCATGTTCAGAGCTTCCTCTTCCATTTAACCGTAGGATACCTATTATACATACAGGGTGATTCTTTGTGAGTTTCAATAAGACGTTTTAGAGAAACTTGACTTAATAAAAATCTGAAATTTTGAGGTGTGAGGTTTTCGGATATGCCGAATTGATCTAAAATATTTAGAGCCTCCAACTACTTCCGGTTATACCGAAACATGACTATAACTTGTTTTTTTTTTTAATAAAACAACCTGTATATTATTATCGTGCCGCTTTACAAAGGAAAAGGTTCGCAGCAGAATTGTAAGAACTACCGAGGTATTAGTTTACTCAGTATAGTCACCAAACTGTATGCAAAGATATTATAGTATAGTCAAAAAATTTTTGGCTAGAAGTCAGAAGGTCTACTGCGCTTTTATAGAATTGGAAAAGGCCTATGTATGGGGTGAGCGGTAGTTTAATACGAGCATTGAAATTACTTTACGAAGATTCCACTGCTTGTGTCAGGATAAACGGAGCTTACACGGACTGAGTTAACATCGAAAAAGGTGTAAGACAGGAATGGGTGGCTTCGCCATGGCTGTTTAACTTATACATAGACGAGGAGTTGCAGGCGATGGTAAATGTAAGCAAAACGAAAGTAATGTTTTGAAAGAGAAGAAAGCATGACAAACTGTGAAGTTCTGATTAAGGAAGAAAGAGTGAAAGTAAATATGTTTGTATACCTGGGTTCAAAGTTGCGGAGATGAGTAGTCTAAGAAGTATAGCCGGAGTGACTCGGTAATAAAGTAAAGAATAGTGAGATAAGAGAACGCTGTGGTGTAAAATAAGATGTGGTTACAAAGATAGATAAAGGAATGCTTAGATGGTTTGGACACGTAGAAAGGATGGATAAAGGAATATTGACGAAACAAATTTATAAGGCGAGTGTGAATGGACAATTCGGTAGAGGTCGACCTCGGAAAACATATCTCGATCAGATCAACATTGTTTTAAAGAAAGGCCAGTTCAAGAGTACCAACAACCGACGAGCATGTATGAGAGCACTGATGAAAGTAGAGGAAGCAAAAGATGTGTGTTAGAATCGTAGCAAGTGGAAAAAAGTGGTTTCTGCCTACCCCTACGGTAAAAAGGTGTGACACTATAGGTATGTATGTATGTATATTATTACGTATTTCGATAATGCCGCTCTTGGGGATTCTTCCAATATAGGGTTTTGCTTCCTTATACTGAATGTTTTACGAGATATGACCATTTTTATCACGAAAGAATGTCCGATTTGACTGTATCATTATAATTAATGTAAATTTAAATCTTTATTTTGCATTATGTTCTTTAAGTATTGATCATGTTGTTAATAAAATTATTATTGTACAGGATGATTCAAAATGCATATTTAAAGATTTCTTAACTTTCTTAAATGGATCACCATGTATCTTATAACGTTATGGACAGAACTTTTACTGCTCTTTAAGTTTCGTTAACAACTGCCTATACCTAAATCAAACCGTTATTGAGATGAAAATCGCATGCCACTTCTCTTCAATCACATTATACACCTTGCCAATATTTTTTGGAATAATAAACAATTTTAAAAAATTAAATTCTGCAAACAAGTTGTTGTTGCTTTATATTCAAAAGTAAAACGAATAGATTTGAAGGCATTGTTATTAAATTAGACCTACAATAAAATCGTGAAAATTCATTCGACGACCTGGTTTCGGAGATGTCACTACAAAATGTCAAAAATAAAAAAAACTATGTCAAATCGAAATAACCCCTTTTAATAGTCGTTTGTGAAAAAATAGAAGACAAACTTTGCATTAAAAGAAACTGTAACCCAATGTTGTGTACAGGTTTTTATAATATTAAATTTTTGTTTTTATAAAAAATTCCGCGAATTATTAAAAATGAATAGATAAAAATATACTTTCAATTGCGTATTACTTTTTAAATATTTTCGGTTGAAAGTGTTTTTTGGCATTCGGAACTGGCCTAATTTAGATGTGGCGGTTTGCCAAAAAACACCACATGGAAATTTTTATTAATCAATAAAAGTAAATATTTCAATAATCTAATTTATTATTTTATTTGCAGATTTCCTCCTATATACGAAGCAGACTTTAGATGTGTTGGATCAGTACATTATCATCACCCGCAGTGACCATAAGAACGAGAGTGACAATCCAGCGAACTTAATATGACTTAGAAAAATGTTAAAAAAAGACTTTTTAGTGATGAACATGTGGAAGTTTGTGATTGTTTCAATTTTGTATTTTTCGTCGTGTTCCTGTTATCCCGCAAAACCTTTAAATGAAAGAGCCCCTGATTTAACATGGGAAGCTTGGTTATTGGTAGATGATCAAAACCAAAATAAACAACCTTCTGATGGAGTATTACGTAGAAGAATTACTCCTAAATCAGTTTTTATAGCGCCTACTTTCAGCCCCGAGTCGTTACCAGCATGTGCGGAAGGATATAGCTCCGATCATCTGGGAAGATGTATAAAGATAATAAAACTAGATCAAGCAGCTCACTATGATTTTCTCATAGAAAAACTGAAAGAAAAATTCAGTCCTGTAGACTACGATGACGATTACTACGAAGAACTCCCAACTCCGGGACCATTTCAAGTGAATATTCCTCTGGGGATCCAAGCCGATCAAAACGATGATACTATAGAGGAATCTGATGTTGCTATTATTGTATCTCCTACTAAACCACAATTCTTCGTCGATCAGAAGGTTGATGTTGGAAAAAGGGATGACTTAGCTGATCAAAAAGCGCAAGAAAATTTGCTTAAACAATTAGCCGATATCACTACCACGTTAGAACCTACGACAGAGAAAGTAACGACAATATTAACACAAATTACTGACGAGGTAACTGAAACAACGGCACCAAGTACGGACAGTTCTACTATAACAGAGACTACAACAAACGTGGATTGTACTACCGAAAATAAAATGACAACTTCTTCACCGAAGCTTGACCTTTCGATAGCGTTGGTGCCAGAAACAAATTTAGTACGGTTCCCTAACGAACCAGAGATAAAAGCTCTAGTGCATTCTCGTGTAAAGTTTCCTGACGATGAAGAAGCACTTCCCACTCAAATCCCATCGTCGATAGGCCCTAATCCTCGAGCTATCGACGACACCAGGCACTCCGATGAATCCGACATCGATTTCAAGCTAATGCACTTCAGGGAATCTCAACGCCGGGAAATACAAGACATTGCCAACAGGAGGAATCGCGACAAAAACAACGGGTTGTTTCTTCTACCTCCCAAATGGACTGACAGCAATTATCAGAGACCTGTGGTTTTGAGGTTTTCCAGGAAACATGCCTATCTGGATATGGAGCAGTTCAAAAAACCCAATTTCTACAGGTCTATTCCCACCGATGATTTCGCTTATTTATTCAAATTTAAACATAAACAGTCGGATCAAAGGTGATTTTTATTTTATGTGATCATATTTTCGTAATGTATAGTTATTTATCTCGTGTATAGATTAGAATATTTTACTGTATCAGTAGGTACGTGGGTTTAGTTTTCGATAAAAGATTTGGAACAAAGGGTTGTAAAATTTTTGTTTAGCGGCTGTCCGATTTTAAGAAATTTTCATGCCACGACCATCTTTGGAAAACTAAAACTTCACTATATACATATATAGTTCACATTAACAAAATTTGTCATGGTAAATTATAAATCTCTTTTTTTTTAATCGGAACAATAGTATATTGTGTAGCAAGGGATGAAACGAGACGGGAGAGTTTTGCCATCTCTCGTAATTTGAAATCGTGTTTCATCTTACACTATATTTTTCAAACTACCTTTATTTAAACTGGGAATTTTAATGTCGAGCCACTAAAAAGGAGAAAATTTTAATTTTGCAAATATAACATCTGTCAGATTAGTTATTAGTTATAATGACATTATTTACAGGTTAGCAATAAACAAAAAGCTATTCTGACACCATGAAACTGATTCCAACTTCATTCAGCGGTCGCAAAATGTCCTTTTTCAACTGGCTAAACAGACATTGAAACTCGCAGTAACGTAACTCAAGTAACGTGAAAAATAGTTTATTTTTATCTCGTGATATTCCTTCCATATCACTCGCTCTATATAACTCCTTGTTAGTTCAATCTCTTTTTTGTATTATGTATTTTTTATCAACTTATTCCAAATTTTCATTCTTTCTGGATATCTGTACCAAATCAGCTGTTATCTTATAATTGTTTTACACAACCTTCATTTATATTCCGGTTTTCTTATTTCCCGTTTTGTTTTGCATGATTTTTTGGCTATAATCAAGGCTTGTTAGTTTCCGAAGGTTATTAAATTATAATTTTCGTTTTCAGTATTTTTTTAATCGCAGTACCAATTTTTTCTTTAATTATTTGTTTTCGCCACTTTTTTCTGTTCTTATTAATTTTATTATACTCCTTTTAGATCCTAAATCTTTACTGTTTTGCAGTTTTTATAGATTTCATAACTAATTTATATAGATAGATTCACGAAACAATGTTAAAACTAAACTAATTGCAGTTTGTTAAGATCCAGAATATTCCTTTTATTGCCCACAAGATGTAGATCAAGAAATGTTCATTAAATTAAGTTGATACCTATACTGTACAGCCAGTGGCGTAGCGTGGGCCCCGGGGCGGAATCCTAGTTTGCCGCCCCTTTGACGTCATAAAACACGGTGTTCAAAACCTATTGCACTATAAAAATAACGTCTAGTATAAGTCTAAAATTCAACTTTTTGGGCCTTACGCGCAGCAAAATCATTTATAACTTCGTAAAAGTTAATTTCTATACACAAAATGGCCAAATCACTCAATCTTATGGAGCTCATGGTAGACCTCAAGTAATTTTTTATTAATTTCAGCTTTGAGAAGCTACGCTCGCATGAAGCAACACTGATAGCTGTAGTTAAAAAATTCGAAGGGTAATTACGATATTAGGTACGCAAATACCATAGTTGCATTACTGAATAAATTCTAAAAAGTCAAGATATCCTTTGAAGGCATTGTCTTGAGCTTAAGCATCAGCCAAAGCAACGAAATTGCGTAACCTCTCTCTCTCTCGATTTCCATCTCATCCATATCGATATCACATTGCTCTTCTCCGAACTTACACTTGTATTCTGGGTTCAGTAAGTTCGTTGGTGTGAGAAAAGAGTACTTGATATCCAGCTCGAGCAGTTGCTGTAAACTGATCTTGATTTCTTGTATATTCTGTCCATCGATTCGAACATTTCTTGCCTCAACCGATTGTCATAAGTTAAACCAGCATCAGCAGCGTTCTCGCCAGCCATATTTTTTATCTTTCTTGTTCGTCGAGGAGTTATTTCGATGCCGAGATCTTCATATAAAAAACAAACTAAAAATTACTTACTATTACAAAGGCAGCGTGGCGGAAAACAAAACTGCAAAATACTGTTACACTTGAAGAGTACAAAAAGGGACAATTTTGCCGCCCTCCTAATGTGGCGCCCGGGGCAGTCCGCCCCTAAAACCACTCTCCCTCCCCCTCGGTACGCCACTGTGTACAGCTTTGGTTGTAAACAATTATTAAGTAGTTGATGTATTTTATTGTAATTTGGGTTTTTAACAGTATCGTTTATCAAAATCTTTCTAATGTTCTTTTAATAGATTTTTGATAAGTGGTTTATTTTATTTTTTGGTTTGATTGCTTATAAACTTGTTTCTATTTTTTATTGTCTGTTTTGGTTTACTAAATTACATTCGATTTTTTTTATTATTTCAGATACAATTTTATTTAATTATTGAGCACTTAAGGGTATTAAAAAAGTTTAATTGTGAATTTTCATATATTGTATCAAAAAAATTTAACTCGTCTTGTATAGGTGTTTTTAATGTAATCTAGATGTGCAATAATAAGAAACCGTGTAATTTTGTTATTTTATTTGCTATTTAAAAATAATTAACCAAAAATATGAAGCGAAATATGTTTCTGGCAAAAGATCTATGGATTAACACTTTTCAAAACCAGTAGTTGCGACTATATATTCTCAAATATTACTTGCATTAACCGAGTTATCTTTTAAATAATAGGTACCTCCGCTGTCGTCAAAAAGATTTTATTGGTGATTAATTTACACAACGTATATCTAATCCAAATTAATAGACGTAAATTTATAAACCAACTAGTGATTTATTTTTTTATATATTTTTCTATATTAAAATAATAAACTTCGTTTTTTACATCACAAAAAAACAAATCTTTAAATAAATTTAAAAGTACTTACACTAATAATTCACTGTGACGGATTTAGTATTTTTAAAAATAATACCTTAGGCTATTTACCCTGTTAAAGGGCCCTAACGAGGTAGTTCAAATTAATATTTTATCAACATTATCTTTTAATAATGTTGTAGAACAATAACAAAGCTCCATATTAAACATCAATTTAGTGAATTTTATACAGTTGGGTTTTTTCTAATAGATTTATAAAATATATACATAAAAAGTAGCCGTAACCGATTGGTGAATCAATTCGAAATTTTAGCAAAAATTAGACTAAAATCTATAGATTACAATTTAAACATTAATCATAAATTGATAATTGTTTTAAAAAAATTGTATAAAACATACTTACATGAAATACAGCTTTAATTTTACAAAATTGTTTAACTATAAATATATAGGCGGAGAGCCAGTGACACTAAAAGTGCACTTGTATGGATTCTGAAATTTAGCATAGGAATTAATAGTATTTAATCATAGATACAACATAGGCCAGAGTTTATCCTGGCAGAAATATTTTTTATAAATTTTTATTTTTCTAATAATCATAAGTAATTTGCACTTTTATGGAAATTAATTTCTTATAAACCGTTCATTTGTAGCAAATTTTATGTATTTTCAAAAAAATTTAGTGTGACAACTCTCATCGTGGCCGAAAAGTCTGTCACACCTACTTTTAATATCTAAAGTTCATAAAATGTTTCCCTTATCGTGAAATTACTTTTTTTTTAATCTCTCCCTTTTCAGTTTTTCTTTCAAAATATCTCGGTGTGACAGCTCAAAACTTGACCAAAATATCTGTCACACCACTTTATATTATAGCTCCAACCCTTTAAAATCATGAAAATGGAGCATATTGAAATTCTTTTCTGTCCTGTTTTTAATTTTCGACACAAAATACAGTCTATGTCATCTATGATTCTTTCTCTTTTTACTTTTAACTTTTGGATTGAGCTATCCTTACTATGTATAATATATTATACCTGAGTTACCCAAAAAGCATTGAAAATGTTTATCTCATCTTTGTCCCTTCAATCAGTTGCTTTAAAGCACTGTTGAACGTTACAACATTTCGATCAGTGTGCTTGTTCATTTATTATTTCAAAAATATCTGTCGTTTGAACGATTCAAATCGTTGTTGCATTTTTTATCATTATTCTAAGATTATCATTTCCTATTAACCGCCAAAGAAAAAGGAATTATACAGAAATCGAAATTTTTAAAAAAATGTGCTATCGATGAGAAAAGATGCACCAAAGCAATAAAAAATATTTCTGCCAGGATAAACTCTGGTACACCGGGCCTTTGTTGTACCTATGATTAAATACTATTAATTCCTATGCTAAATTTCAGAATCCATATAAGTGCACTTTTAGTGTCACCGGCCCCCGGGCTAATAGGAACCATGTTTTATTCGGAAAATCAAATCGAAAAAAAGCTCAACGCTTCAATGTTACGTTCAAATTAAAAATACTGAAAAGCAGTAACAAAGCCATTGAAATTGTTGGAAAATATCCTCACTTTTGGTGTAACAAAATATCCGGCAAACAAATGAAAAATTAATAGTCTCCTCGGAAAGTGGCGCAGTATAAGGCCTGAGCATAAAACAGTAAAATTAACCTTCGTCATAGAAGTGATTGATGGCAAAATACTGAAACAAACTGAGGTAGGTACATACCTAGCCAACTGTTGAATGAATAAACTTAGTAAATAGTTTATATTCGTTGATTATATAGTAGTATCTGCCTCTTTTTATTTTTGTTACTGCAGACACGATTATTCAATTGATACCTACCGTTTTAGAAAACAGGATTTGACTCGAGAAAAAAGTGTGTCAACCAAACCAAATTTTAATTTTTCAAAAAAGTTTTCATAATTTAAATGTTTTGTCACTAATACGCGTGTTACATGGTTAAATCAATTTTAATAATAATTGCCTAACATCGGGATGTCGCAAAATACACTTATTGACAAAATTATCAAATATTTCAAAGTTGTCATATTTTTATTTGGAAAGTATAAATTCTGATAAATCAGGCCGTCAAACGAGGAAGAACAGTTTATTTTTTAAATTTTAAGTGAACAATATTTAATTTTAATGTGTAGGGAATTGTGAAAAAAAATAATTACTAAATGTTAACAAAATTGAGTTAATTATGGATATGTACCTTAAACTTTTATGCCATTAGGACAAGTACTATACTTTTGATTAAAATAAGGGCATAGTTAGTAACGAGTATTTCCTCCTCGAGCTCTTATGACTGATGCATCCTTTTTGTCATACTAAAAAGTAGAGTTTAAATGAATTCTTGAGAAATTGCATTGCATTCCTCATGCGCTGCAATTCGAAGCTCTTCTTTTGTACTAGGAACGGAATTTCTTCGTCTTATGCGGCATTTCAGATGATCCCACATGTATTTGATCGGGTTCAAGTCTGGGCTTTACGGTGGCCAATCTAATGTTTCAATCTGGACTTCATTTAGGAAATTCGTCACTATGTTAGCTGCATGTGGTCGAGCGTTATCGTGCATTAGTACATGCTCTTATAGGATATGTTCAACATACAAGTCACTAGTCATACGTCCAATCACTTCGACAAGTTTGGTACGTCCTTCCCAACTTATACTTCCCCAAAGCATTAAACCGCCACCTCCAAAACTAAGACTCTCTATAAGATTGCAACTGGTGTACCGTTCCCCAACTCTTCTGTAGACGTGGTTTCGTCCATTTGGCTTACATAATTGAATTCTGGTCTCATCCGTAAAGAAAATATTTTCCATTGCTCGATATTCCACTGAACATGAGTTCTTGCAAATTGTAATCGACGAATTTTATGAATATTAAAAAGACGTGGAACTTTAGCAGGCCGTCTTGGCTTTAAACCAACATTAACTTGTCTTGTTGCAATCCTTCGTGATGTAGAGTTACAATTTGTACTGCTTCAACTTCATTGTGCAATGTCTGATTGGTGGCACACTGTTGTTAATAATTAAGAAAAATGCAAAATCAAATTAGTATCACTTAGTTACTTCACCACAAATAACTTAATTAGCAATAGGTACTTAAATAATGTAACGCAATCTGTATGATAGAAAACAGCAAAAACAAAAATCGCCATTAATTTTAAATAAACGTCAAAATATTTATGACGCGTGACTATATTCGCCTGCTAGATGAATAACATTAACACATAAAAAAGTTTACGGAGATAATTCAAAATTATTTTGAAATAAGTGATAATATATAATATTCGATAATTTTGTCCATGAGTGTATTTGTTCATAAATTGCATAAACACAAATTGATCATAATGGCTAAAGTATTTTATTTAAAATCAATGTAACTAAAAGCGACAAAAAAAAATTCCTCGATAAAGGATTGCTATTGTAATTACAGTCCTGTCTGCTTCGCTTTAGGCAATCGATGTTTCTTTAAGTAATTGTTAATAATCCTATAATAAAATGGGAAAAGAAAGTGAGATTTTTTAAGTCTTTTCTTAAACGTTTTATCACAATGTACAAAGTACACAACACTATTATCGCTATTTCATAGTTAATAGTAAAATAGGTTATGGACTACGTGTCAATGGTACTTATACTCATGTATCTTGTAAATATTTTAATAATATTTTAATCAAATCACATTCAGAACATTTTTAATAGACGTTTTTATGCTCTTAAATACAAAATTTGAAATGTAGGTACGTTTCTGTGTTTTTAATCATTTTTCTGGTGGTTTTATTGAATTATTCTACTTTTATTTACGCCTACTTAAAGGGCTCTAATAGTATGCACATACATTGTGCAAACTAAAGAGTCTTAAGACGTTAAATGAGAAGCGTTCATTTATAACTAGAGCCTCCAGATTGTGAAAATCACTTCAAGATAGTTTTTCCCGCAACCGTTTAAAACCAGTTATGACAAATTAACACACATCTGTTTAGAACAACCAACGGTACTCTGCTGTAATTAATTATCGTCTTGTTTTAATTAAAAAGTTATTTGTTACTTCTAATTTAAAATAAGTTAGCAGCAGAGGTCTACACCTTACAATGTATCATCTCTTGGTGTGCTGAAAATCGTGTAAGGAATAAGAATTATTTGTTATGTTTTAACTGTACTTAAGACGTATTTGCAAATGCAACTGGTCTTAATTTCAAAAGCTCATCATAAGGACGGATTATGGAAGCGGATTGACTGTTTTTAAATGTCTTCATATGTTAGGTAAAATTGGTTCTGATGTGATGTCGTGTATATATCTATTTAAAGAGTTTTTGGTAATACAAGAGATAAAGATTTGTATTAGGTACTACTTTTTTTAGTCCTAAAGTGATATTATTTCTCAAAAATGAGAAAAATATTACTTTAAATTAAGTTTAAACGATACGCCATTCTTTTTGTTTAAACGACAAGCAGCAATAGTTGGTGATAGTCTCAATAATCCAAGGTACAAACTTTATCATTTTGCCCATAATCTGCGACAATTTCAAATATTGTAGTTTCATTTTTAAAATGATATACCCGGCACACTGAATGTTGAGCCTCTGCATGAAATATATACAAAAATCGATTTAAACAACATTTTTATGCGCTGTTATAAAAATATGTGATTTTAAATTATAATGACAATCTCAAAGACACATAAACTGTTTTTCCCTTCTGGTATTCAATATTTTTTCAAATAGTTAAAATGCTACAGCCGTTACCAGAAAGTTGATTGTTTCAATTCATTTAAAACATAAACTATACATGTATACGCTGGTAGTACATTGTAAATCTAATCCAAATTATAAAAAAATTTACCTACGCAAATCTTTGTTATAAATTCCCTCAGTATTATACTTGTCATACATCACGTCATTATTTATCAACATAATTAGAATTACCTGTGTAAAGTTAATATACTAAATAGAATGTAGAATAAATATTGTAAAACTAATATGTCTTAAATTGTACAAATTGTATAGTATATAATATGTTTTAATGTAACTCTTAGGATATTATTTATTTTAAATGTATGATGTATTGTGTTTTAATTGATGTTATTTGTGCCAGTATAACCATTAAAAAAATTAAGTAAAATGTTTTATTTTTTGTCCTTCATATTTTTAAAGCATGCATCAAGCAACATTCAAATCAATAGTTAAATTTTAAAATATTAAGCCCATTTTACACCTTGCCACAATAGACCTATTATGGGTCGCAGTGGAGGGGCGACCTATGCTCCACTCACATGACACCTTACCCAACCTATTTGGAAGTATATACCACATTTCAACTATCTAACAATAATCTGAAGACTTTTTTTTCTCTTTCTCTCTCAGGTAGTACAAAAATGCATTTTTAAAATTTTAGTATCAATTTTTGAAAATAATTTGCGCATTATTTTTTACTTAAGTAATTAAATTTTCCTTTACTTTAATCTTCATTTTTTCAAAATTCATATCGATACAGTATTTTTTTGAATTTAGCATTTCCTTCATAAAATAGTTAAAAAAACACTGCATAACTACTGTACCTACCAGTTACATACATGATAATTAGTGGTTTTTAAAAAAAGTTCCAATGACAGATGTAACACTGCTTATTATACTAAAAAATAACTGTCCACAAAATGTATTTCTTGCTTTAGTAACTCCACATACAGAAAGAAATGATTACAAAATAAATGTTGTGAGGTGTATTGGATTTAAATCTTTTTTTAAGACTAACATTTATTAAATTGTGTACATGATCAATTACTTCACATTCCATACACTATTTATGCCTTGTCAGTTTTATGTACATACATAATTACAAACAAAATTTAACAAATATAACTATTATTTTCATTTAAAACTAACATTATAACAAAAATAAAAGTCAAAACTAATTTTATTGATTTAATTTATCTACCTAACACCTACAACTTAACTTAATTTACAGTTGTATCTCATACTTTGAAGTATAAAGAATGGAGATAAAAAATGAATATGCATACAGTAAATTTGTTACTTTTACCACCATATCACGAATATAAATGTAAATTTTGCAAAAGGAGTATTTGCTCTTCTTTGTGTTTACTTGGTGAATAAACTTTGAAGTTAAATTATGTAGTCACACTTTCAATTTCTGATTTGGCTATCCTCTCAAGATCGTCTAAACTGAGATTCTGAACTTTAGAATGAAAATTTCTCATAAATTCATCTACAATGACTTTGCACTGTTCTTCAGAGTAGTACTTTCTTAGAAATATATGAAGAGTAGTGTTGAAAGACTCGGGTTTCTTTATTGCAACATAAAGCTTAGTTCCATCTTTTATCCTGGGATATTCACTCAGGGATTTATCGTCCTGTAGACATTTTCCGTTTAATATTAATGTTTGCTGAAACACTGGAATTTTCAAATTCTTCTCCACTAATCTCTTAAGTTCTGAAACAGTACTATTTTCACTTATTTCCACCAAACAACTGCCTCCTTTTAAACATTTTACAGTAATTTTCATTTTAATTATTCTATTTAAATTAATTTTATCAGTATCTCAAATTTTTGTATGTGACAATGACAAATTTATATTATCAAAAATGTCAATAGATAGCAATTGTCAACTGTCTTCTGACGCTTTGAAAACGTACGTTCGTTTGATATTTTCGGTTCTTGATCTTTGACATCAATTTTAGTTCACTATGTTTCGAAAATAATTATTTACCTTAAGTTTTTACTGCATCACATACGAAAACTATCTACTCCATCTAAATGTACAGCTTTTTAAATACCGTATCATCCAACTTGCCCTTTATTTACACCTTGCATATAAGCAACCCAAAAGGTTTTTCAGTGTAGGTACTTGTAAATAGCTTCTTGATTCGTGCAAGCTGCTTCAAAAAAAATATTTTTACAAATTTATGTTTACAATATTTACACTATGGTATTACAGTTCAATAATTACATCCGTAGGGAAAATATTATGTGAGTTGATCATTTATGTATTTTTGTGTTTTTTCGTATTTTAATTAATCAAATAATTCAATATCAATATTCAGCGAACACAAATAGCTTGAGTAAAAGATATTTTCAGTTCTCAGTTTCAATAATTATAATACTGAGGATTTCTTTTAGCGGCCAAGTCTGTTACCGATATATTCGATGATATCAAGTAATGTCACCAGCACTTTCACAATTTTTGAAAATATTTATATTTATGAGATGTAACGTCAGAGATAGTTTACCGAACAAGATGTGCACGTCTTATGTAAAGTTGTTACAAAAAGAACGGAATAGGTTCCTCGGTACTGGTTAATGCAAACTGTTCCGTGAACTTGTTCTTTAAACGGAACTGAACAGTTCCATCGGAGAACGACACGTCAGACGACATGCGCGGTACTACTGAGCTGAGATTAGTTGTTATTGAACGTACGTGACTATTTGATTTTAAAGTAGCAGATTTTAAATTAACAATATGATTGGGTAAAATAAAATTAAGATTCAAAATAATTAAAAACTTTTACTTTTGTAAATTAAAAATGTTAACACTTTAAGATAAAAAAGATATATATATATATACATATATATATGAATGAATGAATTACAATGTATTGTTTTAGGAGTTTGGAATTTAGTGAAATAAAACCACCAGGACGTCTGTTCAGTTCAGTCGGGCAGTTCACCAATACCAAATATCCCGGTGAAAGGGAGTATAGGAAAAAAAGAACATGAACAGGTTCAAGAAACAGGTTCCAAAAAAAGAACGGAATAGTTAGAACTTGTTCTCAAATTTTACCTGTTCCATAACATCTCTAGTCTTATGGAAAATAATTTGGAAATATAGCCACCTGATTAATTTTCGTTCCAAAGTATTATCACAGATGGCCTGTAATACGTAAATCTTTGTTAAATAATTGCAAAAAAAAGTGCGGAATAGGTGAATTATAATGCGCAAATTGTGTTGCAAAAAAGTACGAGGAATTTTAAGTGTTTAATCGAGGTAAAAACTTGTTATAAAAATTATCCTTGAAATTGCCCCTATATTAAATTTACAATAGCACAAATTTTTTTTAAAAAAAGTTTTTTCAAAACGTTTCCGCGTAAGAATTTCTATCAGGATATTCATTTTATAGTGTGTTTTAATGACCTGTGAAAGTTTTATGAAAATTCATTTGGCAGCCTTATTCTGGAATTATACCCTTCTATGATTGAAGTACGCGGCCTGAAACCAGTCCGAGGACCATACTTTAAAATATTGTAAATATTTATTTTGTAAAGGCCGTCTTTGTGATATTAGTTTACCTGCCTGACGCCAAGGGCGCTGAAACTTGATTCCCAAATGTTAACATGGGAGTTCCATTGCCATAATTTATGGGTATATGCTGTGCATGCTAACGTTTTGTTAATTGCAAAATATTGTTGTTTTCTTTTTTAAAAAATTAACAAGTATTACTAAAAATGCCAAGACAGTGTATGATATGTAAATCTCTACCAAATCCATTACAGAAGCGTAGTTTTCATAGGTAAGTAATTTATAAATTTCACTGTTTACCTAAAAATATAATATTTTCCATAAGATAATTATATATTTTTCGATCTCAAATAAACTCACTGTTTATATATTATTTATATTTTTGATACAGATTTCCTAAAGATGAATTGATAAGAAATAAGTGGATTGAGTCCTTAAATTTATCAGACAATAAGATAAACTTCAAAACTGCACACATTTGTAGTGATCATTTTGATGTAAAATCATTTTATGAACAGGGTGAATTACACACAAGACGTCGATTACATTTAGATGCTGTTCCACAACTGATAAATACAGTGTCTGGTATGTGTATGGGTTTTGTTAACAGCAAACAAGAAAATTCAACAGACACTGTCATGGAATTAAATGGTGTCAAGGAAGAAATAGAGGATATTAAAATTAAAGTATTACACGAGAAGTGTGATTTACCATCCATTAAAAGTGAATATGAATTGGATTGGACACAACCATCATGTAGTTACATCAAATCTGTAAATTCAAAAGAAGCAACTAGTCAACAGAAAAATGATCAAATAAAATACTTCCCTTCAGATTACAAAAAAGGTAAGTGAAAACCTAAAGTTATTTGTGTTTAATCATATTACAAAGTGGAAACACCATTTTTGTTCTCTATGTATTTTGTAAACGTGGTTTTTTTAACATTGAACACATTAATTTAACAGAAACTCTCATGGAATTAAATGATAACAAGGAAGAAATGAAAGATATTAAATTTGAATTATTACAAGAAGAGTGTGATTTACCATCAATTAAAAGTGAATATGAATTGGATTGGACACCACAACCATTATGTAGTAAAATCAAATCTGAGAATTCAAAAGAAGCTACTAGTCTACAGAAAAATAACAAAAGGAAAAACTCCTGTTTGGATAACAAAAAAGGTGAGTGTAAACTTAGTCAAAAGCTATACTTTCCTCTAAAATTCATCTGGGAGAGCATCGTTGCCTATCAACCAAAATATTTTTTTTTCCACTTTATTTGCAATCTGTTACAAATTTTAACAATAAGCAAATAGTTTGTTTATAAATTTGTCATGTAGGAAAAGTGTCCTGTGACAATTTCCTATAAATTATTACTTAAAACAAAAGTTAAAAAGTAAGTTTAAAATTTGGGAGTACAAAACACTACACTATCACAGTTGGTCTATGTGTTAGGTTTCGAGCTAATCTGTTTGGATGCTTATTTAAATGAATGTTGTACTTATCGTAGTAGTTCGTTATATCTGATTTCACAGAGTTCATCTGCAGGTCTCTTTTTTATGTAGTTTGGAACAAACCATGGAGCGTTGGTCATCAGTCGAAGAACCTTTGATTGGAAACGTTCTAAAATTTCTATGTTAGAGAGTGATGCCGTTCCCCACAGCTGGATCCCGTAACTTCGTAACTTTTGATTTTATTCCAATCAGCCAGTAGAGCTGCTTTGGTTTAAAACCCAGCTGCTTACGTTTTGAGAATATATCCATCACCAAATCTGTCCGAGTTGCATTTACGAACCGTCGTGGAAACTGCCCACCAATTAAACTTAACAACAGTCAACTACCACACCATGATGAAGCGAAATATTTAGTTTACCTTGACAGATGACTCACATGTAGAAAACATACAGTGTGGAACAGCCAAATGGAATAAATTCGATAACGAATAAATGAGAGCGTGTTGGAAACACGCTTGGACACGTCGATTTGTATTTTTAGATGCGCATTTTTTTCCAAAAAAAAATTATATAGGGTGTGTCATGTGACAGTGGCCGATACTAACTTTCTTATTTTAAATACAACCCCTTGTATATTTTTTATTTTTTGGATTCTTCAGAAAATTCTAGACATAATTCATGTACAATGTCCCATACCTATCTTCAACTGTTTCGGAAATATTAAGTGTTTTCAGATGTATTACAAAAATTAACATTAAAAAAAGAAAATTATTTTATTTCACAAATAATGTAAAAACAAAAAAACATTAATTTCAATGTAAGAGATGTTCAAAATGCTCGCCGCGAACGTCTTGGCAACATGCTAATCTGGTATAGAAATGTCTTCTAACGTTACTCAACATCTCAGGCGTGACTAATCTAATATCAAGCGTGATTCGTCTTTTTAAGTCATGTAAGTAGAGTGGTTTAGTTTTTTATACAATACTTTTGACATATCCCCACAAAAAAAAGTCTAATGGCGTCAGATCAGGAGATCGTGCTAGCCATTCTATCGATCCGCGCCTCCCATTCCACTGATTTGGAAAATTTTGGTTCAGGTACTGCCGAACATTAATTTGGTAATGGGGCGGTGCTCCATCTTGCTGAAACCATAGTATATTGGCAGGAACTTGTGGGTTTGCTGGATCAGGATATAAGTTTGTCAAAGTTGGCACATTATTTTGGAGCAGTTCTAAATATTTATCTCCATTCAAGTTGCCATCAATGAAAAAGGGACCTACGATATGATTTCCAACAATTCCTGCCCAAACAATAACTTTTTCAGGATATTGCGTATGTTCCTCTCTCATCCAGTGAGGATTCTCATTAGACCAATAGCGGCAATTTTGACGATTAACATGACCATGAAATCAGTAAAAAGGAACGCATTAATGGTTTTTGCTTATTTTCTCAATATTAAGAGCTAAATGGGAAATAAGTATTGAGTGTAATGTAGCGAATTTGTGAAATAAAATAATTTTCTTTTTTTAATGTTAATTTTTGTAATACATCTGAAAACACTTAATATTTCCGAAACAGTTGAAGATAGGTATGGGACATTGTATATGAATTGTCTAGAATTTTCTGAAGAATCCAAAAAATAAAAAATATACAAGGGGTTGTATTTAAAATAAGAAAGTTGGTATCGGCCACTGTCACATGACATACCCTATGTAATTATTTTTTTTTAAAAAAAATGCGCATCTAAAAATACAAATCGACGTGTCCAAGCGTTTTTCCCAACACGCTCTCATTTATTCGTTATCGAATTTATTCCATTTGGCTGTTCCACACTGTATGTTTTCTACATGTGAGTCGTCTGTCAAGGTAAACTAAATATTTCGCTTCGTCATGGTGTGGTAGTTGACTGTTGTTAAGTTTAATTGGTGGGCAGTTTCCACGACGGTTCGTAAATGCAACTGGGACAGATTTGGTGATGTTAACTTTAATGTGCCACTGTTTTATTTTATATATGTGGTCTTGCAATTTTTGGGAAGCAATGTTTTTGTCTTCATGAGATGTAAGGATGACTGTATCATCTGCGAATGTTGCTGACAGGCTCTTGTCGCTAGTAGGTAAGTCGGCGGTATATAGAAGATATAAGGGCATGTACCGACGGGCGACTACTGCAGCGCGACAGTCGTGTAGCTCAAAATGATACAAATGAACTTCCAGGTTTGTGCGCACACGAGCGACAATTTTGTAGCTTCTAGCGGCATCCGCTGACGACAGTCGCCCGGAATGAAACGTGTTCTATTTGTCGGCGACAAAAGAGACGCCATACGATCGTAGCAAGCTATTCAGTAAACCGGTTTCTACAGGAATGAACATACGGGCTACTATTTTGTTGCTAGTCTTTGGCCTGGCATTTCGGTAAAGTTATTTCGTACGGTGCACACGTCCACAATTTGTGAAATTAATAACACCGAAAGATTAATTTTGGAAATCGAGGTTCGGCCTGGACTTTACAACACGGCATTACCAGAATACAGCGATCGTAATTTGAAAACCAAATTATGGGAAGAAGTATGCAAACACGTTGTGCCGAATTGGAAAGACTTGGAATCCAAAGAAAAGTCCGAAAAAGGTAGGACATAGTTTTTTAATAATCATTCTAGAGTTAATTAACAAATTATCAAAGTTTTGTACAGTGTAGTTAAAGTAATTTAGGTTTCTTCTTCAATACAACTGTTCCCCCTATTAAATTATTGTAGGTACCATTAATAACAAAAAAAAAATTATTTTTCGTTAATGCACAATTTATGTGACCACAGAAATGTACAATTAAATAATCAACATACTCATATATTATTATGAATTCAAAGTTTCAAGTAAAACCTTATACATAAGGTATTTTATATTTTGTCATATTGCCACGATATTTCACCTCTTGGGGAGATAAAATAATCTGCAAAATAGTCCCTGTTAGATATTCCATCGCCATCAGCTCTGGTTCCTACACGAGCAATATCATCAAGAGAGCAATCATACAAGGTATCTTCATAATGCGTTCCATCTCTTTTCCGAACAAAGTTGTGTAGAACACAGCAAGTTTGTGTTATTAATTGTGCAAATTCCACATCTACATCCATAGCCTTATGAAGAATTCTCCATTTATTGGCTAATATACCAAATGCACATTCTACCATTCTTCTTGCCCTTGTTAATCTGTAATTAAAAATTCTTTGCTTTTCACTAAGATTTCTGTTGGGGTATGGTCTCATAACGTCCCTTGATAAAGCAAATGCTTCATCCCCCACTATAACATGTGGCATACATCTACCATTGTCATCATGTGGTAGTGGTTTTGGGGGTGGAATATATAGTTGCTTTTGTCTTATTCGTTGACCCAAAACAGAAAATACATTTGAATCGCTGGATTTTCCATATGCTCCAACGTCAATCGCAATGAAGCAGTAATCAGCGTCAATCAAGCCAAGAAGTACAATTGAGAAAAAACTCTTGTAGTTGAAATATTGAGAACCTGAATGATTCGGATTGGTAATCCGAATATGCTTCCCATCTATCGCACCAATGCAGTTTGGAAAAGAGGTATATTCGTAAAATGTTTCTGCTCTCTGCTCCCATTCCTCTTGAGTTTTCTCTCCCATGTGAGTAGAACGTAGTAAAGCCCAGATAGCTGTACACGTATGTTTAACAATGCAACCGATGGTTGTTCGTCCCAAAAGGTATTCGTAGTGAAGAGAAGCGAATCTCTTTCCCGATGCCAAACACCTGAAGAAAATATCAACATATTATTTTTCAAACTTCAGTTATAGTACTTTTATTGTTACAGGCAAAGAAGTACAAAAAAGATGGAAGTCCTCAAGAGACTGCATGAGGCGAGAACTGGCTCTGCAAAAAACCCCTTCTGGTGGTGCTGCAAAGAAGAGAAGGAAATACATGTACTTCGACCAGTTACAGTTTTTGCGGACCACGATGGAAGATCGTCAAACGACATCGTCTTTGTGTTCGGTCACAGCTGAAAGCAATGAAGCCCCGATCACTGACACGGAACCAGTGGAAGTTCCTCCAATACCTCCTGTACAACCTACTGAGACACCTAAATCAATGAAAAAAAGGCCAACTAATAATAATTTCGAGCAGGATATTTTGAAGCTGCTTGAAAAGCGCAGCACCAACCCTATGGATGATCTTGATAATGATAAGCAATTTTTGTTATCGTTGCTGCCGCTCATGAAAAAGTTCGACGACGACAACAAAATAACAATAAGAGTGGAGCTAATGAACACCATTAGAAGGGTTCTGAATGACATAAAAGCACAAAAAAATTGCCAAAATGCACTTCAGTCTCTGGAGCCTTCACAGGGAAATTCTCAGTGGCAACCACCCAACATCCCGTGGCAGCCGACTACTAATAACCAATGGCAGCCCCAACCTGGCCCATCATGGCAGTCATCACAAACTAGCTACCTTCATCAGGTTACGCCGATACCTTCACCAAGCTTATCAGTAGCCAGCAGTGAAATTATCGATCTTGGCGAATCTTTAATATAGGATTATTTTATACACAATATTATATTACTCGTTCTACATATGGTTTGTTTGTAAATGTGTAATTATAAATAAAGTATATTAAATTCTTACTTACCTGAGTGTTACTGCTAATCTTTCTTCGGGACTAATAGGTTTTCTCATATTCGTTGTTTCAAACGTAATCGCTGGACCAATTGATGCAAGTAGCTCGTCAAACGACGCCACCGACATACGAAAATAATTAAAAAATTTGTCAGGGTGGATCCTCAAATCTGGATATAACTTATGAAATTGCCCTTTTAGTAAACGTTGGCTTACTATAGGATGCACCCAATACCGTCTTCGTTTTTGTAATAACCGCCTTCGGCGTCGCACTAATAAAACAGCAATACATGCTAACTCGGTAAACTCCATCTTGAGACTGACGAAAAACAAAACCCAGAGATCACAAAAGTGTGGAACGACATAAAAATCGCTTGTTTGCTCTGTCGTTTTCGCCACAAAAATGTGGTTCGTCTGTTCACGTTCTAGTCGCGGCGCTTCAGCGACACGACTGTCGCGCTGCAGTAGTCGCCCGCCGGTACATGCCATAAAGCGAAAATAATCGCGAAGCGAATAAATTCGCAGCGGAAAAAATCGCTCCCCTCTATTTACATGGGGACTAGTGGGGGTACACAGACCGAGGCGAAGTTTCGCCATTTCGTGCAGCGTTTTTTTCCGCCACAACCTCAGTTCGCTGCTGACTGCGTGTTTATTCGCTTCACTTCCAAATCGCTCCCTTTGTTTCATTGTTCGTTTATAACAGGTGTTGGAGAACTGTAAAAATCCGCACGAATGTTTCGCTTTGGTGTGGAAATAGAGGGGAGCGATTTTTACTCTTCTGAGACATGCGTTTATTATAAAGGTTATGAACTTCACTGCTTTGTTTGGTAATTCTTGTAAGGTCCTAGCTCTGATGAGGTCATAGCCTGGTGACTTTTTTGGATTTAGTTTAGTCT
The DNA here is from genome assembly GCA_950111635.1 of Agelastica alni. Lineage (NCBI taxonomy): Eukaryota > Metazoa > Arthropoda > Insecta > Coleoptera > Chrysomelidae > Agelastica > Agelastica alni. The sequence continues at coordinate 70,823,897 of OX467710.1, forward strand.
GTATAAAACTGGCCACTTGCAGAACAGAAAACTTTTTTAAGGGAGGTTCCAATTGGTAAGTGGTATTTAAGTATCCAAATACTTTTTCGTTTTCAATATAATCCTCCGTTTGCGTCTGTATGGTTGAAACACCTCTTTTAGATGATTGGAAAAGTGTAATGCTTTTTCTATATTACTTTTAATCCATTCACCTTCATCTGTACGGAGTGGTGGATTGTGTGTTTGTGGTCGATTTAACTTTTTTGTTGCTTTCCAAAGACTATAATCAGTTGCCTCTGTTGGAGTCAGGTTTTCTAAATACTGTTGGATGCCGGTATTTCTGTTTTCATTCAGGAGGTTTTTCAGTTCCTGTGCTGCTTTGTTGAATATTCTTTTGTCTTCTGGAGCTCTTGTTATCGGCCAGCGTTTCCTAAGTCTTCTTTTGGTAATTATTTTTTTTCTGATTACAGTTGGTAGGGTATCTAAGCTATGACAATTTTTCAGTACTGGCGTCGCTTGCCATGCCTTGCCATGTATGGTATTTATAAGATGTTGTACTGCCTCGTCAATCTCCAATTCAGATTGTAGAGATACGTTTAAATCTAGATTGTAGTTAATGAGCTCTCGAAATCTATTCCAGTCAGTGAATTTATTAGTTAAGGTAGGGGGTCTACAGGTTTCTAGAATTTCGGTACTTATGGTAATTAATATTGGAGAATGATCTGAAGGAAGGTCAAAGGTCTATTGGCCAGTACGTTGGCTCTCCCGTCGAGCAATATTTTAGATTTTTATCTGGCCATGTATAGTTGTCTACCTTTTGGCATAATAAGTCGAGAGCCCCAGTGAGTGTGTTTGGCATTATAATCACCAAACGCTATAAATCGGTTTCCCAGTGTGAAGAAAAATGCTTCATATTCTTCTTTCTTTATTGCATGCTTAGGTGGTGAATATACGGCCGATATTGTCAGTGGCCCTTGCCAATCTTCAACAGTTATAGTAGTTGCTTGTAGCTTTTCACTTCGGTAACTTGTTTCTTCGTAATGCTTGATTGTGCTTTTAATTACTATCGCCGTCCCGCCGTGAGCAGTGCCATCAGGTTGGTCGGTGTGATAAGTTGTATATTTTGGAATACGAAAATAACTCTTTGTGGTAAAATGGGTCTCGGAGATTAGCAATATATCTAAGTTGTGATGGATAATAAAAGATTTTACCTCTTCAGAGTGTTGGGTTAAACCATTAGCATTCCAAGCTGAAATTTTAATTAACATAATCAGTTAGTAAGCTTTGTAATTACTGTGGTTAGTAGGTTTAATAGTGCACCCATTTGTTCAACTAACCCTTTTATCATATTTTTAAGCTCAACAAGATAAGAGTTTGATTGGTTATTGTTATGTGAAGTTGCGGTATTTATTTGCTCTTGATTACTGGCTACAGTCTTGGTGTAACTTATGTTGGGTTGTGTGTAATTCATTTGGTTTTGTGTTGTGCCCTTAATATTTGTCTTTGGTCTAAGTGGAGGGTATTTCTTTTTAATTAGGTCTTTGTATACTACGCAACCTTTATAGTTGGCTGGGTGGTTTCCTTCACAAAGAATACATTTTACATTGGCTGATAGTTCTCAACGTGGACAATCCTGGGTTGAATGGTAACCTGTACACTTTACACATCTTGGTCTTAACTGGAAGTATTTTTTTGTATGGCCATAGCGTTGGCACCTACTACATTGTGGAATATCTCTCTTCATTCTAGGTGGTTCAAATTTTATTTTTTGATGTAATAAGTATTCTATGTCATATATATCTTTGTTGTTATCTGCTGCCGTTAAGTCAATAAAGAACAGTGACAGAAGAGATTTAGTTTTGTAGTGTTTTATATTCTAAATATTCTCAATGGTATGTCCAAAACCCTTGATTTCCTGTTTTAACTCATTTGTATCTGTTGAATAATGTACATTTTTGTGGACTACCCTGAAGGATCTTTCTGTTTTTAGCTTATAAGTATGGAACTCTGTTTTTTTCTCTTTCAGAGCCTTAATGATTTCTGTGTAACTTTCTTTGTTTTTAGTTTGAATTTTGACTTGGTCAAAGTTTAGCACTCGTAGTTGTTTTTTTGCTATGGTTTGTAAAAGGTTAGTTAGTGGAGAAATATTTTTGACTCCCTGTACAAAGATAGGAGGAGGTTTGACCTCCTTACTTTCTTGGTTATTAGTGTCTCCTTCTTTTTCCAATTCGTGGTTATTGTCCTGTTCTGCGTACCTATTTGATGTTTCTATTGGCATTTCTATTTTATTTATCTATCTATCTATCTATTTATTATTATTTTCTATTGGCACAATCAATCAAAGATGGTCGACAATGAAGAAGTATTGTCGGACAGCTCTGAAAAAGCTGAGATTGAACAATTTATGAAGTGCTGTGAAAACAAAAAATGTGGAGTAAAAGTTTGTATAAACTGTTTCGCGATTTATCATAAAAGTTGCGCGAAGAGGAACCAACAATTGAAGATATTATCGGAAAACAAAGTGATATGCTGTGAAAAAAACCGACAACACACAAGATCAAAAGCAATTCAACGAGAGCGAAAAAGAAATGCTGCAGCTAGAAATCAGGTATTTAAAAGAACTACTGGAAGAAACAAGAGATAAAAACAATATATTGAACATCAATAACAGTTTATTACTGGATAAAGTAGGGTTATTGGAAAAAAATTACAGAAGAAATAATCAGCCTGTGGAGGATAATAAAGGCGCAAAAAACGTAAACATAAACAATTCGAACGCTAGACCAGGAATATCAAATGAAGGTAAGCCAGTTACAGAAAGCTGGAATAAAATAAACTCAACATCAATGCAGATGCCTAACTTCCAACGAAGTGATTTAGTACCTCAGGAGAAGATGGCGCACCTAAAACAAATACCACAAACGGCAACTTATGGACAAATTGCCGCCAAAACAATTGTAAACAATCCAAACAGCGGTCCGAAAACCTATGATAATCCAACCAACAAAGACAATTTCGTGGAAGTCACGTATCGAAAACAAAACAAACAAAATAGAGTATACAAAAAGAACATTGGCACAGGTCCTAGCGATGATATTTCCGAGTTCTCAGGACCAGAGCGAAAAGTATGGCTTTATTTATACAGAGTGAAGAGGGCAGCTACAGAAGAAAAGATAAAAGATTATATTACCAAAAAACCAGGTTATATAAATGGAGTGTGTGTGAAAGAAATCCCAACCACAGAAGATGGACTACGAAGATATGTAGTAACAGCACCACTATCGAAAAAGGATGAGATGTACAAACCAGATTTCTGGCCAAGCGGAGTAGGTATTAGAAGATTCGACTTCACAAAGCACAAAGACTTTCTGAACCAACTAGGTGGAGATTTTTTATAGAAAATGAAACACACGAGGCCCAGCAGAGCAAAGAAACACACAAAAAACACAAAACTATCAGCATGATTCATCAAAACGCACAATCTATTGGAAATACAGTAGATCGAATAGAAAACAGTTTACATACTCAGTCAAACTGTAAGGTATTATGCCTAACCGAACATTGACAAACAAAAGACAGACTGGAAAATATATCTATAAACAACTTCCAACTTGCTTCTAGTTACTGCAGACCTGAAGGATATGGTGGAGCAGCGATCTATTTACACAATACAGTCAAAGGAAAACCAAGGGAAAAATTATCGAAGTGTTCAGAACAGGGAAGTTTTGAATGTGCTGTGACCGAGTGTGTGTTCGGAACAAAAACATATATCATTATTTGTATTTATCGACCTCCAAATGGAAACATAAAAATTTTCTTTAAAAAAATTGAACAACTTTTAATAAGAAGTTTCGAAGAGAATACTAATATAATTTTAGTCGGCGATATGAACATAGAAATGAGGGATGAAAATAACTTAAAAACCGAATTTATATCATTGATGAACTCATTTAATTTGATTCAAACTATCCATGAATACACAAGAGTAAGGGCACACTCGAAAACATGTATTGATAATATATTCACAAATCTAGAAACATGGAACACAGAAGTATTAGAACTGCATATCTCAGACCATCAAGCTCAAAAAATTACCTTTGAAATTGAAGCATATTGTAAAATTATACCTAAATATTGTAGATTTTTTAGCAAGACAGCTAAAGATAACTTTAAGCTGAGGCTTAACGAACAAGATTGGAAAATGGTTTTTGATGTACAAAATAACGTTGATAAACAATGGGATACATTCATGTCAATTTTTCATGGCATTTTCTGTGAATGCTTTCCTTTAAAGCTGGTACAAAATAAAAAACATAAACACTTTCCACAAAATCAAGAAGTAACAGACTGTAAAAAGCGTTTGGATATATTTTTGTCACTCAGTAAACAGAATCCTATGTTTCGATATCAATATAAAAACTGCAAAAAAGAATACGATGAACTTCTCAGACAACTCAAGTCCCAGCACTATACAGAAAGGGTAAATAAATCTGATAATAAGAATAAAACCATGTGGGCCATCTGTAATGAAATAAACGGAAAAAATTCAAAAAGGAATGACTGTCAAATTGATGGAGAACCTGAAACTATAGCTAATGAATTTAATATATATTTTAATGAAATAGTTCCAGAAATGCTTGAAAACCTGGAAAACGTCCCATTTGATGTGAGTTTGCTGGTGAGAAATGACAGGTCAATGCTTCTCAGACCGACTACACCTGAAGAGATCATTGAACTCGCCAGATCTCTCAGGAACAAACACAGCAGTGGAGATGACGAGATCCCATTGAGTATTGTTAAGTTGGCGGTGTCAGAAATTTGTGAAATTATCTCATTTCTCATCAACAGCTCATTCAGACAAGGTGTATTTCCCAAAAAATTGAAACAAGCTCTTATTAAACCTTTCCTCAAAAGAGGGGATCCTCAGCTAATAGAAAACTACAGGCCCATCAATATGCTACCAGGCTTCTCAAAATTATTTGAGTTAGCGATGTGCTCTAGACTGACTTACTTTCTGAATGTTACAAATTTCTTTACAAACACCCAGCATGCATATTTGAAGGGTAGGTCGACCCAAACCGCCATTTTCCAGTTCACCAAAAGTATTTTAGATTTAATTGAGAATAACAACCTAGCACTAGCCATTTTCCTAGATTTATCGAAGGCATATGACTCGTTGAATCAAGAGTATCTGTTGGAAAAACTTGAAACTTATGGAATCCGAGGAAAAGCACACAACTGGTTTCGATCGTACCTATCCTCAAGAGCCCAAAGGGTAACAATCACAAAGGGTGGGGTTTCAAAAATATCAGATTTATTGATTAACACAACAGGAATTGCACAGGGGAGTGTAATAGGGCCGATTTTATTCATAATTTACTTGAATGATTTATGCACCATTGCCCAGAACGTAGAGGAAACTGTAGTAAATTACGCAGATGACACAAATTTAATAATTGGTGCTGAAGAAAGCGAAGACCTTATAAGCCAGGGAGATGTTTTTTTCTCAAGAGCGAAGAATTGGTTCGATAAAAATAAATTACTGTTGAATGCAAATAAAACAAATTTGATGATTTTTAGTACCGACAGGTGTAGAAAAGAGAAACCGTTGAGTATAAGCTGGCAGGGCGATGAAACAAAAATCAATGAATACACAACATTTTTAGGAGTATATATAGATAATTTCCTGAAATGGAATAGGCAGACCGATTCCGTTTATCAAAAACTGAACAAGGTCATTTATGCAATCAGAATGACATCAAAATACATGAATGACAAAACTGTAAAAATTCTGTACCATGCAACTTTTTGAGTCAGTGTTGAGATACGGAATTATGTTCTGGGGAACAGAACCTAATCTACAAAAAATATTCATTGCACAAAAAAGAGTTTTGAGAACTATCTATAAAATGCCCTTCGGACAATCCTGTAGAGGTTTATTCACAGAAAAACAAATTTTAACAGTCTCTGCACTATATTTATTCAAATGTCTAACATTTTTACATAAGCACAAGGAGGTTTTCACAGAAAATTACATGAATCCCAACTATAATACACGAACACTTAATATTAACTTTCCTATACACAGACTAACACTCACAGAAAAAAATCCCTCATATATGTGCATTAGAATATTTAATAAATTACCGAACAGTCTTAAGTCTATCACGACACATAGTATCTTCAAGAATAAAGTGAAACAACTTCTGTTGAATCTGGAACCATATGATTTGAAAGAATATTTTGAAACGAATCACTAAAATTATTGTTTTTTATTTGACGTCTTTTCTTTCAATGTTTGTATGTACCATACATATGTATATATTGTGTTGTATATAGAAATGTTTATATGAAATAAAGAATATTATTATTATTATTATTATCTTTATTATTATTATTATTATTATTATGATTTAACAAGGCACATACGCACTCACACTGACGAAATACCGTTTAAGTGCGATATTTGTTTAAGAGAGTTTACGCATAACATTGGATTGACGTATCATCACATGACCGCTCATACTGACGAAAAACTGTTGTAAGTGCGACATTTTTTTTTGGAAACCTGATTTAATAACTCATAAACGCACTCACACAGTCGAAAAGACGTTATAGTGTGACATTTGTGCGAAACAATTTTCATGTAAACGTTAATTAGTAGATCACATGCGCATTCACACCGGCAGTACACCGTTCAAGTGCAACGTTTGTTCAAAATACTTTTTACTGAAAACCAATTTAATAAACTACAAACGCACTTTTACGCATTTGATATATTATTTGCTTTTATAATTTATCCAATTTATTTTTGGATGCAATTCGGATTATGAAATTATGATTTTTTGCGGTTGCTGCCCTATCTCTAAAAATACACGTATATTCAGCCAAGTCGCGGCCGTTCATTCATTCATTTATTCATTCCACACTTTGTGCTGGTCGAGATTGTCTCCCTAACACTGTGGCCAGAGGTCTTTTCTGTTCCTGCACTAGAGGATGAACTGTCTACAAGGTAAAATGTTTGGCAAAAGCTAGCAGCCTGCGGATCATATCTTTGCTAGTCAAGGGTACTCTTTCCAGAACTACTGTTCCAAAGAGGTTATACTATATTTAGTTTTATCGAGGTGATCGAGTACAAACAAAGATGAATTATTCGAATACGCGTTTAAATATCGGTCAAACTCATTGTCGACTCGGAGACAAACGAATCTGCCGCGTCTGGTAAGAAGTAAGAGGCACCCCTTCCAACATTCCTATCTATCAATATTCCCTAGCCTGTCTTACTCCAATGCGAGCATCAGAGTCTGAGACAAAGAAACGACAAAGGCGAGTTCTTTTTTTGGGTTATTATTTATACATTTTTTTTACCCATTTTATTTGTTTGAAATTTGATCGGGGTAAATTACATTGTTAATCAATTAAATTAATACACTCCGCTTTTATCTAACGCCGATAAAAAAACCGTTCAGGTGTCGACATTTATTTGACAAAATTTCAAATAAATCTGATTTATTAAGGCACACCGGCGAAAACCGTTCAAGTGCTACGTTTGTTTAAAAAACCTTTTGCAGGAAAGTGGTTTAATACATTACATGCGCTCCGTTACCATTTAAGTGCGACATTTTTTTAAAACACTTTTGACAAAAAATGGGTTTAGTGTATCACATGTGCATTTACACTGGCGAAAAAGCATTTGTTTTAAAAATTTTTTTATTTAATCTTGATTTAATAAACCACATTTATACTGGTGAAAAACCATTCGAATACGATTTAAGTTTCCAAAACAAATTCCATTTTAACCTGCTACATTCATAAACATATTGAAGGAAAACGGTTCATGTCATTTATGTTTAAAATCATTTGCAAAATATTTAAATTTAAAATAACAGTTTATAACGCATATTAATCAAAAGGCAAATTCTACCTGTTACATTGTCTCGTAACAATTAAGTCTATTATAAAACCGAACTGTTAATTTTCCAACAGGGAACTATTCGTAGGATCCACTATACAATTCTGGTAAATTATTTTTCTATTGTTATTATTTTTTTAAAAAATGTAAGAACAACATTACCTTTTTTGTATTTTTTGTTTAAATGTAATAAATTTTAGTAATGAAAATGTATATTTTTTATTTTGTTATCTATTCAAAAAAGTGTATTGAGTCCCCTTTCTTAAAGTCTGCCCTTTTTCACTGGCAGCTAAACACCCTCATTATAAATGCAAATCTGCGAAACAGTTGTTTACCGTCGGCGTCGGCTCAAATAAATTTCATTGTACCAACAAACACGTTTTGATACGACTTCAAGTGTTTTCGAGTTTACTTTTTTTAGTCCATTCTGTTTAATCTGTAATAACAATAAAACGATAAAATTATTACAAAGCATCGATGGTAAAAGAACTGATCGGTGACGAGCGTTCGATAAACCATGTTTCAATATTTATAAAACTTTCCAAGAAACAATACATGTTTAAAACAATATTAATGTAGAGTAATAATTGACAATTCATCGATTATTGGATTTATCAAAGTTACACTTGTCAAGCTATTATAACTGCCACTTCGGCAGCTCACCTAAAATGTTTTAGTTGCAAATAGTCTTCTTCTTCAAGTGCCGTGTCCTTCACAAACGTTGGCTACCATCATCGCTATCTTTACTTTATGTACTGCTTTTCGGAATAGTGACGTTGTGCTGGTTCCATACCATTGTTGGAGGTTTCTGAGCCAGGACGTTTTACGGCGGCCCGGACCTCTCTTGCCATCGATTTTGCCCTCTATTAATAATTGCAATAGATGGTATTTTTCATTACGGAGGATATGTTCAAAGTACTCCAGCTTGCGTTTCTTAATGGTAAACATGACCTCAGTTTGTTTATTAAGGCGTCCATGTACTTCAGTATTTCGTACCCTATTAACCCAAAATATACGCAACATTTCAAAAGCCTCAACCTTCTACTCATGGCATCCATAAGTGTCCACAATTCGTCTCACAAAACCAAAGAATTCTGATGCGTAAGGGAATATTAATATCACGGCAGCATAAAATGGTTTTCATTCGCATCAATGCCGCGCGGGCCTGCTCTATTCGGCACTGTATCTCCTGCGTGTTGTCCCATTTCTTGTTTGCAAATAGTGATGGTAATAAATGTATGTAGTTACTTACCTAAATCTCCATTTCACAGTCATTATCGGTATCCGAATCAAATGAATCTTCGGGTCCTATTGAAATTACTAGATATTCCACAGTGGTCAATTAAATTATCAATTTTCTTCTGTTGTTCTGTTAATACGTGATTTACAGCATTTTTTCCATTGTCGCTTTTCACTTTGAAGAACAATGCTAGAAGAAACTGACGTACACCATCCAATTTAAAAGTAGTATTGTTTCTAAGCCCATATGAGCTCGATAGGATTGAGCTTACAATGGTATGGAGGTAATCGTAATACAACTATCTTTTTTTATTTAGTCATTTCGTCAACTACGTACTGTTTGTACTTTGCTTTGTGTTGCCTTGAAATGGATAATTCTTTTTTACCATGTTATTATCATGAGGGAGATCTTTCTGCTTTAACCAATCATATATAGCTGCTTTTTTCCATTTTGATGTTGGCAACGCTTCCTTAAGCCTGGAATGTTAGCTAGCATTGTCCATGACAATAACGGCATTCGCAGGCAACAGCTCTATAATTTGTGAAAAGTAGTCGTCAAACACATCCGCAATCTTTTGTTGATTTCGAGACAAATTCCATTAACCATCATCGACAAAACCATGCTCATTTCCAATATGGGTGATAATTAACCTACGCCTTTTTCCGATCGGTGCAGGTAACCCAGTATATCCTTCCATGACTGATTGGCGGTAAGTTTTTATGTTAGTTTCGACCCATGTTTTCTGCACAAGATGCCCTTCGTTAAGCCATGTTTCGTCCAAATAATTAATTGCCCTTCCTTCAGATCCATACTTCCTGATGATCCTTAAATAATTTCTTCTCCAACGCACAATATAGTCTTAATCTATAAGGAGGGACTTTCTATCCTACTTTTCCTAGGAAAAACCTATCTCGCGTAAAAGTTTTCATAATTTGATTCTGCCTACTTGTGGTAAATCGTCGTCTTTCTGAATTGACTTTAGAACTTTGTCTATTGTTGGTATCTCTTTATTTATATAAAAAGAGTGAACTTTCTTTTGGGTGCTATCAAAGTCTTCTATTGGTAGTGACTTCCTTCCTAAATTTTGTATTGGTACACTATTGTCTCCTCTCGTTTAAAAATCGGTAAATTGTTCGTTCAATCATTCCCGTCATATTAGGCACTATCTGGCGAAAGGAACTTGTGGGTTGCTGATAAACAAGTGCATTATAGGCACTATAGTTTTTTGTCTTACAGAGTATGTAACAAATGTATTTGATTTAACTGGTGTAAAGTTCGCCTGATACCATTTTTATAAACACTACTCGATCACAAACGTATTAAGAATAAGCAGTAGCTTGTCACGGATTCCCCTCCACAGCAAAACAGTATTCTGTTGTATTTTGTAGAAACTAGCCAACGGGGAAGACCCAGAATTCCTTTATTTATTAGCTTTTAATACCAACTCATCCTATAATGGGGCAGGTACATCCACTTTGCATTTATTATCTTTCGTAATAACAATTTTGAATTGTATTGGTTTTACCTAAGAAGTTTTTTTTAAAATCGCAATTTTATTACAATCTGCCTATAATTCACAAAAGCATTAAGTAATATTTATAATAATAGTGCATTGACATGCTGTGATCACATCCACTGATATGTCGCTTTTTTTATTAGTCTACTTAACTATTTTGGCGCTGGGAGAGAGCGGATTGCACTATCATTTTGGTTTTTATTTTATTTTTAGTTACACTAAATCACTGGGCACTTTTCGTTTTAACCTACGCACTGCACATAACTGCTACATTAAATTCCTAGCAAGATGATTTGGGTGCAATCTTAGTCTATTCTTCTATTCTTTTTATACTTGTCTTGATTTCTTCTTTGATGGAAATTATTTCACAGTCTTGATGTATGACATTGTTGGTGATGTACCACGGTACATTGAGAATCATCCTTAGAACTTTTGACTGAAACCCTTGTATGATTTCTATATTGGAGTTGGCCACTGTTCCCCATAGCCCTTATGTCCATATAGGTTTTATATATCAGTAGTTTATTTTGTACTGTTAATTGGGACCATTAGCCAATATACATTTCGTAAATTGTGACCTAATTGTTTTCTTTTGGAAATATATGTTTTTTCCAGGTCAGTCTTTTATCCAAGTCGATTCCAAGATATTTTACGTCCTCTTTTTATGGTACTTGTTTGTTATTAAGACATCCGGGTGGACAAGTTCCTCTACGGGTCGTAAATGTTATGAGAACCGATTTTTTTACTCATTTTATTCTCCATTTCTTTCAAAGATTTGCAGTATCATCAGCAAATGTAGCTGTTGTTGTGCCAGGTGTTGTTGGTATGTTAGTAGTATAAAGCAAGTAGAGGACAGGTCCCAATAAACTTCCCTGTAGAACTCCTGCTTGAATAGTGTTACGAATTTTAGTTCTTCCGTGGGTTCGGTAATTTAAAACTCTCGATACAGTAACAAAACAATGTTTATTCCAATACAATAAATTCTACTTTTATAAATCACTTAGATATGCAACTTTTTATAACTATTTACATTTCTTAAATCATAAACACTTTTAAAATTAATACTTAACTGTTTTCTTCGCGGCCGCTTTCCTTTTTTTATACCTCTAAATCATAATTCTAGACCTTTCTACCTGTTTCTCAAGGGTCCGGGGCCCTTCGCGATATGGTGTCTAGAACTTGCCAGACCCCGTTTGCGGCCGACAAAGCGGTCTAATTAATATGCTGCGGTCGGTGCTCGGATGCGTTTAATAACCAGCCGCGGACGGCCCGCACTGCGACTATTAGAAGGGGAAGGGATTATAGAAAGGAAATGATTGTGGACACGCTTTTTAAAAAGTTGCAGGTCATAGTTCTCTGGAAAAACTGATTTTGGAAGCTTATTCCATTCCGTAGCAGCCCTGTAAAAGAAGGATTCTTGATGAAGATTGGTCCTAGTAGTGTCAATCTTGAGAGTAAATGGGTGAGACTGATCAGCGTGCCAAATTCTTCGGCCGAATGTAGCCAATTGTGGTACAACAGTTTTTATTTCTCTGGAGCATCTGCCATGGAAATATCTGTAGAGCAATGACTGGTCTGCAACTCTTCTTCTATGTTCTAGAGGGTGAAGGGTATCTGTGAGAGTTGAGCTGTTTATCAAGCGAATGGCTCTTTTCTGAATGGAATCTAGAAGACGAAGAGAATGCCTTGGTGCTGAACCCCAAATGTGCGAGCAATACTCCAGTAGAGGTCGGATTTGAGCCTTGTTCGTCGTCAACAGTTGATCAGGAGTAAAAAACTTTCTGGCTTTCCACAGAAAACCTAGCTTCTGGCTTGCCGACTTTGCGATGTTAGCAACATGGTCATGCCAAGACATATTTAATATTAGTAAGCTACTCTTCAGTTTATATAACAGCCCTTGATGCCACACATTATCAAGTGCTTGTCCTATGTCTAGGAAGATGAACATTAGGTATCTGGTTGCTTCGAGATCCTGATGAATTCGGTTCTTTTCGGAGTTATCAAATTTTTTAGTCCTTTTACGGCATTGTTCAACTGCGTTGACTTATGTGTCTAGACTTATGTGTTTCCAATATTAACATATCAATCTTATGACTTACCAGAAGTATACTAAGTTCGTGCTTGAGTTGTGCTAGACAGTTGGCATTCCAGATTACAATCACAAAGTTGTCAATCATTATGCCATTTTGGAAACGACGGTTGTTAAGAGGTTGAGCATGGTACTTATTTGTTCCATGAGCCCTTTCATCATTTGTTTTAGTTCTTGCATATCGTTACATACATACATACATATAGTCACGCCTTTTTCCCATAGGGGCCGGCAGAGACCACTTCCTTCCACTTGCTACGGTTCTTACACACATCATTTGCTTCCTCTACTTTCATCAGTGTTTTCATACATGCTTGTCGGTTGTTAATGCTCTTGACCTGGCCTTTCTTCAAAACAATGTTGATCTAATCGAGATATGTTCGCCGAGGTCGACCTCTACCGACTTGTCCACTCACACTCGCCTTATAAATTTGTTTCATCAATCTTCCTTGATTCATCCTTTCTACGTGTCCAAACCATCTAAGCATTCCTTTATCTATCTTTGTAGCCACATCTTTTACACAACAGCGTTCCCTTATCTCATAATTCTTTACTTTATCCAACCGAGTCACTCCGGCTATACTTCTCAGACTACTCATCTCCGCAGCATTAATCCTATATTCATGCTTTTTCTGTCAAACCCAACATTCACTACCATACATAAGTGTAGGAACCAACACACCTCTATGCACAGCCAGACGTGCCTTTTTTGACACTTTCTAGCTGTTCATAAAGCTATGCATTCATTTGCTTTCCTGCCAACACCCTTCGCTCAATGTCACTGTCATACTTTCCATCTCCAGTAAACTTTGAACCCAAGTACACAAATTCATTTACTTGTTCCACTCTTTCTGCCTCACCCGAAACTCCACAGTTTGTTTTGTTTTCTTCTCTTTCAAAAACCATTACTTTTGTTTTGCTTACATTTATTTTTATCCCTTTGATTTTCAGGTCATCATGCATAACATTAACCATCGCCAGCAACTTTTCTTCAGATGACGCTAATATGGCTTGATCATCGGCGTAAAGAAGGCATTTGACGATCAAATCATTTATTTTCAATCCATACGCACTTTTTTTCAAATCTTTTAAACAATCGTCTATGTATAAGTTAAACAGCCATGGCGAAGCCACACATCCCTGTCTCACATATAGAAGGTAGAGACTAGGAGAACCATCTCATATGGGGGACAAGTTGAAAAAGTGTGCACTTGTGAACTGTAAATAACAATTCAAAAACCGACCAAAATAGCGCTAACGTAGCAAAGTTGTCTGATATGAATTTAGCAGTTGTAAACGGAATGAAGTGTGCTGAGTTGAAAAATTTAATTTACCAAATATAACCTAAAAAACTAGTGATATAAACGTGGAGAGTGATTGATTTTTTGTGAACTAATTATAATTTATTGTGATTTTATACTGTTTTTATACTGTTTTTTTAAATAATCGAACAATAATGGGAAAAATTTGTATTGTGAAAAGTTGTCCAAGTGGGCGTAAGTTGAAAGAAAAAAAATGATACCTTTGCCTTAGTCTTGTGACCAATAGTATGTAAAATAATTTTTTATCGAATATTGAAGCAGTTAATGATTTTTGAATTTATAATTATTTATATACTAACTTTTGGCGCTTTCTTTAAAATTTACCCTCTTGCTGCTGTAGCGCCTCCCTTATTTAACGCTTTTCAAAGGACACTTTCATACACAGAGATGGTGCTCCTTGTCTCTACCCTCCATAATTTGACAGCATCTTGGATATCCTAATTGTTCTCAGTTGACAGCATTGACTATGGTATTGCAGAAATCGATTGTTAATCGATAAAACATTCGATTTTGTTTACCAGGTAGTGTTGGTGTTAGGTTAGATCATATACATGTACATAGGTACTATAGATATAGGTTCTACTTTTTTCATTAACTTTTTCTATCTTTCATGAACAATTTCCTCATTTAACAGCAATACAAATTATTAGTTATCTTAAAAATTATTTTGGTTAATTATGTCACCTCTTTTTCAAGCGGATCGGTTAAAATTTTCTGGAATTGGACACAATTATAAGTGACTGTTTTTTATTCTTAAACAATTTATTTGTACCAAAATCGCCTTTCTGCCAACTGATTCTTGTTCTCTATAAAAAAAGTATGTTTTAAAATTATTATTTTTCGTTAATTTTCGAGAAAAAGTGCTGCTTTTAGACATTTACCAAAAGTTGTTCAAGTAAACGTAAAAGAAAATAAAACATATATTGTCCATTTTCTCAAAACTCAAACTCAAAACGTTTTAATTGTGACATTCGCAACTAATTAACTAACAAGAAGAATACATATGTACACACACTAATGTTTATAACCCTATTTTTACCATGACAATAATCAAAACCAAGTGCATAACACAATGACTTAAATATAAATAAAGTGACAATTATAAACATTAACTAATTAATAAGTGAATATTTCTAAATTTAATCGAATAGTACCTATATTCTACAAAACATTTTCTAACTTCTATGTATTAATCTATGAATTTTATTAACCTATTTAGGTGGTTTAAGTAATTAAAATGAAAACAAATTGTTTTTCGAGACATTTTTGTATATGTAGTTACCTTGGACGAAAAGTAGTACCAGATTCTCTCAAATCTAAAATTAAAAATGTTAGTTCACAACACTGGCTTTCCAGGCAACTCTCTGATCCATATGTAGAAAAAGCTAGACTGATGAATTACAGATGTCGTAGTGCTTTTAAATTGTTGGAGATTCAACAAAAATACGATATATTAAAACCAGGGCATACAGTTATAGATATTGGTGCATCTCCAGGTTCTTGGTCTCAAGTAATAGCACAGGCAATTAATTCAAATAAAAAAGATATGAACCTACCAAAAGGTGTAGTACTGTCCATAGATAAGCAAAACATCTATCCTATAGAAGTAAGTGTAACATATATTTGCATTGTTTATTGTGTTTAAATTTTTTACAAATTTGTTAAATTTAATGAGTGCCTGTTTCCAGGGCGTAACCATTTTTGGTAACATGGACTTTACCAATTCTCTAACACAGAAAAAAATAATAGAATTTTTAGATAAAAGAAAAATAAATACAGTTTTGTCTGACATGGCTCCAAGTGCAACAGGAATAAGAGATATGGATAATGAGAACATGTTAAAGTTATGTTACAGTGTGTTACGATTTGCATTAGAAGTATCAGAAAACAGTGCCACTTTATTGGTGAAAATGTGGCAGTGTGGATATACAAAACAATTTGAAAATGACGTTGCAAAATTTTACAATAAAGTAAAAGTAGTAAAACCCAATTCTAGTAGATCAGATTCTGCTGAAATTTTTATGTTAGGTAGAGAGTTTAAAGGACTTAAAAGATGATGTCTAAGAATGTATTTTGTTGAATAACATTTATAAAAAATTATTAATTAAGTACAAAATGTTGACAAAAAATATCGACTTATTACAGTACATTTTGTTTTAAGAAATTCTTATTTGCTTTTTGAGGTGCAAAAATATTTTATAATGAAGAAGCAAGAGATATAAGTTGCTATACAGGTTCATAAACTAATAATGTACATAAATTATTCAATAAAAATAAGTCTTTAGATAAATATTTAAATTATACGTGAAGTTAAACTAAATCGAACTACTTAATAAGAAATTACATAATATATATCTTTTAAATAAGTTTTGAGAAAAAGTTGTATGGTTACAAATATAGGGTTTGCTCAATAATTTTTGATGTAACACATCCAATGTAAATCGGAATGTAGGTTGAAAAGGCTGATCAGCGTGGTGACCGTCAGTCTTCCATCCAATACAAAATACCTTGGCTTTAGTAGCTAAAAAATGAGACCTCAACGATAAAAATAAAGAAAATTACTGATGCGTTTTTTAAATTTTTATAGGTTATCGTTTTCCTTTCAAGCATATTTTGTATATTTAGAAAAAGGCTCGGGCAGGTTTATTGTTATAATAATCCTAGCATGCTATGATATACCAGTTTTGAACCGTACTTGATCCCTTAAGGGAAAAAGAGTGGAACAAGTAAATGAGTTTGTATACTTGGGTTCAAAGTTTATAAGAGATGGAAAGTATGACAGTGACATTGACCCAAGAATATTGGTAGGAAAACAAATGAATGGGGCACTGCATAGCTTTATAATCAGCCAGAAAGTATCAAAAAAGGCACGTCTGGCTGTGCATAGAGTGTTGGTTCCTACACTTATGTATGGTAGTGAATGTTGGGTTTGGCAGAAGAATCATGAAAATAGGATTATTGCTGCGGAAATGAGTAGTCTGAAAAGTATAGCTGGAGTGACTCGGTTGGATAAAGTGAAGAATAGTGAGATAAGGGAATGCTGTGGTGTAAAAGATACAAAGAGAGATAAAGAAATGCTTAGATGGTTTGGACGCGTAGAAAGAATGGATGAAATAAGATTGACGACTCAAATTTATAAGGTGAGTGTGAATGGACAAGTCAGTAGAGGTCGACCTCGGCGAACATAAGTCTATCAGATCAACATTGTTTTGAAGAAAGGCCAGGTCAAGAGTACCAACAACCGACGAGCATGTATGAGAGCACTAATGAAAGTAGAGGAAGCAAAAGATGTGTGTAAGAACCGTAGCAAGTGGAAGGAAGTGGTCACTGCCTACCCCTACGGGAAAAAGGCGTGACTATATGTATGTATGTTGATCCCTCTTTATGGGACAATAATCCCTTCAATTTTTTTAAATGAGAAAGTACATCAAGCGACTGCACGTATGAAAGCTCTTGAAACACTGATCTCAAAAATGTATAATACTTTGGTTCCAAAATTTACGAATTTGAGTTATGCGTTGAGTTGAAGAGATGATTGTCCCATGAAAAGGGATCAAGTACTGTTAGAAACTGGTATATTATAGCATGCTATGATTATTATAACAATCAAACTGTCCGAGCTTTTTTCTTATTACATAAAAATAGAGAAGTTAAGAGGGGGAAGGGGGGTAACACTTATTCCAGCGCATTGATATTTCTTTCACATCTGCCAGGCGTTCCGTGACGGATCATGGAGACGTTTTGAGCATTTACTTTAAAGTTTTAAATTATTCAATTTTTATTTTTTTTCAAATAACCACAATAATATAGTAACTCACAATTTAAAAGTTGAATATCTCTATAATGGTTTGATTTAGATATAGGGAGTTGTTAACGAAACTTAAAGAGCTGTAAAAGTTCTATCTAACAACGTTATAAGATACAGGGTGATCAATTTAAGAAAGTTGTGAAATCTTTAAATATGCGTTTTGAATCACCCTGCACAATAATAATCATTTTATAAACAAAATGACCAAGTTTAGTAAAAATACACATTACTAGAAAAACATAATACAAAAAAAATGTTTAAATTTACAACTGCCAAAGAATCACCCTGTATAATGGCTTATAGCTATATTTTAACTGTCACCGCTTAACCCAAAAAGTCTATATTAGATGGATTTTAAAATCTGTGACAAAAAATGAATCACCCACTAAAAGTGTATACAGGGTGATTCATAACCATTGGGACATAGGCTAAGAGCGGGAAATTTTTATTCCAAAATATGACTATAGGACCAAATATGCTTTAATATTTTCACTATCTACATTAATACTGTTGGTTGTTGAATACGCGGTTCCGTAAATTTTCCGCGATTTAGCTGCCAATAATTTTTGTGACGCTACTTTAGCTGCTTCTTCTAACTCCGGTGGAGTCAGAGAAAACTCCAAATCAGACATTAATTAACTTTATTTAAAATAACTACTAAACAACCACTAAATTCGCAATTTTTAAATCAAATCACATGCCTTTATTACAGTCCTCTGTTATTTATTTAAGCTAATAAAATGTCACTTCATCAGCGTAAATATTTTTCATTCATGTCAACTTAATGCACAAAGTGATGGATGTAATAATCTACACAAAACAAAGTTTAATTTTTATTGTACATAATACTATTTACAATTTTTTGTAAGCTGAAATAATTATGTAATGAATATATTCAGCGACATATTTACGCTTATCTATTTTAGCAGTTACAAGTTTTTTTATTAGAATTTATTTAAATGACAACAAGTTAATAATCTTTAAAATTGTACTTGGCTTTAAATATTTTGATTACTTGACTGAATTATTTCCGGTAGTAATACATAAACTTTGTTAAAAAATGGACGTCTACTATGCCTTCCTACAGTTTTAATCGGTTTCAATCAAAAAATAAATCTATATGTTTAAGATTGTACGTTTTCATAGTATTTTTTATACGCATTTTCCGTTTGTCTTAAGGCGACAAATATTGGGCAAGTTTCCCAAATTTTTTTTTTTCAAACGCAGCCAAGTAATTCTGTAAAATATCTCCAGCATCGTATTTAACTTTATTTATATAATATTCTTACATACACTATGTTTTCACTATTTCTTTTTTAACAACACAAATATTGGAAAAATAAAAAATATATATATTTTAAAAATAAAACTCGTTAGATACCAACAAAAGATAGAGGTTGACAATAAACCGGAAAAAACTTAGAATTATCATTATAATGCTAGTCATAAATGTTTATAAAGTCTCTTAGGTGTTATTACAATAAATAAAGTAAACACTATATAATAGTCCTGAAAAAAGTGTGGCAAACTGAAAGAAAAAAACTGAAAAAATGGTATGTGCACATAAATAACACTAAGCATTTGTTCAACAACAATTGATATCTTTATAAAGTATCGTGTTTTAAATAATGTAAATACATTGTATATTTAAAAAAACATAAATCTATCCTTATCAATAAAAAAACTATAAACTATCATCAGTCATTTCAAGAAATTGGGCACATGTTTCCCTGACATAATCACCTTTCACGTTAAATACAAATTTATAGTAACAACCATCTCCACATACCACTGAAATAAAACAAAATTAAAAAATTAAAAAACAAGAACACTATTTAAAAGTGTAGGCTATTTCTGTTTAAATGTACTATAATTTTTTTTATAATAATAAACATTATTATTTCTCGAAAAGGTGCTAACACTACTTTAAGGTAGTTGTCTTGGTGTAAGGCATACCGTCAGAAAATTCTAAATATTGTATACGTATTAAGGACATGATAATACAATTACCATTAAATTTTGAAGTCAATTGACCTCTTCTAACCCGAGAAAAACTCAATTAAAAATTGGATAATTAACATGGAGAGTATACACTCGCTGTAGTTCGTTACCAGTTGATTAGTTCTAGAAAAAAAACTAACTGACAGAAACTTTCAAAAAATTAAAAATTATTGACCAGCTAGTTGTTAATAAATAACCGTGTAAAGTTTAACAATTTATAAAAGAATATATATACTAGCGAGTTGGACAGAAACAACTTGGCAACGCTGAATGCGAGTATAGATATTACTTGCGCGGTAAATTTAAAGGAATTGATGGAGAAATTAATATTCAAAATTATATATATTTATTACGGGTAAAAAATTTCAAATTTTGAGTAATACAAAAAATAATAGATATTAGTACAATCTTTTTTTTTTTAATATAAAGTGAACAGAGCACAAAGTCTTACAGAATTATCTAAAATTTAAGCTCATAACTTATAAATATTAATAGTAAAACAATATAAATTTTATAAGACTTATAAATATTTCCTTCTAATAAACAAAAAATAATAAATATGTAATAGAATATTACGTAAAACTAAATATGCAGTCATTACAGATAGAATATATTGCATTTTTGGTAACACAAAAAATAATATTAATATAATCTTTATATTAAATATAAATTCAACATAACATATAATAAAACGGAAATTTTTGGAGTCAATTAAAAACGTAAACATAAAACACTGTGAATTCACGTATCGATCTATGCTGTACATCGATTCTTCTCCAATATATCAACTAGTGGGGCATAAGCGAAGTATACTTTTACCGCGCGTATAATCTAAAATTTTCTGACAATATTGTACCACGACAACTACGTTAAACGAATAATTACACAGGTCTACAAGGTTTTGTCGTTGGGCAATTGTGAGTTATTTCCAAAGTATTTGGATGCGTAGATTTCTAATTGGAGGTCAGATTTGGGTCATCACGACACGATTTTTAGATACTTGAGGTTATGTGCAGGATGCACACAATTTTTTCTTTTTTTCTAGTCGGTTCATTTAAAACTACTCTTAACCTTCAAAATAAGTTATTGGGTGGTCACCCAATATTTTTTCTTTCAAAGTTAAGATCATTTTAATTCATGAAATATATCCCAACAACATTATGATCATTCAAATCAACCCCCAAAACTCCAGGGTACAATATATTTTAAAAATCAATATCGTTTTTTGCAATCTGCAATTTTAGAAATGCAAATTCTCTGACAAAAATAATATAGTTTTCTATAATATTTATATTTTAATAATATTTTAATACTGCCTTCAGAAACTATTCCAGGTGGTGCTTGTTAAAAGGTATAGATGTCGTGGCTAGCTCACAGCGGGTTCTTTATATGCACCCCAAAACCGGTCCATAGGTGGTCACTTCCAGTGGATAAATTTAATAATTCTTTCTTTAACTTAACAAGCATCTGCATATCACCCGAAATGGGATTATGCACAATTATCTATCAGATATAATTTATTGCTCGTCGAGGTATATTGCCAGGAAAGTAGTTGTTTTCTGATATACAGAGTAGACCAAAAGTCTGGAAACGGACTCAAGGTCTGCGCAAGATCTTTGGACTATGCAAAGACCCAAGAACAGAGCAGTTCCATCCAAGAACAAACAACGAACTGATTGAGCTCTATGAGGAACCTGACATTATCAAAGTAATTAAGGCTGGATGGTTGAGATGGGCTGGACATGTACACCGACAACCAGGCTCTCAAGTGATCAAAATGGTCTGGGAACAGAATCCGGAAGGGTGAAGATCTCTGGGGCATATGAGATGGGGGAACAACATTGTTGCAGATCTGAGAGCGATGGGAATCCAAAACCACAGTATTTGCCGGTTTTAGAAACAATTCTTGTTTTAACAGTAGTAATTTTCTAGTTAAATTTTCATTTTATGAAATATACACATAGTCAAAAAAATATTCAAAAATTGTTTTAAATTAACTTACCAATAACTGAATTGTCATCAACTCCAAAAGCACATATACAAGGTGGTCCATTTGGTACAGAAAACTTACAAAATGACCAGGTAGATGAAAAATATTTCGGCAAAAATATAGTATTAGCTAATGACGACTGTCTGTTTAGTTTTGGATCAGCTAATGCAAATACATGTACAGTTCCATGATCTGATGAAACACACAAAGATGTTGAGCTCTTATTGAAGTTAATACAATATATTGATGCCTAAAAAAAGGTATTAATGTAATTGTTCAGTTTAATGGCTTTTCCCAAAAATTATGAAGATTCTTTTTAAAAATATTGAATTTTTCATAAAGATTATGCTGGATATGATACAAGGGGAAGACAGAATTTTGTACTGCAAAGAGTAAAAACAGCTGCAGGACAGAACTCTATATTTTCCAAAGATATAAGTAAATATAATAGTCTGGATCAAAATATTAAAGATACAAAAAGCATAATTTCCTTCAAACGAATATTGAAAATAACATACATACATACATAAAGTCACGCCTCTTTCCCTTAGGGGTAGGCAGAGACCACTTCCTTCCACTTGCTACGGTTCTTACACACATTTTTTGCTTCCTTTACTTTCATCAGTGCTCTCATATATGCTCGTCGGTTGTTGGTACTCTTGACCTGGCCTTTCTGTTTCGTCAATCTTTCTTCATCCATCCTTTCTACGTGTCCAAACCATCTAAGCATTCCTTTATCTATCTTTGTAACCACATCTTCTTTTACACCATAGCGTTCTCTTATCTCACTATTCTTTACTTTATCCAACCGAGTCACTCCGGCTATACTTCTCAGACTACTTATCTCCGCAGCATTAATCCTATTTTCATGCTTCTTCTGCCAAACCCAACATTCACTACCATACATAAGTTTAGGAACCAACACGCCTCTATGCACCGCCAGACGTGCCTTTTTGACACTTACTGGCTATTCATAAAGCTATGCAGTGCCCCATTCATTTGTTTTCCTGCCAACACCCTTCGCTCAATGTCACTGTCATACTTTCCATCTCTAGTAAACTTTGAACCCAAGTACACAAGTTCATTTACTTGTTCCACTCTTTCTCCCTCAATCGAAACTCCACAGTTTGTTATGCTTTCTTTTTCAAAAACCATTACTTTCGTTTTGCTCACATTTATTTTCATCCCTTTGATTTTCAGGGCATTATGCATAACATTAACAATCGCCTGCAACTCCTCTACGCTAATATGACTTGATCATCGGCGTAAAGAAGGCATTTTAACATATGTATAATATCTTCATTACTAGTGTTTTACAGATATTAAGTAAAGATAATGGCGAAATTGTTTATAATATTAGTATAATAAGCGATGTACTTAATAGCTATAGAGCTAAATAAAGGGTATATATTATGAATCTATCTGAGGAGATAAAAAAAACCAAATATTTTTTTTGTTATAAACAAACAGTAAATGTGGTTATATATATTTTAGTATTTGTTGTTAAATCCCTCAAATCAATTAATCTTCTGTAGGTGCATAACATTTTAAATTATTAAATAGAAAAGATAGGGGTTGTCTGATAAGGCCCTCACAAACTATTATGGATATTTGTATTTTCTTTGAAAAACAAATTTGGACAGGTTCTTGAAATTACTTATAATTGAATAATGACCATTAAAACAAATTTTTAAGAGACCTTCATTCAACAAACTTAGGCAAATATAAATTGACAAAATCACAATCAAGCAAACCTACAAAACAGTCAAAACACACCGAATATTAAATTTTTAACAAAACGAATGATCCAAAACAGAGAAGCAAGAATAGATATGTATTATATAACATGATAAGAAAGAAACTTTCAAAGATGCATACAAAGCAATAAACCATACAAAACCTCAAACAAAGGAATATTGATCAAAACCGTCTCTGGTGCTTTCAAATCTGACAACACTATTTCAAATACATTCCACAATAATGTTAGCCCTAAACTTTTGCCTAACCTCAACCGCATCGTTGACAAG
Organism: Agelastica alni; assembly: GCA_950111635.1. Lineage (NCBI taxonomy): Eukaryota > Metazoa > Arthropoda > Insecta > Coleoptera > Chrysomelidae > Agelastica > Agelastica alni. The sequence goes on from OX467710.1 coordinate 70,847,781, forward strand.
TTTTGATATTTTTCAACGTTGCACTAGACAAGAGCATGTGCATTCCGAAAATAAATCGCAATTGTACAACAGTTTCTCGTCGAGAATACAGAGGGAATTGGCAATCTAGTGTAAGTATACATAATACATCTATGGCCGCAATTGCACAAAATATGTGATGAATTCTTTCCCTTCTGTTTGATGGAGATGGATGACTTCAATGGTATAGTTAATCCTGACCATATTATGTTGGGCACAGTGGGATCGGCTTTTTTAGAGAACAGACATGCTTGTGTTTTATTTGCATTGAATTCTACCAAGTTATTGGATCCCCATTCGAGAATTGTTGCCAAGTCCATATTTATGTTGTTGACATTTCTTCCTCGTTAATTTCTGGTTTCACGGGCAGATATAGGAGCCCTGGAAGAGAAAGCGGTATGGAGGGTACTATCATCTGCAAAGCTGTGAACTGGGCATGAAGTTGTTTTAACATTATACCCAACAAATGATTTGGTAATTATTGGATATTTGGTATTTTCACGAAACTTTAATGAATCCTTGAAATATTATTTGCTCCCCTTCATGAAAATCTTTAGTAAAATATATCATTTTATGCTGTCAAGTAATAGACACATTTTATGGTAAATTGCATGGATTTGTTGGCTTTCCGCCGCATTTTTTTCAGAAATAATATTTAAAGGATTCATTCGAAAAAAAGTTTCATGAAAATATGGCCAATAGTAAGAAAAGTCATTATATCCAATAATTACAATCACTTCTTCTTTGGAATGACAGATTTAACCTACCCTAAAATTAACCTACCTCCTGGTTTCCCTTTATATATTTCACATATTACTTAGATTTTTGTGAAGGGGAGCAATTTAAATGAGTTTACAACCAATTTTTGATAACTAATCTAACCTAACCAAAGGTCTTTATTTTATTCTCATAAAAGCGGATGTCGGTTGCAAATTTACACAGAAACAACCCTAATATTTTTTTTATTTTGTGAAATTACGACCCCATACAATGCAACCACACCAACAAGAGATGTCGAAAATGATACATCAAATACATTTCAATTACTTTTATCTTTCATTATTTTCTACATTTTATTTTGCAACTATTTTTGTTTATAACAAAAAAAATATTGGTTTTGATTCAACCTCAGGGAAGGATCCCTAATCTATGTGAAAAATTCAATATTTTGACACTTTCAACAACAAAAAATCTGTATAAATATTATATAGAAGCATTGTTTATTTCATTAAAAACAAAAGTTATTTAACAAGGTATGCTAACCTGATTACTTCCTCTTCTAAGTTCAGTGATTTTCTGCCCATCTTCAGTATTAAAGACTCTAATAAGAGTTCCTTTTTCACTTGCAGTTGCTAGTAATGTTCCTTGTTGGTTTAGAGAGATGCAACTGAGGTTGGCTTCATGAGCAATTATATCCAAAGGGGATTTTTCAGTTTTTGCTAAATCAATAAGCTGTACAGAGCCAGTTTTTCTACTAGGAAATGCCAAAATTGAATTGTTACTGTTGGGACAAAGTACACATAACCCTTTATGATTTGAGCTTGTTTCAAACACATGAAGTTGCTGAGGACTTTGTGTAAATGTATAAACTTTTATTACACCCTCTGAAACATAAAAACTAGTAGTTTTATTTAATATTTAAATCTAAACCATTATACCATTATTAAATACCCTAAGTTATTCACTACAAGAGTGAATTTTTTATACATTTACAAAAAAAATTTATAAACTAGGAGAGTTATTTGTACTAATGTTTTTATGGTTTCTTATGAGCAACTTTACCTAAAACTACAACTATCCTATCTCTTCTTAAACGTACAGCCAAAACTGGAGCATTAAATTCTAGAAAAATGGGTGATGTTTTTTTTAAATCATCCCATACCATCACTTTATTTGTGGGATAAAGAGGTGTTGAACCTCCTCCAACCAATGCGAGATAGTTACATCTAAATAACATTTCAACGAAACCAAGACCACCATTGTCAAAATCTTGTCTTTCTTTTTCTTTTAGTGGATCGCAATTATATATTCGGAAACCAGTTGTAGTTGCACAAGCAAAGCATCCTGCAAAACAGTTATGATTTAAGTTGTACTATACTGTGTTTTATCAAGCAAACATATAACTATTGGTTACAATTATCTATATTTCTTAAAATCAATTATTTATTCTTAAATGAATCTTCACATAACATATTGTTCAATGGAACTTACCATGATCTTGGTTAAATCCTACGTAATTTAGACCATTAGTCGGCGAATTGGTTAGGCATAAATTCATTTCGTTTAATTGTTCGGTATTATGTTTTTTAATCGATTCATACAGAAAACATTTTCTATAACATTAATTGAAAAAATATAGACATTGACAGACACAACATAACATAACATAGATAACCTAAGAAAATTTAAATATCTACTATTTTTAGCTGAAAATGACTTGTCGTTTATCGTCTATCAACCATTCTCTACGAATGATTAAATAGTATTTTACTAATTAATTGCCGTTTGCACCGACTTATGATTTAAGGTGGTTTAACTAAGGACCGCTTGAAAATTTAAGGGCCACTTAATACTTTTGTCTAGCATGGTATTGATAAATACCAAACTTGGTTAAACTTGCGAATCATTAGGAAACACTGTAATTGTTTTGGGAATTTCAATTTTATTTGAGTCAGGAATGACATTTGACGCTGTGAAATAGTGCGCGCGAGTTTTTAAATTAAAATTTGAAGATTTTTTTTAATACAATGGATAAGACGAAAATCAAAAAAAGACAAAGGGTTCCTAATTATAGCCAAAAAGAGAAAAGGATTTATTACTGAGCATTGTTTTGTCTTTCCTCTTTTAGCCTCATTGTGGATTCTATGAGACAAATTCTCGATATTCCTGTCGCAACCAATACCCTTTGACGATAATTTTCAATTGCAACTTGCAAGCCGTGATTTGACTCATTTTTTATAAATTTAATAACATTAATTAGCAATTACTTTTTTAGTTTCCGCTGAGTAGTTTTTCTTATTTTGCGGTCTACCATTTTTAATAGAAAAATATATTAAAAAAAACCCGTACACACACGCGCTCGTACAACTACTAACTACTAAAAATAAAACTAAACCATACTAATAACCCTTTCTGCATGATTACATATTCCCGCTTAAAAATATTCGCACGTAGTTCTTTTATTTACCTTCAAGTAGGGTTATTTGGCAATCGTCGTGTGTTTTTGACATTTCTTCCTACTCCAACTGATTTCACGGGAAGCTGTCCTTATCAATAAAAATTCATCTCTACCTTCCCTGTTGGCACTTTCTGTTGACAAAAGATTTGCGTACCATAACAATAAAATAAAAAAATTAAATACTTTAATAGACTGTACAAATAAAATGGACAAGATATGATATATTTAACTTTAGCTGTAGCTAAATATTATTTAAAGGTTCGTTTTTAAACTTAAGAACAATTTTATACAAAATGTTTAATAAATCCTATTATAGAGATAATTTTTTAAAGAAAGAGACCTGTCAAAGGTTTCCACTTTATTCCCAACGACGCGGATGTAGAGTACCGATTTAAAACGAATGGTTTACCATCTAACCACACTTTTACTTCCTTAACATTACATATTCCCGTTTAAGAATATACGCGCGAACTTATAGTTATATAATTAATTGATTTCAGAGGGATTTGCATTTAATAAAAAAATAATAATAAAATAATCATAAATTAGTTTTTTTAATTTGAATTTCGCTTCCCACATTTCTGGGAGTTTTTGACCTTACTGCAAATGGCAGCCACGACATCAACTTGTCTCAGACTCAGATTGGTCGGATCCATTTGAGTAATATGCATAATATATAAGATAATAAAGTATGTAAGTAGTAATATTAGCAAGCGTAGTAAATATCAATAATTAAATATTAATTTTTGCTTCTTTTGCCTGTTTGAGGTTAAGCTTAAGTTTGACGAAACGCAGAGAGAATCAAATATGATTGACGTAAGACGTAATGTAAACGTAAACCCGAAAAAAAAGAATGATGAGTGAATGAGAAGTATTTTAAGGTTATTTTAAATCTCAAAACATTTTTAATTTTATTTTGGACGTTTAACAAAAAAATACGAAAATGTGTGAAGTGTTAAAAGAGTTACGAGAAAAGTCCCGTAAAAGAAAGATGTTATTAGCACAAACTGTAAGTTTGGAAAACTTTTAATTTGAAAATTCGACGAAATATTTCACTGTGTCCTGTATATATCAAGAATGCCTTTCAATTATTTTTTAGTTTGGTGTATCTGGAGCGAAGGAACTAAGAAATGTTTTAGGAACAGGTGAAACTTCACACGAAAAATCTGTAAGCAAAGAAAATACAAGTGAAAATGAAAAATATGATTATAAAAATAAGGAGTATTCAGATGAATTAATTTATAAAGACTCGTCACTATTTTTGAAGGTAAATTGAAAATACATTTTTTCGTTTATTTATAGGTAGCACACATAATTGCAAAATAACAAATCAGAAATATGAATGTGAAAGACATGACTTAGGTACAGTATAAAAGAGGTTTTGTTATAGAGCAATATTAGTTGATCTAAAATTACAGTTGTGTGAAAGTAAGAGATCAAGATAGTTATATAGTGTTAGGCTAACTGTTCTAATGTTTTGGTAATTCCAAGTAATTTTTCCCAAAAAGGTTTTATGATTTTGCATACATTTTATCTTCAAGTATATAATATTACAAATTTTAGGCAGATAATGTGTAAATTAAAAAAGGTGGCAAACAATTTTACTGAATTTTGGAGTGGGTAGCAATTTATTTGTTGTGCTTCTGGTAATGTAAATTGTATGAGCAGATTTGTGAAATATTTTATTTTTGAATGCATACATATTATGTACAATATGAAAATATAATGTTTGGATATTACTAATATCTTCTGTGTATAGAAGGTTAGTATAAAAAAATCTTTAATTACTTGATATTTTTAAAATAAGTTTTGAGCTATATTTAGTTTTCGCAAATAACTCTAATTGCTCTCCACACTAGAATGTCATATTAAAAAAGTGATTAACATATTTTTAAATTAATATAAGTAATTATCTTAATAAGAACTGGTGAAATTTATTAATTAACTTTCTCACTTTCATTTCTTAAATTTTATCTTTCACAAATAAAATAAGCACTAAAACTTTTATTTTATAGGGAACTCAGTCTTCAAATCCACACAACGATTACTGCCAACATTTTGTTGATACTGGTCAACGTCCGCAAAATTTTATTCGTGATGTTGGTTTAGCTGACAGATTTGAAGAGTATCCTAAATTACGAGAGCTTATCAAACTGAAAGATGAGCTTATTCAAGAAACTGCCACCCCCCCTATGTACCTCAAATGTGATTTAATGACCTATGATTTGAAGACAATTAATAGCAAATTTGATGTGATATTAGTTGAACCTCCATTAGAGGAGTATCAGAGAACTATGGGGGCAACTAACATGCAGTTTTGGAGTTGGGAACAAGTAATGAACTTAGATGTAGGAGAGGTTGCAGCTCAAAGAAGTTTTGTATTTTTATGGTGTGGTAGCTCAGAGGGGTTAGATATGGGAAGAGTGTGCTTAAGAAAGTGGGGATTTAGAAGGTATGTAGTTAATTAACTCTTTTTCCGATATATTTTAAATACATCATAGTTATAAGCACCATTAAACTACACACCTCTTTATTTTGTATTTTAATTAAATTATTAGTCTATTCAGATAGATCTAGGAGGGGCAGATTTGCGGAAGCAGGGGTAATTCCACACTTGTGGTAAGGAATGTTAGTGTGGGATGAACATGTTAGAATTTAGAAAATGTCACAGAAATAGAAATTACACACATAAAAAACTGAAAATGAAGTAAATTAAAAAAAATGAAACTGGTGAAAAAAGCCATTTTAAAAGATGAATAAAAATTTAAAAAAATCATAAACAAAAGAATCATTCATTCAGATAACCTTTATTTTAACCTTTTATTTTCCCGCGCTGTCATTCTGTTGAAAAACATATATTTCAGTCTATGCTTTGTGCGGTGTTTTGTAGTCTCCCCACTCTGTTGTGCGTTCTGTTGTAGAGGAGAGGAGATGCGTAGCATAGAAATACTTAGCAACGCGACGTATATTTATGTAGCCCACGTGTTTGTCAAAAAATATTAAAATAATATTCATATGCAAACAGATCAGAGAACACTGTGGTGTAAAAGAAGATGTGGTTACAAAGATAGATAAAGGAATGATTAGATGGTTTGGTCACGTAGAAAGGATGGATGAAGGAAGATTGACAAATTAAATTTATAAGGCATTGCAAACAAAGTGGGAAAAAGCTAGCTGGGGTGCCAGCCGGAGACATCGAGAGCTCTGCCTGGGGCAAAACGGTTTCAAGACATTGGCGACGCAAAGGATCAAAATCACAATAAATAAAATTTAAAATGGAGTGTTGCGATCTGTGATCACAACAGAAGTGTTGTGGTATGAAAGCTTTAGTGAGCATGATAACTGGCCACACCGAAGTAAACAATCACAAACACCAAATAGGAATGGCGGATATCCTGTACTGACGGTTTTGTTGCAATCTGCAACTGTGAAGCTCTCGCGGGAAATAGAAGTGTAACTTTTGGGATTCCCATCTAGGAGCTCTGCTTTAATGCAAAGGTCATCCAAGAACTACTTCAGTTCTGGGGGAAAGAAAGTAAGTGAATAGGTTCAGGAAAAAAAGGTCACAAAGAGAGTATACAGGCCTTAAGGATATGAAAGGCCCCCTCATAACTATAATAGTGTATTATACATTTTTTGAAATGACTTTTAAACATTGGAATTTATTTCAGATGTGAAGATATATCGTGGATAAGAACAAATATAAAAAATCCTGGTCATTCTAAAACTCTTGATCCTAAAGCTGTATTCCAAAGAACTAAGGAGCATTGCCTTATGGGTATTAAAGGCACTGTCCGCAGATCTACTGATGGTGACTTTATCCATGCTAATGTGGATATTGATTTGATAATATCTGAAGAAAATGAGTACGGCAGTCTGGAAAAACCTGTAGAAATATTTCATATTATTGAGCATTTTTGTCTAGGTGAGGATGCTTTTAAAGTTACCTTAAAAAATGCAATAAAAATACAACCTTTTAATAAAAGGTATTTAATAAATAAGAAAATGTTTTGAAATGGGAATAGGTACAAAAAAATCTTTTATAATTGTATTAATATTTTATTTAAAGTGGTTGCCTCGCGCTTGAAAAAATTTAAATTTTGCTTAAAAAAATATAAATAATTAAATGCACAATACATATATACATGTCAGTTTAGAACGTCTTTCGATGTTGTCCAACGCAAAATTTCCATCCCCTTCGGTTTTTGCAATCCTCAGATGTTAGGTTTCTTTCGCTTATTGACTTTTGAATACTGGTTTGCCATTCCAATTGAGGTCTTTCCCTTTTCCTTTTTTCATTTGGGTGCCTTTGTAAGACTTGTTTGGGCAATCTTGTATCGGGCATTCGTTGGACGTGGCCGTACCAGGTGAGCTGTTTTTGCTCAATATCACTAGTAATGGTGCCTTCAATTCCTATTTGTTAGTTTAAAAAAACTAATACAACACGCTTTATAAGAAAACCGAACTAAAAAATAATCTCCAACGCGCTTGGGATAAAATTAGAGTAATCAACAAGTAAAAAGCATTTGCAACACATCTAGAATAAAAGTAGAGTTATCGAACAAATAAAAATATTCTGAAAAAAATGGGTCAGGTCTTATTTAAAATGATATTTTATTCGAATAATTATTTATTACTTGAATTTTTTATCAATGATCTGCATTTGATTGAGACTTATTATCAACAGTAAATATTTATTTATATAGTTTACGCATGTAACAGCAAACTTAATACACAACACACTAGGAAAATTGGGGGACGTCTATCTGATGGCCAACTCCAACCGCGCGCTCATTCGTCAAATCAAATGTTACTGTTACACATTTCACGAAATGACCCACAAATTGCGAGTAAGCGAGAGGAAAGATGGTACAAACAAAAATAATTTTACAATCAAAAGTGTGGGGTGCGCTATATCAATTAATATATTTGATAAAAAACAGATATTGGTAAAAATAAAGTCTCCAAAAAGAAAACGTAAACATCATATGAAGCACCCCAAGCTTTTGATTGTAAAATTATTCTTATTTGTTTGATAACTCTAGTTTTATTCTAGATGTGTTGCAAATGATTTTTACTTATTAACTATTCTAATTTTATCCCAAGCGCGTTTGAGATTATTTTTTAGTTCGATTTTCTTATAAAGCGTGTTGTGTTAGTTTTTTTAACTATTATTTATTTAGTATAAACACCAACAAAAATAATGTTCACAATGTTCATAAACTATACACTTGTCATGATATTGTATGAGCAGAAAGGAAAATAAGTATGCGACGTTGTCACGTCTTCGCACAGAACATTTCACATTATGTGTGTATTTATTTAGAGAATACGATAGTGGAGATACGAGGTACAGTCAAGGTAAAAATATATAATCTTATATCTTTAAATTATATCGATACATAGAATGGGGGTTCGGAGTTGAAACTTTGTACCAGACGGCCGCGAGGCAATTACCTTAAAATAATTTGAGAATATGTACTTGAATCTTTTTTTTAATTACGAGATTTTTCTTAATATTCTTTAAATTTGTATACACCAAGATCCGAAAAATCTTCACATAATTTAGGATATTATCCAATTTGTAGTAAATTCAACCTATTACCTATCTTTCAGTGTATAATACAAATGAAATTATTACTTAGGGAGAAGAAGATTGCATATATTTGGAAGAGACAGTACCATTCGTCCGGGATGGTTAACAATTGGGCCAGAATTGACTAACTCTAATTTTAATTCTGATCTCTATTTAAGTTATTTTACTCCTAATACCCTTGCAACAGGGTGTTCTGATAGAATCGAAGCGTTAAGACCCAAAAGTCCTCCAGCTAAAGGAAAAGGAAATGCTGGTAGTAGAGGCAGAACTAATTTTCAAAGAGGCAGAGGAAGGAGCCGTTAATAGTTTAAGTTTAAATTTCACACAATATTGTATTTGTGTGGTAATGGTTCAATTACTGACTAAGCCGACTGGCTATAACTTTTAATACATATTAAGCTAATAGATGGCCTGCTAATGGGTATCAATAATTTAGGTGTAAAACATTAATTTTGATTTTTATACTTTAGAAGCAATCTATAATATAATAAATAAAATTACGACTTTCAAGACTTTATTTTATTTAATACCATCCATTTTTGATAATTAAAATGTCTTTCCCAGAAAATAAAGGAAATATAGAAGAGCTCATCCAGAATGTTTTATTTCAAACAAACAAGATACATACAACACTGGCACATGTTGTGCATACCTTGCGAAAAGAAAATTCACTTATCAAGAATTCTTGGAATTCCTTAAATCCATTTGAGGCAAACAATAATAATGTCGGCAAAGAACCTTGTAACAAAAAATTTTTTAAGCAGTTAACATTCCATACCACTCGAAAAAGAAGCAAATAAACTTCTCAAAAAGCCAACTACAGCACAGGTATCTGAAATTGGAAATACATTATTCAATTAGACCCTGTTTGTTTCAAAAACATCCGCAAACGATCATGATTACTTTTAAGTTGAATAAGTATTGCTTTAATGATAAAAAAATAAAATAAAAACTGATTTTGACGATGGGTTTTTGGGTAAGTAGTAAGTAGTTAGAAAATGAATCTTTTATGTCAAAATGGCATTTCCTAACATTCCCATTACGTAATTTTTTTTCTGGTAAGAAGAATGTCGGATCAGATAAATGATGTCTTATTCATGTTTTTTTTATAAAAAAAGTAAAGAATATTGAGATAAGAGAATGCTGTGATATAAAAGAAGATGTGGTTATAAAGATAGATAAAGGAATGCTTAGATGGTTTGGACATGTAGAAAGGATGGATGAAGGAAGATTGACGAAACAAATTTATAAGGTTAGTGTGAATGGACAAGTCGGTAGAGGTTGACCTCGGTGAACATATCTCGATCAGATCAACATTGTTTTGAAGAAAGGTCAGGTCAAGATTACCAACAACCGACGAGCATGTATGAGAGCACTGATGAAAGTAGAGGAAGCAAAAGATGTGTGTAAGAACCGTAGCGGAAGTGGTCTCTGCCTACCCCTACGGGAAAAAGGTGTGACTATATGTATGTATGTTTTTTTCTAATTCTGGTAAGAAGTGTAATGTTTCATAGTTACAGCACAGTTAGACCAGGGCCAATGACTACTAGGTCATCTTTGGTGTACTCACGATCTACTTGTATGTTTGCTTATTTATGTACTCGGATGTTATTTCATAAACATCATGGACTGGCCTTAAAATATTTCCTTTGTGTTTGGATTTAACATTCACTAGTCAATTAAATTCTACTACTATTATAAACAGGAAAGTTTGTGAGTATGTATGTATGGATGTTGGAAGCAATACGAATCAAAATGACATTAATTAAAATCAAATTAGCTACATAAATTTCTAACTGGCATTAGTCAATTTCAAATTGGCAATAAACTAAATTAAATTGACCCCTGTCAGTTTTAAGTTTCTTTGGCAGTGTTAAGTGTGTATTGTTATTTTGAAAAAAAATTTGGTATAAAGATACATGGATGAATTCCTTGGAGAAGAAAATGAGCTACACGAAGTACTATCTTACGCAGACTAAGTCGCGGGTACCATCTAGGATAATAATGTTAATAAAAGACTGATTTTGTTACTATTTTGTAAATTAAAATATTTAAAATTAATAAATATTTGTTTATTTTTACTTTATTATATTACGTAACTGACCGCTATCGGTGCGAAGTATTCGCACGGATCACCTCTAGTTTCAAATAAAGATTATATTATGTATTGTTATTATAGGCATGTTTCCATCAAATTTACAAAACAAATACACTTTGTTCTGTGTTCAAATTTCGATTAATTATTTTCATATAACAACAAATAATATCCCAGACTGCTAGTGTCAATTAAGCAATGCTAGTTAGTTCACAACTGACTTACGCTAGGTAAAACAACGTCCAATGATTTAGTGCAGCGTAGATCAGTTTTAGCAGGGGCCGCCGCTATATTGAAAAGGCCATAGACTTATAATAGGTCTATGGAAAAGGCCAATCTTTTTTTGTATATTAACCATATATTTATTAAATATATGATACTACCACACAACCACACGTCACAAATTCATTTCTCGCTATTGTTGGCAGCAATGACGCATTGACATTTCTAAACTCAATCTTTGCTTTGGGTAGTTCCCCTATACTATACCCAAGTAATTCTCCTACGTAAACTGTATTGAAAGTTTCTTAACCTGAACTGAACAGGGGAAAATAAAACCTATTGAATCTTATAGACTTGTGGATATTGTCATTTTTCGGTTTTAATAGTAGTTTCATTTTCATTTTATTTAAAAATTTACTATTTAGATATATTCCAAACTAACAGGTTATGGATAACAAATGGCTTCAATTAGATCTTGAGTACTTCGCGTGTCGCCATCTGTGATGGAATAGGATATAATGAACATGGTAAATAGAAACTTATAAATAATATTAATGTTGCCTCTCACTAGATGTCAGTTGAGATAATTAGATTAAAATAGGCCCAGGAAATATAATGGTTTTTCTTTAAGGGAATTAGGAAGAAAATAAACCAATTAATTGCGACATTTTTATAATTAAAATCCAGAACTATCGATAGTATTCGATAGCGCAAAAAACTATCGATTATTTTCGATAGCCCAGACTATCGATAGTGCCATTGTATAAGGACAACTTTTAAGCAATGATAGTGCTATCGATAGTTCTCCACCTCTAGTTTTTATTATCAAAGAATACACCGATACTGTGGTATTATATTTATTGTTTTGTATCATTATATGATTTGCTGTTAATTTTTTTAACATGGTTAAACAAAAACATACGCAAAATATTAATAAAGTGTCATCTTTAGAAATATTTTGTACTATAAAAAACGAACCCACAAATTTTCAAATGCAATCCGAACATTATGAAAAAGTTGAACCAACAGACCTTGTTGAAAATATTAAAACTGAAATGTTACCTGAAGGGTGTGATTTACCTTCAATTAAAAGTGAAGATGAATTGGAATGGATACAACAATCATTATGTAGTAATGTAACTCCTAAAAATGCTGCAAAAGATATTGATAAAAAGAAAAATAGTGAAATAAGGGAATACTCCTTTTTAGTTAGCCAGAAAGGTAAGTGTAATTTTGTCTATTTGTGTGTGTGTGTGTGTGTGTAAGCTTATTGCACTATTTTTATACTTTTTATTGTAATAAGTAGGAGATATATTTTTTAATAAATATTCAATTTAGTTCAAAGAGTGTATAGTACAGTAATATTATCAATTATATATTTTGCCACCTGGAGACTGAAAGCATGTACCTAAGCTTTAAAAAAGTGTATTTTCATCTGTCCATTTTCTCAAAGAGACAATTCATTAGTTTCCTTTTAGTTTTAAACTTTTAAAATGCTTGTAACTTTAATTATTACTTCATATATTTGAGTTATAAAATTTGTGTAAGTACCTACATTATTTAATTAAAACTTTTCCTAGCAATGGGGAATAATTATAATATTAAGAAATTAAATGATGTCAAGAAGGAGCTGGAGGATGTTGAGAATATTAAAACTGAAATATTACATGAAGAGTGTGATTTGCCATCAATTAAAAGTGAAAACGAATTGGAATGGATACAACAACTACCATGTAATGATAGGAAACCTAAAAGTTCCAAGAAAGCTGTTTGTAGAAAAATTAGGAAGTACTCCTGTTTAGTTTGCAGAAAAGGTAAGTGTACACTAATCTTAACAGTGTATAATTTTTCCATATATGGGTGTGTAAAGCTTAATAAATTTATAAATCAAAACCTTCACCACCCTTTAGTAAACAATTTAATTTTCATGTACCTAATGGAACTGTTAACAAAATATTAAAAGCACTGTATTGTTTAATAACTGGCTTGGTTGTCCCCATTAGTAGTTGCTTATTTCTGTCTCACTTCCAGTCGGTGCTGTAGTTCCTTTTATGTTTGGTGTTAAGGTTTTTATACTAAATAGTTATTCCATTAGCAAAATTTGTAAAATTTTATTTCATTTAGTGGTAACTGTGCGTTTTAAAATGTTTTGGAATATGGGCATATGGCGAACCACTGTAAGCAAGATCAGTTTACTTCTCCACTTTACGCTGGCAACCACAAATCGGACCAGTATATAAGCAGTAATAATTGTAAATATCTTAAGTGTTTTAAAGATAAAAAATATAGATATGAACTATACTGTTTTTGATCAAAATTGCACTTCCTATCGTTGACAACTAGAAAAAATAAAAATTCAAACAAAGCAGGAATAGCAACCACAGTATGTTCAAGAAGTTTGTCTATCTATAAATATACGAGCTCTAAGACAAAGAGTCGACTTATATTATGTGTTAATAAAACTCATATTACTAATGATTTTGATGATAGTGAGCTAAGAATAAATGGCTATAATCATTACTTTGCCTTTACTGAAAGTTTATTTATTTATTAATACATTGGCAAGCCCAATTCAGATAAAATTATTACAGTAATATATAGTAGTCAATACAATATAGTGGTTTGAAAGTAAATTATATGAATAATACAGTTACAGAAATAGTCATCATCATCATCATCATCATTCAGCTCTTTGTGTCCACTGCTGGACATAAGCCTCTCCCATTTCTGCCCATTCCCTCCTGTCTTGAGCTCTCTGTATCCAGTTGCCTTGCCTGCACATCTCTTTAGATTATCTGTCCAAGGTGTAGGGTGTCTCCCTTACTTCTTTTATCTGAGCTCGGTCTCCACTCGAGCAGCCTTTTCGTCCATCTTCCTCCGTCATTTGACCAACCCACTTTCACTTGAGTTTGCGAATCTGGATTATTCTCCAAAGCCACTTTCTCATCACCAATGAAAATTGGCTTACTGGGAACTAAATTTGTCATATATTTTGTTTTTGAGATATTCATTTTTAGACCTACGTCAGCACATACCTTTTGTAGTTCTTGTAACATATCTTTAAGATTATCTGAGAACAAAACTATATCATCCGCAAAACATAGATTTTTTAGGTTTCGACCATCTATATTTGGGCCCCTTATTTTCCCGAGTTTTTTAAAAGCATACTTCAAAACTGTGATAGAGTTTGGGCGACATCATGTCTCCCTGCCTGACAGCTCTGCCTATTTGAATGCATTTAGTATTTTCATGAAGTTTTACCATTACTGTAGCATTGTTGTAGCTATTAAAATCAGCTTTGAATATCTGCAATCAACTCGACATTCCTGTAGTGCGCTGAGGACCGCATTCGGCTCTACCGAATCAAATGCCTTTTGAAAGTCTACAAAAGCAGGGACTAATGGTCTATTGTATTCGATGCTTTTTTCAATCACCATTTTTATGCTTTGCAGATGATTGTTTTCTCCAAATTTAGCACGGAAGCATGCCTGCTCTAAAGGCTGATAGAAATCCAGTTTTTCCTCAAGTCTTTTTATTATAGTAAGATAACATATAGATCAAATAAGAAAAGAAAAGTACACAGGTATAACAATATGAACTAATCTGATTCATGCAGGCCTAGTAACACAATACAAGAGGACAAGATGAAAGTATTAAATAGCTAGGTCAAGAATATGGTTTTTAAGTGGGAGACTGGTATGTTAAAGATTTGAAGGTTATTCAAATAGTTGGCTAATCAAAAAGTTCTGGGGATAAAGCTGTTGAATGAGTAATTGAATATGAAAAGAAACATAAAATGTTTGCACCTGTTTAGTTGCACGTTTTGGAACAAGTAGAGATATTTTGGAAAAAAGCTTGGGACTGGTACAGAGTCCATTGATAATTTTAAATAGAAGTATTAAGTCTCTTTGTTTTCTTGGTTAGCAAAAAGGTTGGCAATATCAATCTCATTGAAAGCTGTACGATCACCAAGAGTCATTGTATCAGGTATAGTGTTATTTACCCGTTTGCTGGTTACAAATTTCCAAAAGGATTTAACATTATTAATAATAGAGTGTTCAGTATGTTGAATGTAATCAGCATAACACTATCTTGATAGAGATCTACATCTAGATTTTAAATTACTAAATTCTGTATAGCTTACAGGACACCTTGCGCTCTTGTAAATCTTGTGAGCTGATTTATTCTCATAAAGTAATTTCTTCAGCTCGGGGAGTGCCATCATGGAAATTTCGTTTCAGAGATTTTTTTTGCAGAACACAGCGATCAATGACAGAATAAAGAATCTCATAAAATATATAAACCATATCAGAGAGCTCTTTTCCAGCGTGAAGGAAGTCATAGTAATACTCTTCGCCAGATAAATATTTATTTGCGATTTAAAGTGGCAAATAGCATTCAAGAGAAGGATGATGGGAATCTTCTGGAATTAAAATGTAGGCAGCCTTCAGTACTGTAATATCTAATGGTGATAAAATGAGATCAAGGGTAACTCCTCTTTCATTAGTTATTTCATTGGACTGAAAATGGTTGAGGAAAGCACAGTTGTTGGATATCGTTTCAATAGAACCAATATCAGATTGTGTAGCTGTTGGAGAAGCAATGGAACAATAATCATCTACCTCCCAAACTGCTGATGGTTGATTAAAATCACCAAATAGGAAAAGGTTTGCACTAGCATATTGCTCGCTAATGGTGATTAGCTGATCAAAGTTTGATTGATATAAAGTAGGTTTAGATTTAGGTGGAAAATATACAGTACCAATTATAGATTTGTTATTTAGGAGAACATACAGCTATTCGATCGAAGAATCAGACTGAATTGGATAAGAGGAAAATGATTTCTTAATACACTGGATTCAATGGAGCGGTCAGTTCTGTAGACATTGTAGTTGAGAAAACTGGATATCCAAAATTGCCGTGGACAGGCATATGATAATGTTGCTGTCATATCGGGAACGCATTCTGGTGTACAAATGCTTATCAAGGCAGTTAATCAAAATGCCCAGTTTGTTATATGCACTAATCATTCATTAAATCTGGTGGGTGTACACCCAGCATTAATCGCAGTGGACTCAGTGATATTCTTTGGTACTATGGAGAGGATTTTCAATTACTTTTTATCTTTTACTCACTATTGGAAATCTCTTACCGACGTTACAGGTCAAGAAGGAGAAGGATTTTTAGCCTTCCTTGGACTATGGAGTTGTGCTCTCTGCAAAGTAAATGATGCACAATTATATCTCCAGACGAAAGGACTGAACGTGCATCAATGTGCTATGAAAATTCATGCTTTGAAATCGTTTCTAGTCGACAATCGAGGTGTTCTGGTCAATGATGGACTTGATTATGCTAAAAATATATGTGAAGATCTCGGCATCAAAATAACTCCTCGACGAACAAGAAAGATAAAAATATGGCTGGCGAGAACGCTGCATGATGCAGTGTTAAGGCAAGAAATGTTCGAATTGGTGGTCAGAATTATACAATAAATCAAGACCAGATTTCAGCAACTGCACGAGCTGGATGTCAAATACTCTTTTCTCACACCAACGAATTTACTGAACCCAGAATACAAGTGTAAGTTCAGAGAAGAGTACTGTGATATTGATGTGGATGATATGGAAATCGAGAGGGAGAGGTTACGCAATTTTGTTGCTTTGGCTGATGCTTAAGCTCAAGACAATGCCATGAAAGGATCTCTTGAGCTTTTAGAATTTTTTCAGCAATGCAACTATGGTATTTGCGTACCTAATATTGTAATTATGATTCGAATTTTTTTAACTACAGCTATCAGCGTTGATTCATGTAAGCGTAGCTTCTCAAAGCTGAAATTAATAAAAATTACTTGAGGTCTACCATGAGCTCTATAAGTTTGAGTGATTTGGCGATTTTGTCAATAAAACAAAGTATGACGGGTAAAATTAACTTTGACGAAGGGCATAAGGCCCGAAAAGTTGAATTTTAGACTTATACTAGACGTTATTTTTATAGTGTAAAAGGTTTTGAACACCGACGTACCTACTATATTACATGGTTTTTAAACCCGCCCCGGGCGACAATGCGGTATGCTATGCTACTGATAATACGCCATCATATTAGTGGATGCCATTTTTCTATATCATCTTTCATATGGTTATCCCAAATTGTTATTGTCTTGAAGAAGACAGATTTTATTTACCTTGTAAGTCAATAAAAAAATTGTGGATTATCTTCGATGTGAATAAACTCTACACTTTTAATACAGTTATTATAATATTTCTTATTAGTATGCATGTAAGTTTTAATTATAAATTTTTTGTTTACAGGCTTCACAAAGACAACAACTAGGAAAAATCACCTAAAACTTCATTTTAACAACAAATTGGAGATGTGTTTCGTTTGTGGGCGGTATTTCAGCGACAAGATTTTGTTTTTGAGCCATTGGATTCAACATTTGGTTAAAAAACGAACAAACAAAAAACCGTTTAAATGTAAAATTTGCTTAAAACATTTTTCACGACAAATTTATTTAAAATATCACATGCGCATTCACACCGGCGAAAAACCGTTTAAATGTGAAATTTGTTCAAAAACATTTATACGAAAATATAATTTAATGAATCATATGCTCATTCACACCGGCGAAAAACCGTTTAAATGTGAAATTTGTTCAAAAACATTTATACGAAAATATAATTTAATGAATCATATGCGCATTCACACCGGCGAAACACCGTTTAAATGTGAAATTTGTTTGAAAACCCTCCAACGAAAAGATACTTTAATGACTCACATGCGCATTCACACCGGCGAAAAACCATTTAAATGTGAAATTTGCTTAAAACAGTTTTTACAAAAATCCCATTTAAAACATCACATGTACCGTCACACCGGCGAAAAACCATTTAAATGTAAAATTTGCTTAAAACAGTTTTCACAACAATCTGGTTTAAAAAATCACATGCACATTCACACCGGCGAAAAACCGTTTAAATGTGAAATTTGCTTAAAACATTTTTCACGACAAATTTATTTAAAGTACCACATGCGCATTCATACCGGCGAAGAACCGTTTAAATGTGAAATTTGCTTAAAACAGTTTTCACGTCAATGTGATTTAAAAACTCACATGCACATTCACACCGGCGAAAAACCGTTTAAATGTGATATTTGCTTAAAACAGTTTATACAACAAAGCAGTTTAAAACATCACATGTACCGTCACACCGGCGAAACACCGTTTAAATGTGAAATTTGTTCGAAAATCCTTCAACGAAAAGATACTTTAATGACTCACATGCGCATTCACACAGGCGAAAAACCGTTTAAATGTGAAATTTGCTTAAAACAATTTCCACAAAAATCTGGTTTAAAATATCACATGCTCAGTCACACCGGCGAAAGACCGTTTAAATGTGAAATTTGCTTAAAACAGTTTACACAACAAAGTTATTTAAAATCTCACATCCGCATTCACACCGGCGAAAAACCGTTTAAATGTGAAATTTGTTTAAAACAGTTTTTACAACAATCCCATTTAAAACATCACATGTACCGTCACACCGGCGAAAAACCATTTAAATGTGAAATTTGCTTAAAACAATTTTCACAACAATCTGGTTTAAAAAATCACAAGTACATTCACACCGGCGAAAAACCGTTTAAATGTGAAATTTGCTCAAAACAGTTTTCACTAAAACATATTTTAAAGACTCACATGCGCTTTCACACCGGCGAATAACCGTTTAAGTGTGAACAAAAACAGTTTTCACAAAAATCTGGTTTTGTTGGAAAACCCTTTTACAAAAAGATACTTTTATGTTACACATGCTCAATCACACCGGCGAGAAACTGTTTGAATGTGAAATTTGCTTAAAACAGTTTTTATATTAAAACAATTTAAAACATCACATTTATTTTTAAATTAAATTATTTTTAAATGACGAATATGTGCATAGTTTGTAAAAATCAGCGTACTCCCAGTGATACCTGTCGTAGTTTTCTTAAATTAGTATAATGTATAATATATTGGAACGTAGTTCCTTATCCTACTGTACAAGTGGGGGCTAGGCGAAAGAAAATGTAAGATTTTTTTCGTCACAAAACACGAAACATCAACGCGTATGCCGTGTACCAATCATACCTGCGCAGCCGGTGCGAATTTATTGGCTGCCTTAAACCAATAAGCGCGCACCTATGACTGGACACAGCCAATTTAATACGCAAAATAGATAACTCTTGCTTCTATGCTACGCGTCTTTTCTCCTATACAACGGAACGCGCATGCGCGTTATTTTTGCAATTGTCATTTTCACAAATTTTGATGCTACGCGTCAAGGACATTAAACATTATTACAGAGGATGGGTCGATTCACCGATTTTATCATCCTGTCAGTGACATCACCGCGATGCCTTATACATAACCAAAAACGTATATTCTTCAAGTTCACAAATGTTTTATTATTGATATTTATTTTTATTGTTGTGAATATATGTCATTATTTAGTATAAAGTACAAAAACTCTCATTATATATTGGGATTACACTGAGAAAGAAGCATTCTTTATGGAAATTTGGAGATTTTTCAAAAAAACTGCCCCTTCAATACAACACGCTGGAAATTGAACTACATTAGTTGATAGATAACTTTAAATCCAATTTGTAAAAAAGCTGACGATGAAAATATGAATTTTTATTGTCAATTGAATTTTTTTACCTATGCAGGAAACTTTTGTTTGAAGCAAAAATTGTACATTCTCTTTATGACCAATTTTAATAAGTAATCTAAAAAAATATATGTAAACTTTTCACAAGTTCGAATATCTAACAAAAAGTTTTAAATAAAAAGCTTAGATTAGTTCAAGCTTAGATTAGTTCAAACATCATCATATTAGTTCAACTTCATCACGAAATAGAAATATGAACTACGGAAGTTATCGCGGTGACGTCAGTTGACAGGATTACATTGCAGTATAGGGAACTGGCCATCCTCTGTAATAATGTTTAATGTCCTTGGCTACGCGTCTCCTCTCCCACAACAGAACGCGCATGCGCATGATTAAAAAGAATAATAAAATGATTTATTGCTTTCCCAAATAAATATAAATTCAATAGTTGATATATTGGTCTTCCTACCGTATAAACGTAATAAATAATTTGGAATATTTTGAGTTTTTATAATATTAAATTGTTATAATACATTTGTAAACTTATTTTGTCAAATAATGACAAATAAGCAATAAGTTTTACTTGATGCATATTGATGCTGATAATAATTTAACTTTCAAATTGAAAATGTTTATTTTAACTAAACTGTGTTTGTGTAAATAGTTCTTCGAATAAAAAAAATCTGTTCATCAATCACATAGCTGTTCAGGGAGTGAGTGCGCATGCGCAGCAGCAGGTCTTCTACAATAGTGATTGATCAACAAATTTGACTAATTTTTACAATGTAGCGTTGATAAAAAACGATTTCTGAAAATGGTGCAGTTTAAAACGCAAAGGGTGCAGTATTTTGGTGCTTTAGATTTATAGAAAGGAGATGATTATGGATCCGCTTTTTAAAAAGTTGCAGGTCATAGGTCTCTGGAAAAACTGATTTTGCTTACCTATTATTGTTTACTTGGAGCACTCATTTGTTTATAAAAAAATCAGTTCTACGCATTTTACGATCCTCATAACTTTTAAACTATTGAAGTTTGGACTGTCGCACTTCAGGACAAATTTGTAGGGGGCTGCCGGATAATTTTTTTTTTATTAACGTTAAATTATTGTTCATAAATAATTTAAGCTTTAATTAACAGTTTTTTATTTAAGGGCCTACCGTCTTTAAGTATCAAATACATTGCCAATCATTAAAAATTTAATTACTTTTCAACACAAATTTATAATTGTTTAATAAATGTTTAAGAAATAAAGGTTTTCAAAAAACGTATAAAGCTAAAATACAAATTTACGATAAAAACCGTGTGGTGGACTAAGCAGTTTGCACCTTTACACTTGTATAGATTTTCTAGGTTTTTTTAAGATCGTAAAAGGTAATAATACCAAAAAACTAGAGAAAAACAACTTTCAAGCATTATTTACATAAAAGAATTACTTTTTTAAACAGTTGCCATGGACACTGCTGTAATTGCCAAAATATCCCTTTTATGATATGGACAATCTTGAAATAATAATGTAACATTAGTGTAGTCAAAACAAAAAAAAGGTTAATAAAATCAACGAAACAATGGGAAAATATTCTGTACATTACTATAAAAACGAAATAATAATAATAAGGTGATTCTCATAATTTTAATTCCTAATTATGTTGTAAAATACTAAGTTTGACATTTTTTGTCCCTGTCCTTGTTTTGAGTTTACATGAAATATCTTTACAATATTTGAAAACTTGTGTACGTAATAACAGATCAACAATATATTTCTTGTGCCTCAA
Organism: Agelastica alni; assembly: GCA_950111635.1. Lineage (NCBI taxonomy): Eukaryota > Metazoa > Arthropoda > Insecta > Coleoptera > Chrysomelidae > Agelastica > Agelastica alni. The sequence goes on from OX467710.1 coordinate 70,869,310, forward strand.
ACTTTTCTAAAAGAGACTTGGAAAGTTGTTCATTCACTTTGTCTCCAATATTGGTTTTAATTTTTTTGGTACAGTATTTTTTATACAGTGCTTTTATTTCAAAACCAGCCAGTCCAAATAACTTTTGATTTTGCGTAAATGTAAGAAAAACAAAAAATGTCGAATTTTTAATCAAGGGGGAGATTTAAAAATGTTATTCTACATTTAACATCCCCCACCCCTTCTTTAAAATGTTAAATAGCAACCCCTTCCTTGTAAATCATCAAATAAAAACCCAAGAAAAATGCTGATGCCTTATAAACAACAATTTATTTTATTTTTATTTATTTATTTTGCAGATAACATTAAACATTGCGAAATTACAACAGAAACTAAAATGAAGTTAATTAATAACAGCCCCTTAATGTATTTACAGTAACTGTTCAACGTGTGCTCCGTAATATGGAAGGTAATAATATAACATATTTTTAAATTCTTCTCGAATTCTTTGCAAAGTTTCGGTAGTAATTCGTCTACATTCTTCAGTTATTTTAAGCTTTAGTTCTTCAATGTCTTCGGTAGGAGTTTTTTAAACTATTGTTTTTAAATAGCCCCGCAGAAAAAAGTCAAGTGGTGTTAGATCTGAAGATCTTGCCGGCCAATCTATAAAACCACTTCTGCCAAAACAATGTCTTGAAAATCGTTCGTCTAGCCATTGCCTTACAGCTAGTGCGTAATGTGGTATAGCTCAGTCCTGTTGAAGGTATATATTCTGTTAATCTAGCACCATATTTCTCTGTTTATCAACTTGTCTTTCTAGTGACCAAGTAAAAAGTGGATCAATTTTCATTTTTTGTAGGTACAATTCTCCCGTTAGGTTTTGGTCCAATTATCTCTTCCTAGAATACCAGCCCATTCCTTGATCTTCGCTGGAAACTAGTATTATCGTGTCGAAACACGTAAGGATTTTCGTCATCCCAGTACCTACAATTATGTTTGTTAACAAAGCCATTTAAATAAAACGTTGATTCATCACTAAAACAAACCAAATTTACGTCTTCTTGTATTTTTTGGGACACTGTTTCACAAAATTCAATTCTGCGGTCATAGTCTTCTTCACTAAGCTGATGATGAATTTTTATTTTGTAATGAAATAACTTATGCAATTTTAACACTTTGTGTATGGAACCAACAGAAATATTTGTAAGTTTTGATACTTTTGAAATGGAATGGATCCACAGCAAAATGACCCAGTACTTCAATTTGTGCAGCTTCGTTGGGATTGTTATTTTTTTTATTACAATTATCCAGTTTCTCCAAATTTCCGTACTAATTCTATGATGGTCTGGTGTCCTATATTTCTATCAGGATGCCTTTTATTTAAAACTACCAGAACTGGTAAAGCTACTTTATTTTTAAAATAGTACAATCTAACTGTGCTTCCTTTCAAGATACTCTCGCTCATCTACACTCCGTTGCCTGTGTTTCTGCCATTGTTCGTAACAATTTATTTATTTATTTATTTATAAACGGGGAAATCCCCAATTCGGTTGATTACATATGCAGATTAACAAAGTAAATATAAATCCTTAATACTAACACTAATACTAATGCTAAGATAATATTACTGGAATAAAAAAATAAAAAATAAGACAAAAACAAAAACATTTCTGACCAAGATAGATGAATATTCAAACAATAAGATCTGTCAATTGAGATATAAATGCACTACGAGTATCAAAGAAATCAAGGGAGGGGTTATGCTGGTTCGCTAGGCTGCTGGATCTCGAAATGAATGTGTGTTGCCCGTAATTGGTCCTGCTAAAAGGTATATTGAAGGTAATAGTTGAGCGAGTGATCCTAGGTGGGACATGGATACCGATTTTATTGAGTAGTTGGGGGCATGGTATAAATTAATTTAAGATGTACAGTATTTTCAGATCTTTCTGCTTGCGTCTGGTTGTAACTGACATCAGATTCAACTCGGATCGCAGATTTACATAGTCAATGTTTGATGTACTGATCCCTTGTTTAAAAGCTATATAGCGCAAGAATTTATGTTCTACTGCTTTTATTTTAGTTATATAATTTTGGTAATAAGGTGACCAAATACTTGAGGCATATTCTAAATGAGTTCTTATTAAGGAACAATATAGTAGCTTAAGAGTGTGGGTGTTCGTAAATTCTTGAGTGATCCTTTTCACAAAGCCTAAAAGTTGAAGCGACTTAGTGATCATATTTGATATATGTGTGGTAAAGGTCAGATGTGGATCAAAAGTAACACCTAGATCTTTCACGTGTTCACAGACATTTAGATTAACACCATTGATGCTGTATTGAAACTGAGTCGTAGCATGAGATCTGTGGAAGACTGTAACATGGCATTTATTAGGATTCAATTCCATGTCATTTAGCTCACACCAGTTAGTTACGTTTTGTACATCAGACTGTAGCAACATACAGTCCAGTTTGGATGTTATCTTGGAATACAATTTGAAATCGTCAGCGAACATCTGAAAGTTAGTGTGGTGGAAACAGGACTTTATATCGTTTACAAATCATTGAACAGTAAAGGACCCATGTGAGAGCCTTGGGGTACCCCGGAAGTAACGTTGATATCATAAGATTTATAATTGGCTATACGAACAGTCTGACGTCGGTTCTCAAGGTAGCTTTCAATCCAAGCTGGGAGGCTTCGCTCAATACCGAACATCTTCAGTTTGTGAACTAAAGCCCTATGATTTACCCTATCGAATGCCTTTGAGAAGTCCGTGTAAATTGAATGTAATTCACCCGTAGTCTCAAAAGCATTCGATATGTCGTCAACGTACGTCAGCAGATTTAGTTCAGTGGACCGTTTGTGTCTGAAACCAAACTGCTGGTCAATCAACAGACTGTCGACCAGAGGTGTTAGGAAGTCGCATATTAGATTTTCAAACAGTTTTGGTATAGTACTCAAAATACTGATGCCTCTGTAGTTCGATACATCTGATTTATTGCCGGATTTAAATATAGGTGTGACGTAACTTGTTTTCCATACAGAAGGAAAGATCCCAATGGTCAGCGATAAGTTAAAGATGTGATATAAGGGCCGTGCTAGAAAAAAACTACACGTTTTTAAAAGAGATGGAGGTATTCCATCAGGTCCAGGACCTTTATTGGTGTCTAAATTGGAGAGTTTGGTATAGATGTCAGATATTTTGATGTTATAGAGGGGAATATTTAAGTTGTTATATTGAAAAGGTATTCTAGAGATATCACAAGTGTTGTTGGTATAAACTGAAGAAAAGAAGTCAGCAAATAGGTTTACTATTTCAATACCTTGTGAGCTTGTTGTTCCGTTGAATAATAACTCGCTGGGAAAGTTGGAGGTTTTTCTTTTGGCATTAACATAGTTCCAGAAACTTTTCATATTCTGAGGTATTGAGGATTCAGTTGTTGATATATAGTTTTGGTAGGATTCCTTTGATAATCGTTTACATATTGATCTTAGTCTTGCAAACTCCTGATAGTCTTGTGGTGACTTGGTTGTTTTAAATTTTATATGTGCTTTTTTTTTGATATTACGCAATTTTTCAATTCTTTTGAATACCATATAGGAAATGTACAATTACTATTCTTTTTCAATGGTAATATAAATCTATAACTTGATAGAGAATATTATAAAGAATCTCAATCATGGTGTCAAGAGGTTGATCGACCAAAAGTAAATCCCAGTTTACCGCTGACATAAACAGCACAATTGAATTGTAATCAGCATTTTTGAAGTCTCTGTAGAAGCCTTGAGGTATAAAGCCCTGATCGGTACTTTTGGTTATGTCAATGGTAAAGGTTAAGGGTGGGTGGTATAGATCAGGTTGTACAATATTGAAGTCAGCTTTTTCAACAAGACTGCCCAGAGTTTGCAAGAAGATTAGGTCAAGAATTGAGTTAACATGATTAGTGCCATGATTGGATTGGAATAAATTATGGAATGCACACATATTAGACAGTATGTCTAACGATTCAGATTCAGCTAAAGATGAGTTAAATAGAGGTATTGCTGTAGAACTAAGATTATTCACAGACCAGGCGCAATGCGGTAGGTTAAAGTCTCCGAGAATACATAAGTGAGCGGTAGGAAATTCCTCACAAATGCGATCTACTTCTTCATTGAAAGCAACATAAGCAGCAACCGGTGACTTGGGGGGAAAGTAGGCTGCAGCAAGTATTACCAGATTAATGTCTTGGCCAGCTAGTACAAATAAGAATTCGTAGAATGGAGAGGACTGTATAAATTTGGACTTAATGTCCTTGGTAACTGCAATGAGGACTCCACCTCCCCTAGCATGAATGCTTGTTTCTTGTGTCCTGTCTTTTCTGTAGATGGAATAATTAAACATGTTCAGTTCTGCATCCGATATATTTGGGGTCAACCATGTTTCACTCAGTACAATGATGTCATGCTGACAAGATGTCACGTTTATTAGAAGTTCAGCCAGCTTTGTTCGTAGGCCACGTACATTTTGATAATAGATAGATAGTTTTTCGTTAGAGTTGGATATCAGTGGATTTTGCCTATCTAGTTTTTTGTAACTACTTGAGGAATACCTTTTATATATTGTATGTGAGCGACTTCGCCATTGGAACGCCTCTGTATTAGCTGTTGTTGAGCAGATTTGTTCAGTTCCTGCTGTCTTCTAGTATAGTCAGGGTTGATGAAGACATTGCTACCTTTCAACTTAGATTTTCCTTTCAACACTTGGAAGGCTTCGTCTTTACTAGCAAATTCCACCTTGAGAGATCGCAACCATTTTTGTTAGCTTTACCCAAGCGCATAACATGTTTAGCAGAGCATGGGCCTGCATTAGCTTTTTGGATTAAATTTTTTACATCCTCTATGTCATTTCCATTTTCGGCTAGGTTGAAAACCATGATGTTTTGTGACCGTTTTTCACGATCTAATAATTCTGCGAATATTTCTTCGGATTCGGGTTTCTTGGTATCGGTTGAATGATGTTGGTTTTCTACTCTTGTTTTTAAGCAAGTAAGCTGAGATGTTATGTCTTCAACAGCTTTTAGTAGAATCGGAATTTGGAGGAGACCAGATTGGCAGTTGTCACAGTAGAATTTTAGGAGACGCTTGCCCTTGAGGTCAATGACTTTGATTTCGGAGGCACTGAGGTCTGAGCAGCTTTTGTGATGGATTCTGTGGCAACCATCGCAACACATTGAGTCTTTGTTTTCAGCTATTGACAAATTGCACTTTAAGCAAGTCTGCATTGTGGGATTGACAGTTACAATAGGCGAGAAAACTTGTCCTGGTGGTTGGTTAGTCACTGCTTGCTGGTGGTAAAATAGCCACTCCTAAGTGAAGATACAATTTCATGGGCTGTTTTATCACATCAAGCTTTTTGCTAGATTGGTTTTTGCCATCACTTTTTTATTTCTTATCGGATTTGAATGGCTGGTTATTTGATTTAGCTTGCAGGAATTTATCAAATTTGCACCAAAACAGGACAGACACTACTCGCAAAAATTAGATCAGCAGATAGAGCCGTTCTTAGAGAGCAGAAAGGTGTAAAACTTCGCGGATTTAACTAGGTATTACACCAACATTTCATAGGAGCACTTTATTTCACGACTTTATTTCACGATATTTTAACAATGGAGAAAGTTTTCAAAGTTTTATATAAAAATTAACTTTTCCTGTTTAACGTTGAATTATCTAACTTTTTTAACATAAAAATACTTTGTTCCTTTAATGTCATCAGCATCAACCGGTATCTGTACGTTGAAGGTCCTTTATAATAGATTGATAGTGCAGTTCTTTTTTCGGAACAAACCAAAATATCATTTTTTTGTGTCTTAGCTGCACATAACCTAATAATTTGGAAAACTGGATTTATCATTTCCCACGTGAGCCTCCAATATTATTATCTAATGTATCTAATGTTCTTTACACTTTAGATGTTAACTCCCAGTCTAGATTGCGCGGTCTACCTTGCTATACCGGCAATTCTTCTAGGAGTTGTTCCTCGGTCTCCCTACGAAATCCTGGAAAGTTTTTCTCCAGAATGTGTACTAGGCATTGCTCCCCTGTCACAATTCTTTCATCTGGAAGAACTATAAAAGAAAGTAAAATGTTAAAATACTTTGCAACGTTCTTTCGTCGCTACTGCTCACCTTGATGCCTCAGTCCAGGTTGCAGGTTGCCTCGAGCGCCAGTTTTTTTTATCGTGGTATGCTCCACTTGCTCTGGGCAGCGTCAGTGAAGAAATGATCCCAAGGGGTAATTATTTATGGTGATGACAGTCCAGCGGCCAGGAGGGCAGATTTTACTTGACCTTGACTGGGTTTACAACCTGGTTATCAGCTGCTTGGAAATGATAGTCTTGATTTAAAAGCGAAACAATTTTTATTTACACTATAAATATAAAAGACAAAGTAGAATAATATAGCCAGCAGATCTTAACTACTCCTTTAATTTCGGGCCCAACTTTACTAAGTGCAAAAGCTTTACGAGTACAAATAGCTTTACTCATGTGGAAATGAAAGCTTGAAGCAAAAGCAAGAATGCAAGCGGTTTACAGCTCTCAACGGGTGTACGTTAAAGTTTTTCCCACGGAGGAAAGAGTCACCTCTCAATCTCGAATTTCCGCGGATAGCTAGTCAAGAAAAATTTCCAATGGCAGAAGCAACCAACATTACTTAAACACTTTCCGGATAATATGACACGGTTCCCCGGAATCAAATTAGATCTTCTAATATAATATACCGGACAAGCCGATCTGGCAATTCTTTCCCGACTCCACAAACCAAATCGATCCAAATCCGACATGGATTGGGCTAAGAAGCGATTCATACAATAACCCGACTCCACAATCCAAATCGAGTAGTCACACCGACCTGGATTGCTGTAATACACGATTCATTCAACAACCCCGACCCCACAATCCAATTCGAGTAGTCACACCAACCTGGATTGCGCTAAGACACGATTCATTTAACAACCTCGACTCCACAATTCAAATCAAGTAGTCACGTCGACCTGGATTGGGCTAAGAAGCAATTCGAACAATAACCCGACTCCACAATCCAAATCAAGAAGTCACACCGGCCTGGATTGCGCTCAGACACTATTTATTCAACAACTCCGACTCCACAATCCAAATCGAGTAGTCACACCGACCTGAATTGCGCTAAGACACTATTCATTCAAAAACCTCGACTCCATAATCCAAATCAAGTAGTCACGCCGACCTGGATTGGGCTAAGAAGCAATTCGAACAACAACCCGACTTCACAATCCAAATCGAGTAGTCACACCGACCTGGATTGCGCTCAGACACTATTCATTCAACAACCCCGACCACAATTCAAATCGATTAGTCACACCGACCTAGATTGCGCTAGGACACAATTCATTTAACAACCCGGACTCCACAATCTAAATCGAGTAGTCACACCGACCTGGATTGCACTAAGACACGATTCATTTAACAACCTCGACTCCACAATTCAAATCAAGTAGTCACGCCGACCTGGATTGGGCTAAGAAGCAATTCGAACAATAACCCGACTCCACAATCCAAATCGAGTAGTCACACCGACCTGGATTGCGCTAAGACACGATTCATTCAACAACCCCGACTCCACAATTCAAATCGAGTAGTCACACCGACCTGGATTGCGCTAAAACACGATTCATTCAACAACCCCGACTCCACAATCCAAATAGAGTAGTCACACCAACCTGGATTGCGCTAAGACACGATTCATTCAACAACCCCAACTCCACAATCCAAATCGAGTAGTCACACCGACCTGGATTGCGCTAAGACACAATTTATTCAACAACCCCGACTCCACAATCCAAATAGAGTAGTCACACCGACCTGGATTGCGCTAAGACACGATTCATTTAACAACTCCGACTTCACAATCCCAATCGAGTAGTCACACCGACTTGGATTGCGCTAAGACACAATTAATTCAACAACCCCGACTCCACAATCCAAATAGAGTAGTCACACCGACCTGGATTGCGCTAAGACACGATTCATTTAACAACTCCGACTTCACAATCCAAATCGAGTAGTGTCACCGACCTGGATTGTGCTAAGACACGATTCATTCAACAACCCCGACTCCACAATCCAAATAGAGTAGTCACACCGACCTGGATTACGCTAAGACACGATTCATTTAACAACTCCGACTCCACAATCCAAATCGAGTAGTCACACCGACCTGAATTGCGCTAAGACACTATTCATTCAAAAACCTCGACTCCATAATCCAAATCAAGTAGTCACGCCGACCTGGATTGGGCTAAGAAGCAATTCGAACAACAACCCGACTTCACAATCCAAATCGAGTAGTCACACCGACCTGGATTGCGCTCAGACACTATTCATTCAACAACCCCGACCACAATTCAAATCGATTAGTCACACCGACCTAGATTGCGCTAGGACACAATTCATTTAACAACCCGGACTCCACAATCTAAATCGAGTAGTCACACCGACCTGGATTGCACTAAGACACGATTCATTTAACAACCTCGACTCCACAATTCAAATCAAGTAGTCACGCCGACCTGGATTGGGCTAAGAAGCAATTCGAACAATAACCCGACTCCACAATCCAAATCGAGTAGTCACACCGACCTGGATTGCGCTAAGACACGATTCATTCAACAACCCCGACTCCACAATTCAAATCGAGTAGTCACACCGACCTGGATTGCGCTAAAACACGATTCATTCAACAACCCCGACTCCACAATCCAAATAGAGTAGTCACACCAACCTGGATTGCGCTAAGACACGATTCATTCAACAACCCCAACTCCACAATCCAAATCGAGTAGTCACACCGACCTGGATTGCGCTAAGACACAATTTATTCAACAACCCCGACTCCACAATCCAAATAGAGTAGTCACACCGACCTGGATTGCGCTAAGACACGATTCATTTAACAACTCCGACTTCACAATCCCAATCGAGTAGTCACACCGACTTGGATTGCGCTAAGACACAATTAATTCAACAACCCCGACTCCACAATCCAAATAGAGTAGTCACACCGACCTGGATTGCGCTAAGACACGATTCATTTAACAACTCCGACTTCACAATCCAAATCGAGTAGTGTCACCGACCTGGATTGTGCTAAGACACGATTCATTCAACAACCCCGACTCCACAATCCAAATAGAGTAGTCACACCGACCTGGATTACGCTAAGACACAATTCATTTAACAACCCGGACTCCACAATCTAAATCGAGTAGTCACACTGACCTGGATTGCACTAAGACACGATTCATTTAACAACCTCGACTCCACAATTCAAATCAAGTACTCACGCCGACCTGGATTGGGCTAAGAAGCAATTCGAACAATAACCCGACTCCACAATCCAAATCGAGTTGTCACACCGACCTGGATTGCGCTAAGACACGATTCATTCAACAACCCCAACTCCACAATCCAAATCGAGTAGTCACACCGACCTGGATTGCGCTAAGACACAATTCATTCAACAACCCCGACTCCACAATCCAAATAGAGTAGTCACACCGACCTGGATTGCGCTAAGACACGATTCATTCAACAACCCCGACTCCACAATTCAAAGCGAGTAGTCACACTGGCCTGGATTGCGCTCAGACACTATTTATTCAACAACTCCGACTCCACAATCCAAATCGAGTAGTCACACCGACCTGGATTGCGCTAAGACACTATTCATTCAAAAACCTCGACTCCATAATCCAAATCAAGTAGTCACGCCGACCTGGATTGGGCTAAGAAGCAATTCGAACAACAACCCGACTTCACAATCCAAATCGAGTAGTCACACCGACCTGGATTGCGCTAAGACACGATTCATTCAACAACCCCAATTCCACAATCCAAATCGATTAGTCACACCGACCTGGATTGCGCTAAGACACAATTCATTCAACAACCCCGACTCCACAATCCAAATAGAGTAGTCACACCGACCTGGATTGCGCTAAGACACGATTCATTCAACAACCCCGACTCCACAATTCAAATCGAGTAGTCACACCGACCTGGATTGCGCTAAGACACGATTCATTCAACAACCCCGACTCCACAACTCAAATAGAGTAGTCACACCGACCTGGATTGCACTAAGACACGATTCATTTAACAACCTCGACTCCACAATTCAAATCAAGTAGTCACGCCGTCCTGGATTGGGCTAAGAAGCAATTCGAACAATAACCCGAATCCACAATCCAAATCGAGTAGTCACACCGACCTGGATTGCGCTCAGACACTATTCATTCAACAACCCCAACTCCACAATCCAAATCGAGTAGTCACACCGATCTGGATTGCACTAAGACACGATTCATTCAACAACCCTGACTCCACAATTCAAATCGAGTAGTCACACCGACCTGGATTGCGCTAAGACACGATTCATTCAACAACCCCGACTCCACAATCCAAATAGAGTAGTCACACCAACCTGGATATCGCTAAGACACGATTTATTCAACAACCCCAACTCCACAATCCAAATCGAGTAGTCACACCGACCTGGATTGCGCTAAGACACAATTTATTCAACAACCCCGACTCCACAATCCAAATAGAGTAGTCACACCGACCTGGATTGCGCTAAGACACGATTCATTTAACAACTCCGACTTCACAATCCAAATCGAGTAGTCACACCGACCTGGATTGCGCTAAGACACAATTTATTCAACAACCCCGACTCCACAATCCAAATAGAGTAGTCACACCGACCTGGATTGCGCTAAGACACGATTCATTCAACAACCCCGACTCCACAATCCAAATCGAGTAGTCACACCGACCTGGATTGTGCTAAGACACGATTCATTTAACAACCTCGACTTTACAATCCAAATCAAGTAATCACGCCGACCTAAATTGGGCTAAGAAGCAATTCGAACAATAACCCGACTCCACAATCCAAATCAAGTTGTCACACCGACCTGGATTGCGCTAAGACACGATTCATTCAACAACCCCAACTCCACAATCCAAATCGAGTAGTCACACCGACCTGGTTTGCGCTAACACAATTCATTCAACAACCCCGACTCCACAATCCAAATAGAGTAGTCACACCGACCTGGATTGCGCTAAGACACGATTCATTCAACAACCCCGACTCCACAATTCAAATCGAGTTGTCACACCGACCTGGATTGCGCTAAGACACGATTCATTCAACAACCCCGACTCCACAATCCAAATAGAGTAGTCACACCGACCTGGATTGCGCTAAGACACGATTCATTCAACAACCCCAACTCCACAATCCAAATCGAGTAGTCACACCGACCTGGATTGCGCTAAGACACAATTTATTTAACAACCCCGACTCCACAATCCAAATAGAGTAGTCACACCGACCTGGATTGCGCTAAGACACGATTCATTCAACAACCCCGACTCCACAATTCAAATCGAGTAGTCACACCGACCAGGATTGCGCTAAGACACGATTCATTCAACAACCCCGACTCCACAATCCCAATCGAGTAGTCACACCGACCTGGATTGTGCTAAGACACGATTCATTCAACAACCCCGACTCCACAATTCAAATCGAGTAGTCACACCGACCTGGATTGCGCTAAGACACAATTCATTTAACAACCCGGACTCCACAATCTAAATCGAGTAGTCACACCGACCTGGATTGCACTAAGACACGATTCATTTAACAACCTCGACTCCACAATTCAAATTAAGTAGTTACGCCGACCTGGATTGGGCTAAGAAGCAATTCGAACAATAACCCGACTCCACAATCCAAATCGAGTAGTCACACCGACCTGGATTGCGCTCAGACACTATTCATTCAACAACCCCGACTCCACAATCCAAATAGAGTAGTCACACCGACCTGGATTACGCTAAGACACAATTCAATTAAAAACCCGGACTCCACAATCTAAATCGAGTAGTCACACCGACCTGGATTGCACTAAGACACGATTCATTCAACAACCCCAACTCCACAATCCAAATCGAGTAGTCACACCGACCTGGATTGCGCTAAGACACAATTCATTCAACAACCCCGACTCCACAATCCAAATAGAGTAGTCACACCGACCTGGATTGCGCTAAGATACAATTCATTCAACAACCTCGACTCCACAATTCAAATCGAGTAGTCACACCGACCTGGATTGCGCTAAGACACGATTCATTCAACAACCCCGACTCCACAACTCAAATAGAGTAGTCACACCGACCTGGATTGCGCTAAGACACGATTCATTCAACAACCCCAACTCCACAACTCAAATAGAGTAGTCACACCGACCTGGATTGCACTAAGACACGATTCATTTAACAACCTCGACTCCACAATTCAAATCAAGTAGTCACGCCGACCTGGATTGGGCTAAGAAGCAATTCGAACAATAACCCGACTCCACAATCCAAATCGAGTTGTCACACCGACCTGGATTGCGCTAAGACACGATTCATTCAACAACCCCGACTCCACAACTCAAATAGAGTAGTCACACCGACCTGGATTGCGCTAAGACACGATTCATTCAACAACCCCAACTCCACAACTCAAATAGAGTAGTCACACCGACCTGGATTGCACTAAGACACGATTCATTTAACAACCTCGACTCCACAATTCAAATCAAGTAGTCACGCCGACCTGGATTGGGCTAAGAAGCAATTCGAACAATAACCCGACTCCACAATCCAAATCGAGTTGTCACACCGACCTGGATTGCGCTAAGACACGATTCATTCAACAAACCCAACTCCACAATCCAAATCGAGTAGTCACACCGACCTGGATTGCGCTAAGACACAATTCATTCAACAACCCCGACTCCACAATCCAAATAGAGTAGTCACACCGACCTGGATTGCGCTAAGACACGATTCATTCAACAACCCCGACTCCACAATTCAAATCGAGTAGTCACACCGACCTGGATTGCGCTAAGACACGATTCATTCAACAACCCCGACTCCACAACTCAAATAGAGTAGTCACACCGACCTGGATTGCACTAAGACACGATTCATTTAACAACCTCGTCTCCACAATTCAAATCAAGTAGTCACGCCGACCTGGATTGGGCTAAGAAGCAATTCGAACAATAACCCGACTCCACAATCCAAATCGAGTTGTCACACCAACCTGGATTGCGCTAAGACACGATTCATTCAACAACCCCAACTCCACAATCCAAATCGAGTAGTCACACCGACCTGGATTGCGCTAAGACACGATTCATTCAACAACCCCAACTCCACAATCCAAATCGAGTAGTCACACCGACGTGGATTGCGCTAAGACACAATTCATTCAACAACCCCGACTCCACAATCCAAATAGAGTAGTCACTCCGACCTGGATTGCGCTAAGACACGATTCATTCAACAACCGCGACTCCACAATTCAAATCGAGTAGTCACACCGACCTGGATTGCGCTAAGACACGATTCATTCAACAACCCCGACTCCAAAATTTCCAATCGAGTAGTCACACCGACCTGGATTGCACTAAGACACGCTTCATTTAACAACCTCGACTCCACAATTCAAATCAAGTAGTCACGCCGACCTGGATGGGGCTAAGAAGCAATTCGAACAATAACCCGACTCCACAATCCAAATCGAGTTGTCACACCGACCTGGATTGCGCTAAGACACGATTCATTCAACAACCCCAACTCCACAATCCAAATCGAGTAGTCACACCAAACTGGATTGCGCTAAGACAAAATTCATTTAACAACCCCGACTCCACAATCCAAATAGAGTAGTCACACCGACCTGGATTGCGCTAAGACACGATTCATTCAACAACCCCGACTCCACAATTCAAATCGAGTAGTCACACCGACCTGGATTGCGCTAAGACACGATTCATTCAACAACCCCGACTCCACAACTCAAATAGAGTAGTCACACCGACCTGGATTGCACTAAGACACGATTCATTTAACAACCTCGACTCCACAATTTAAATCAAGTAGTCACGCCGACCTGGATTGGGCTAAGAAGCAATTCGAACAATAACCCGACTCCACAAACCAAATCGAGTAGTCACACCGACCTGGATTGCGCTCAGACACTATTCATTCAACAATCCCAACTCCACAATCCAAATTGAGTAGTCACACCGATCTGGATTGCACTAAGACACGATTCATTCAACAACCCCGACTCCACAATTCAAATCGAGTAGTCACACCGACCTGGATTGCGCTAAGACACGATTCATTCAACAACCCCGACTCCACAATCCAAATAGAGTAGTCACACCAACCTGGATATCGCTAAGACACGATTCATTCAACAACCCCAACTCCACAATCCAAATAGAGTAGTCACACCGACCTGGATTGCGCTAAGACACGATTCATTTAACAACCCCGACTTCACAATTCAAATCGAGTAGTCACACCGACCTGGATTGCGCTAAGACACGATTCATTTAACAACTCCGACTTCACAATCCAAATCGAGTAGTCACACCGACCTGGATTGCGCTAAGACACAATTTATTCAACAACCCCGACTCCACAATCCAAATAGAGTAGTCACACCGACCTGGATTGCGCTAAGACACGATTCATTCAACAACCCTGACTCCACAATCCAAATCGAGTAGTCACACCGACCTGGATTGTGCTAAGACACGATTCATTTAACAACCTCGACTTTACAATCCAAATCAAGTAATCACGCCGACCTAGATTGGGCTAAGAAGCAATTCGAACAATAACCCGACTCCACAATCCAAATCAAGTTGTCACACCGACCTGGATTGCGCTAAGACACGATTCATTCAACAACCCCAACTCCACAATCCAAATCGAGTAGTCACACCGACCTGGTTTGCGCTAACACAATTCATTCAACAACCCCGACTCCACAATCCAAATAGAGTAGTCACACCGACCTGGATTGCGCTAAGACACGATTCATTCAACAACCCCGACTCCACAATTCAAATCGAGTTGTCACACCGACCTGGATTGCGCTAAGACACGATTTATTCAACAACCCCGACTCCACAATCCAAATAGAGTAGTCACACGGACCTGGATTGCGCTAAGACACGATTCATTCAACAACCCCAACTCCACAATCCAAATCGAGTAGTCACACCGACCTGGATAACGCTAAGACACGATTCATTTAACAACCTCGACTTTACAATCCAAATCAAGTAATCACGCCGACCTAGATTGGGCTAAGAAGCAATTCGAACAATAACCCGACTCCACAATCCAAATCAAGTTGTCACACCGACCTGGATTGCGCTAAGACACGATTCATTCAACAACCCCGACTCCACAATTCAAATCGAGTTGTCACACCGACCTGGATTGCGCTAAGACACAATTTATTCAACAACCCCGACTCCACAATCCAAATAGAGTAGTCACACCGACCTGGATTGCGCTAAGACACGATTCATTCAACAACCCCGACTCCACAATTCATATCGAGTAGTCACACTGACCAGGATTGCGCTAAGACACGATTCATTCAACAACCCCGACTCCAAAATTTCCAATCGAGTAGTCACACCGACCTGGATTGTGCTAAGACACGATTCATTCAACAACCCCGACTCCACAATTCAAATCGAGTAGTCACACCGACCTGGATTGCGCTAAGACACAATTCATTTAACAACCC
Source organism: Agelastica alni (assembly GCA_950111635.1). Taxonomy (NCBI): domain Eukaryota; kingdom Metazoa; phylum Arthropoda; class Insecta; order Coleoptera; family Chrysomelidae; genus Agelastica; species Agelastica alni. The sequence goes on from OX467710.1 coordinate 70,884,994, forward strand.
GGACTCCACAATCTAAATCGAGTAGTCACACCGACCTGGATTGCATTAAGACACGATTCATTTAACAACCTCGACTCCACAATTCAAATTAAGTAGTTACGCCGACCTGGATTGGGCTAAGAAGCAATTCGAACAATAACCCGACTCCACAATCCAAATCGAGTAGTCACACCGACCTGGATTGCGCTCAGACACTATTTATTCAACAACCCCGACTCCACAATCCAAATAGAGTAGTCACACCGACCTGGATTACGCTAAGACACAATTCAATTAAAAACCGGGACTCCACAATCTAAATCGAGTAGTCACACCGACCTGGATTGCACTAAGACACGATTCATTTAACAACCTCGACTCCACAATTCAAATCAAGTAGTCACGCCGACCTGGATTGGGCTAAGAAGCAATTCGAACAATAACCCGACTCCACAATCCAAATCCAGTTGTCACACCGACCTGGATTGCGCTAAGACACGATTCATTCAACAACCCCGACTCCACTATCCAAATAGAGTAGTCACACCGACCTGGATTGCGCTAAGACACGATTCATTCAACAACCCCGACTCCACAATTCAAATCGAGTAGTCACACCGACCTGGATTGCGCTAAGACACGATTCATTCAACAACCCCGACTCCACAATCCAAATAGAGTAGTCACACCGACCTGGATTGCGCTAAGACACGATTCGTTCAACAACCCCAACTCCACAATCCAAATCGAGTAGTCACACCGACCTGGATTGCGCTAAGACACGATTCATTCAACAATTCCGACTCCACAATCCAAATCGAGTAGTCACACCGACCTGGATTGTGCTAAGACACGATTCATTTAACAACCTCGACTTTACAATCCAAATCAAGTAATCACGCCGACCTAGATTGGGCTAAGAAGCAATTCGAACAATAACCCGACTCCACAATCCAAATCAGGTTGTCACACCGACCTGGATTGCGCTAAGACACGATTCATTCAACAACCCCAACTCCACAATCCAAATCGAGTAGTCACACCGACCTGGATTGCGCTAACACAATTCATTCAACAACCCCGACTCCACAATCCAAATAGAGTAGTCACACCGACCTGGATTGCTCTAAGACACGATTCATTCAACAACCCCGACTCCACAATTCAAATCGAGTGGTCACACCGACCTGGATTGCGCTAAGACACGATTCATTCAACAACCCCGACTCCACAATCCAAATAGAGTAATCACACCGACCTGGATTGCGCTAAGACACGATTAATTCAACAACCCCAACTCCACAATCCAAATCGAGTAGTCACACCGACCTGGATTGCGCTAAGACACAGTTTATTCAACAACCCCGACTCCACAATCCAAATAGAGTAGTCACACCGACCTGGATTGCGCTAAGACACGATTCATTCAACAACCCCGACTCCACAATTCAAATCGAGTAGTCACACCGACCAGGATTGCGCTAAGACACGATTCATTTAACAACCCCGACTCCACAATCCAAATCGACTAGTCATACCGACCTGGATTGTGCTAAGACATGATTCATTCAACAACCCCGACTCCACAATTCAAATCGAGTAGTCACACCGACCTGGATTGCGCTAAGACACAATTCATTTAACAACCCGGACTCCACAATCTAAATCGAGTAGTCACACTGACCTGGATTGCACTTATACACGATTCATTTAACAACCTCGACTCCACAATTCAAATTAAGTAGTTACGCCGACCTGGATTGGGCTAAGAAGCAATTCGAACAATAACCCGACTCCACAATCCAAATCGAGTAGTCACACCGACCTGGATTGCGCTCAGACACTATTCATTCAACAACCCCGACTCCACAATCCAAATAGAGTAGTCACACCGACCTGGATTACGCTAAGACACAATTCAATTAAAAACCCGGACTCCACAATCTAAATCGAGTAGTCACACCGACCTGGATTGCACTAAGACACGATTCATTTAACAACCTCGACTCCACAATTCAAATCAAGTAGTCACGCCGACCTGGATTGGGCTAAAAAGCAATTCGAACAATAACCCGACTCCACAATCCAAATCGAGTTGTCACACCGACCTGGATTGCGCTAAGACACGATTCATTCAACAACCCCAACTCCACAATCCAAATCGAGTAGTTACACCGACCTGGATTGCGCTAAGACACAATTCATTCAACAACCCTGACTCCACTATCCAAATAGAGTAGTCACACCGACCTGGATTGCGCTAAGACACGATTCATTTAACAACCCCGACTCCACAATTCAAATCGAGTAGTCACACCGACCTGGATTGCGCTAAGACACGATTCATTCAACAACCCCGACTCCACAATCCAAATAGAGTAGTCACACCGACCTGGATTGCGCTAAGACACGATTCATTCAACAACCCCAACTCCACAATCCAAATCGAGTAGTCACACCGACCTGGATTGCGCTAAGACACAATTTATTTAACAACCCCGACTCCACAATCCAAATAGAGTAGTCACACCGACCTGGATTGCGCTAAGACACGATTCATTCAACAACCCCAACTCCACAATCCAAATCGAGTAGTCACACCGACCTGGATTGCGCTAAGACACGATTCATTCAACAACCCTGACTCCACAATTCAAATCGAGTAGTCACACCGACCTGGATTGCGCTAAGACACGATTCATTCAACAACCCCAACTCCACAATCCAAATCGAGTAGTCACACCGACCTGGATTGCGCTAAGACACAATTTATTTAACAACCCCGACTCCACAATCCAAATAGAGTAGTCACACCGACCTGGATTGCGCTAAGACACGATTCATTTTACAACTCCGACTTCACAATCCAAATCGAGTAGTGTTACCGACCTGGATTGCGCTAAGACACGATTCATTCAACAACCCCGACTCCACAATCCAAATAGAGTAGTCACACCGACCTGGATCGCGCTAAGACACAATTCATTCAACAACCCCGACTCCACAATAGAAATATGTAATTATTACTTACAGTTAATTTTATATTTACCATTAATAATTATCGTACTCGATTGAAAGGCGACTGCGGGCCCCTTACCTAATATTTCGGAGGACTGGCGGCTAGACAGAAATTCTTCCATTTTATCTTTATTTACTTCGGTTGGCTGGCGGGTATTTCTATGACAACGGCAGTTTCGAACTGCATATGACATTTGCAGACTTGAACTGAATACCTGAATGATTCGCGCTGGAACCATAGTCAACCTCTGCTATAGACGTGAGACACGAATGCAAGTCTGTCCTTCTATGTACGCGACCTCTACTAATTATTAGACGCGGATGCCTGTTGTCGAAAACTACAATTCATATCATTTCAGCCGGCGACTTTGTGAAATATTACAAAAATAAACCGGGAGAATTTATTTGTATTTAGTTGAGCCGAAATATTACTGGTATTTTAGTGACTTCGTGACAACCTACTTTTTTTTTTAAAAATATTATTTTCGATGTTGGGTTTTTTCAAATAATAATAATGAATATATTTTGGGTACTATTTTTTAATATAATTAACCAAAATATAAAATAACCAACCCAAATAAATAAGTGTTTTATGAAATCAGTTTCTTTATTTTCCTTATTTTTCACAGAAAAGTTGTTTCCTCTGTTAACATATGAGTATTAAGGCAGAAGTAGCGTGAAAATAGTATAAATGCTGCGGAGACGAGTAGTATGAGAAGTATTGCCAGAGTGACTCGGTTGGATAAAGTAAAGAATAGTGAAATAAGGGAACGCTGTGGTGTAAAAGAAGATGTTATTAGAAATATCATATATTTAATACTCCTATATTGCTAGTGAGAGACAGCAACTGCATTATTCTATCTCACTTATTCATACTCGATCTGTTGTGCACAAGCGTTGCGACTATAGTGGAAAAGCTTCTAATGCAGTTATAGCGTAGACACGCGATAGCGTGTCAAGCTAAGTTCAAGCTAACAGAATGGCGAGCGGTACCTTGTGTAATATTATACGAACCATGGAGCCACTTTTGACCCCCTCATAACTCAAAAACTATTTAACATACACATTTGGCTCATATATTAAAACTTGCGAGATACATATGTGATCCAAATTTGGGACGATGCAACTGAGATACCCTGTATATTTTTTGGTCAGTATGCTGAGTTCTACAACACAATAAAATTTCCAAGAAATTAAATGGATATTCAGCGACATATTTAATAAACATCTATTAAAACAACTGAGATGTGTCGTTGGGACGATGCAACTGAGACACGCTGTATATTTTTTTGGTCAGTATGCTGAATTCTACAACACAATAAAATTTCATAGAAACTAAATGGATATTCAGCGACATTTTTAATAAAAAATTATTAAAACAACTGAGATTTGACGTTGGGTCGATGCAACTGAGACACCCTGTATATTTTTCTGGTTAGTATAATGAATTCTACAACACAATAAAATTTCAAAGAAATTAAATGGATATTCAGCAACATATTTAATAAAAACTTATTAAAACAACTGAGATGTGACGTTGGGACGATGCAACTGAGATACCCTGTATATTTTTTAGTCAGAATGCTGAATTCTACAACACAATAAAATTTCCAAGAAATTAAATGGATATTCAGCGACATATTTAATAAACATCTATTAAAACAACTGAGATGTGTCGTTGGGACGATGCAACTGAGACACGCTGTATATTTTTTTGGTCAGTATGCTGAATTCTACAACACAATAAAATTTCATAGAAACTAAATGGATATTCAGCGACATTTTTAATAAAAAATTATTAAAACAACTGAGATTTGACGTTGGGTCGATGCAACTGAGACACCCTGTATATTTTTCTGGTCAGTATGCTGAATTCTACAACACAATAAAATTTCCAAGAAATTAAATGGATATTCAGCGACATATTTAATAAACATCTATTAAAACAACTGAGATGTGACGTTGGGACGATGCAACTGAGATACCCTGTATATTTTTTGGTCAGAATGCTGAATTCTACAACACAATAAAATTTCCAAGAAATTAAATGGATATTCAGCGACATATTTAATAAACATCTATTAAAACAACTGAGATGTGTCGTTGGGACGATGCAACTGAGACACGCTGTATATTTTTTTGGTCAGTATGCTGAATTCTACAACACAATAAAATTTCATAGAAACTAAATGGATATTCAGCGACATTTTTAATAAAAAATTATTAAAACAACTGAGATTTGACGTTGGGTCGATGCAACTGAGACACCCTGTATATTTTTCTGGTCAGTATGCTGAATTCTACAACACAATAAAATTTCCAAGAAATTAAATGGATATTCAGCGACATATTTAATAAACATCTATTAAAACAACTGAGATGTGACGTTGGGACGATGCAACTGAGATACCCTGTATATTTTTTGGTCAGAATGCTGAATTCTACAACACAATAAAATTTCCAAGAAATTAAATGGATATTCAGCGACATATTTAATAAACATCTATTAAAACAACTGAGATGTGTCGTTGGGACGATGCAACTGAGACACGCTGTATATTTTTTTGGTCAGTATGCTGAATTCTACAACACAATAAAATTTCATAGAAACTAAATGGATATTCAGCGACATTTTTAATAAAAAATTATTAAAACAACTGAGATTTGACGTTGGGACGATGCAACTGAGACACCCTGTATATTTTTCTGGTCAGTACAATGAATTCTACAACACAATAAAATTTCAAAGAAATTAAATGGATATTCAGCAACATATTTAATAAAAACTTATTAAAACAACTGAGATGTGACGTTGGGACGATGCAACTGAGATACCCTGTATATTTTTTGGTCAGAATGCTGAATTCTACAACACAATAAAATTTCCAAGAAATTAAATGGATATTCAGCGACATATTTAATAAACATCTATTAAAACAACTGAGATGTGTCGTTGGGACGATGCAACTGAGACACGCTGTATATTTTTTTGGTCAGTATGCTGAATTCTACAACACAATAAAATTTCATAGAAACTAAATGGATATTCAGCGACATTTTTAATAAAAAATTATTAAAACAACTGAGATTTGACGTTGGGACGATGCAACTGAGACACCCTGTATATTTTTCTAGTCAGTATAATGAATTCTACAACACATTAAAATTTTAAAGAAATTAAATTCAGCGACTATTTGATAAACATTTATTAAAACAACTGAGATATGACGTTGGGACGATGCAACTGAGACACCCTGAAATCATAAACTCATACTTAAATAATTCTAAAAAAATTTTTATAAAATCATACCACACAAGAGCTTATTAAAATCCAAACTAAGTTTGTCGAGGAAAATAAATAATTAAAATGATTGGCTGAAATAATAGAATTAACCGGTACACCGTATACAATGCCAGGAGTAACAAAAAGAGGTTTTTTTAAAAAACCGACAACATTAACCGACAAAAAATCCAAATACGATAAACAGAAATTATACCTTATTAATTCAGTTGCGTTCGAAAAGTCACCGAAGATTAAAAAACGTTAATAGCGCACTCCAAATTTACCCGACATCTTACTAAATAAAGGTGACTTATTGTTAGTAGAAAATAATCTTTTGTATCTTGAATGAGTTTCGCATAAGTTGATTTGCATTATAAAAAATGGCCTGCAATTTTTTGCCGAACCGGGTACTTGACGTCAACAAAAATTCCGATACCCTTTCGGAAGCATCAGAATGTGGCACCACCACCTCAGAATGGACCTCAAATTGGGACTCCAAGGAGGAATTGCGAGACCTTCTATCGAAATTGGGACTCAAGGAGGTTTCTGACTTGCATCAAGACCGCTTCAGAGTTGACAGAAAAAAATTGGAACATATGTTAACAGGTTCGTTGATATTCGGAAAATTATTTTATTCCACAATTCTTACCTCAAATCGAAAACAATTTCCCCTATAAAAGTCAACTATTTTTTTAACTTTTTGTAGCCGTATACCAGCGGTGTAACTTAAGTATTATTTAAAAAACACAATTTTCACTCGACTGTTTTTTCTTAAATACGTTCCCGAAATTTAAGAAAAATTACAATATAAATATCTCGATTTATTCTTAGGTAATGAACAAGCAATAAATATACCTATAACATTATAGCTTCAATGTACCGGGTGTCTAATTAAGAGACTCATAAACTATTTATCGGCAAACTTGAGGAAACAAATCTGTATCACAAATTCGCATACGAGAAACTGCTGAAAATTATTTTCAAGTTTCCTACTCCGCCGCTAGTGGGCGTAGTTCACAATAATAACACAAAAACATCATTTTTCTATAATAATTTAAATAATAGTAATCTTCAGATCATTTTACGTAAGTTTGCTCCACTACTTTTTTCTCTATTCATTAAAATAACTGGTAGGGGTGAGTGGGAAAGCTGACACAATAAAACAGTTATAACTTTTGTTCCGCTTTATGGATTTTAACAAACTAAGTATCATTTGATAGGGAATTCAATGCCCGATAAAATATTATATCGCAAGGTAGCGTTGACTGAACAATTGTTTTGTTTTCTACTTTTTTTTTGGGAATTTTCAATAGAGAAAAAATCACGGAGTGGGCGACATCTATTATTGATCGTATGATCTTCTCGAGGTGTGAACAACAAACTAACCTCCATTTGTTTATATGGATGAATAGTAAACTTTATATATTATTTTGAGCAATTTAAGTATTGTAAGTGTTATATTTGAACGGTATTTTGTGAAGAATTCTTCTTTTTATTATTACGCCCTCTCCTGCCGAAGGTTGGCGATCCAAATGGCAATTGTAGCTCTGGAAACTGCAGCACGAAGGATTTCTAACGAACGGTCGAGCGGTCGAATCATCTCCTCAAATCCTTTAGCCATGAGTTCTGGCGTCTTCCTACATTGAAGGTGTCATATTTTTCTTGTAATTGTTCTATTTCTTGGCACTTTGTCGACATCCAGATCTCTTTTGCTTCCCGGCACTTTTGAGAAGAATTCGTATTAATAAACTACAGAAACCAAAAATGCAAATGATTAAAAAAGGTGATATGGAGATAAAATCGCAAAAAATATGCTTTGTTCAACAATGCTCTACTTATGGCAATGCGATTATATCTTTGCATAAATTTTTTTCAAATCCTAAGGCAGCTTAGAAATGGAAAATGATCTTAAAGATAGAAAAACCAATCTCAAAGTTTATGTTTGTTTGCAGCAAGCACTCTGAAAGCTGATTTTTTCAGTGGTAAGTTAATATTGTTGTCCAAAGATCTATCATTTTATTTGTGACTATTAATAGTGACTTCAACAAAACAGAGGAAGCGTTTAAAAGATGATTTTTATGATTTTCTCATTGAGACCGTCAGTTTCAAATAAAATGATGTGGCCAGCCTTAAAAACCTCTTCACCTTCCTTAATTGGTCGAACACGTTCACCCACATAATACAATATGTCTGAAATTTATATTTTGACTTTGCAACAAGAATTCCAGGGACAACAGAACGGAAAAACTTCGAGAACAAACCAAAATTGATACCTGGACACACCTGGTCTTTATTGGCATTTAACAAGAATCCAGCGACAATAAAACTGAAACGTCGACAATAAACCTTTAATCCAGCTTCAATCCAATAAAAAATCCACAAAAAATCAACTTGAATCTCTAAAATAACTAAAATTTCCTTTAATAAAAACTTTTTACAAGTTTTACAAGTGATCAAATGACAAAATATTTGTTGTTCACAACTCGATCCGATATTATGTCAGTGACAGCGCCATCTCGCGTTACGTGATTTTTCCCTATTGCGATGTTACATTTTTTAATCATTTACTTGAAATAGCATAGAATTTAAAAAAATGCTAAAAACCGCATCTCAATATCTATTTTGTAAGCGAAATAGGTAAACTAGGGAATCAAGTTTTATGCTTAATTAAATTAAAAATTTTACATAATGTAGTAGGCGTTCAGATGTCATAAATTGTTGACAACTTAAATATTAAATTATTGTAGAGCGAATTTATGAACCTGTAATGGTTAGTAATTAAAAAATATAAATTTTTAAATGCTCTTCTGGAAAAATGTTATCGCTAGGGATATCTTAAAGCATATTCCCTTGCTGCAATCGGAGCATTCTGAAAACATTTAAAATACTTTTTTAACATGTCATAAGCTTCATTATTTGTGTAAGGCATTAAGTATTTTTTAATTACTAACCATTACAGGTCCATAAATTCACTCTACATTAATTTTATGTCAACAACTTATGACATCTGAACGCCTACTACATACATGCATACAGGGTGTTTCAAAAAAGGTGACCCTATCTCTAGAATAGGTAGAAAACTGAAAAATAAGTGGGGTTTTTTAAGTAAAAATTTTTCGTAACGCCATCCGTATTCAAGATAAAGGGCGTTAAAGAAAAAAAATGTATACACATTTATTACGATTTTGCCGAAACCACCGGAAAATGTCATATAAAGCACCCCACGCTTTTAAAACAGTGATATTAATTTTCTCGTCAGTAAATTTATTCTTATGTTAAGAATTATTTTTTACTTTTTAGTTAATTCTAAAAGCGTGTGTTTTTTTAAACTATAATTTATTTTTCGCTTTTTAGTTCGATTTTTTACTCACCCTCTTGCCATTTATTCCTTGGCACGTTTCTCACCAGTATATTGGATTGAGTGAATTATAATATGACATTGCAACGGCGCGCATGCGTAGTTCACGCACTAGTTCTATCTCTCTTACTCTCACGTAAACGATTCCTAAAAAAATTTATGGATCCTGGCGAAACTAATCAGGATAATCGGATATTTTGATCGAATTATTGCATTGTCGTCGGTATTTGACTGTGCGAAGTTTAAATTAAATTTAATCGCTTAAAGTAGGGCAAAATCGAGGCCAAAGAGTCAGTTACAAACATACATACATATAAACATACAGGTGAAACTAATATAAGCGTGTTAAAAATGATGTTTTTTATTATTATTGTGAACTACGCCCACTAGCGGTGGAGTAGGAAACTTAAAAATAATGTAACGATTCCTTGAGTCCGTCTCTGTTGACTTTCTGAGATACATCGGGTTACCATCCTTAATCAGACCCCCAGCAGGTACTTGCAATTAACATTTAACAGGAAATCAAGTTTTTGGTCAATTAATTTTTAATAAATTAATCTAATTGGTGTATTTAGATAGTTATTTTAGTACAATATATTAATAGGAACAAGAAAAGACAGAATAAAATTTAATAAATCATAGGTATACGAGGTGTGGTTATTAAATAACGAGACTGTTCGTGCAGATGGCGTCCCAGAGGGGGAGGGGGGGTAAAAAAATGCAGCGTTGGATAGCTGAAAGTGTCTACTATTTCAGTACAAAAACTCGCTTTTGTCGCTGTAGTAGTATTTTTTCTATAGAGGTTAGAAACGAACGTGTTTTTTTCTCGTGCCGATAACAATGTGTGATAAAAAACATGAGCAACGGATCAATGTTAAATTTCTCGTTAAATTAAAAAAAACTCCGACTGAGTATTATAATTTGTTAAAAGAGGCCTATGGTGAAAATTCTCTATCTCGTGCGCGTGTTTTCGAATGGTATAAACGGTGATCTGAAGGCCGAGAGAGCACCAAAGATGACCAACGTCTTGGTCGACATCAACGGCATCGTAATGATTGAATAGGTTTCAGAGGGTAAAACTGTAAACCAAACTTACTATTTGAAAGTTTTGGTAATACTGCGAAAGTGATTTCGTAAGAAACGAACGGAGTTGTGGAAAAACAAGTCGTGGATCTTGCACCAGGACAACGTACCTGCCCATAACACGCTGGTTGTGAAGCGTTATTTAGCCTGCTAGAGACATTCCAGTGCTCGAACACGCGCCCAACTCTCTTGATTTAGCAGCCTGTAACTTTTTCCCGTTTCCGAAGATCAAGTCTTCCAAAGGTAACCCGGTTCGAGTAGATGGAAGAGATGAAGCGAACATTATTATTATTATCACAATAAGGTACGGGCATGGACCCTAAGATCCATAATTGCACTATACAATGATTACAAAAATTAAAGTAATTAGAAAATTAAAAATTGCAAGAAAAGATTAATTAGGAAATAGAAAAGCATCCAGTCTCGATTATCACTTTCTATAAAAATTATGCTTCTTAAGTTACCATAATTAATATTTAAAATTCGGAAGGTGATTATAATGTCCCCGCGAAGACGACGTTGTTCAAAAGCCGGTAAATTCATTATGTTTAGTCTTTCCGTATAACTAGGCCGTTTACGCCCGAAGGATAGTCTGGTTGATCGACGCTGAACTTTTTCGAGAAGTTCTTTATCCCGCACTAGTTCCGGACACCATACAGTTCCACAGTACTCTATAATTGGACGAATATAAGTTTTATATAAACGAGCGGAAATATGCAATGACACTTTTGCGAAAGATCTGCTGAGGAGGTACAGCCTACTTTTTGCTTTGTTGGTAATATTTACAACGTGTTTAAACCAGCTCAAATCTGTAGTAATTGTAACACCAAGATCATTATAAGAACTAACTTCATTTAAGGGGCGTGACCGTTTAAGAAATATTCATGTCGCGGATTGTTTTTGCCGATGTAAAGAACTACACACTTCAGTATTAAGAGGTAACATCCAGTCTGAGCACCACTTAGAGATCGAATCGAAGAGATGAATCTGAGAATATTTTTGAGTCGTCTGCATGGAAAACTTTGTTGCATTGAATATGGAATTGGAGGTCACTTGCGTATATTATAAATAAGAGAGGACCCAGTAGTGATCCCTGCGGTACACCGCTTAATACGGGTTTCTCAGCTGAAAAACAATTTCCCACTTTCACACAGAATTTTCTGTTTGTTAAGAATGAGTCAATCCACTAAAGTAGATTACCTCGTATACGGCGGAGTTCCTAAATGCTCTTACAAAAGAAGACTTCCAGCATTGCTTTGACCAATGGAAAAAACGAATGAAATGGTGTATGGTGGGAAAGGGGAATACATTGAAAGGAAGCATTCGATCGTAGAATAATTTTTAGAATAAAACTATTTTTCATAAGCAGTCTCGTTATTTAATAGCCACACACCTCGTATTTCAAGTTCCGTGGTGTTTTTCTGGAATTTTATGCGTCAAACAATATTTATTTATTAAAATTTACCACGCGTTTTGCGGAATTACTACTATAGATACTTTTGGTCATTGAATTAATGCTGAAATTACAGCAAACAATGTTGTATATTCTGTTTAGGTGACAACGAGGCCCTTATTCCAGCCGATGTATTTTTCGCCAAAATAATGGAAGATACAGATACTTATATAACTTGGCCCAATAAGTTGAAAATTGGAGCTAAATCAAAGAAAGGTAATTATTGTAGAAATAAAAAAAAATAAACGGAAACCCAGCGCATTGGCAGATGAATTTGAATTAACTGGTAATAACACAATTTTAATAATTTTTAGATCCGCACGTTAGAATTGCTGGCCGTCCTGAGGATGTTAAAGCAGCAAAAGAAAGAATTGTGACTTTATTGGATACAAAGGTAATTAATCTGAAAATTTTAAAAATTTCATTATCTACATTTATATGTCTGAGTTTCAGAAACTTCTTTTTACTATATGTTGTGTTTAATTTATATTTAGTATAAAGATTATACTAATATTATTTTTTGTGTTACCAAAAATGTATATATTCTATCTGCAATGACTGCATATTTAGTTTTACGTAAAATTATATTACATATTTATTCTGTTTTGATTATAAGAAGTCACTAGAATTAAGCGTATCGATGCGCATACCTACACTACTTAAAATACGAAAATAAATGTGTTCGTTTGACTTTGACAATAATTCAAAAAAATTGGCTTCAATAGATTATTATGGTTATACTTTTTTTTAATTAAACAGGCCGTTTAACTTGTTAAGATTTTCACATAGAAATGGCTATAGCTTTTTAAATACCCTGTATAACATACTATAACCTTATATTGGGGAGGTAAATCATATTTTAATTTTAAGGTAAAATACAGGGTGTTTCATTTAAAAAACAAAACTTTGATCTGGCACCGCGTTACGGAACACCCTGTAGCATTGTAACTAAATTTGAAATGTGTAGCTTAAAGTTGCCTACAATTTTTATACACTACAGTACTACAGTTCAAAGTTAATTAAAAAAGATTTTCGTGATTTAAGATGTGATTTTTATTATCTGTTACAGTGCAACAGAATAACAATGAAAATGGATGTTAGTTATACTGATCACTCACATATAATTGGAAAAGGAGGTTTGAGTATTAAACGCGTCATGGAAGAAACACAATGTCATGTTCACTTTCCTGATTCGAATCGTTCAAATCCTACGGAAAAAAGTAATCAAGTCTCAATATCGGGTGACATAATTGGAGTCGAAAATGCCAGAAGTAGAGTACGGGTAAGTAGACTGTAAAACGCTGAATTCATAATTAAAATATTTGTTATTACTTGAAAATATTTTATTTGGCTGTCTAATAAAAAATAAAAACAAAGCCTACTACATATACATACATATAGTCACGCATTTTTCCCGTAGGGGTAGGCAGAGACCACTTCCTTCCACTTGCTACGGTTTTTACACACATCTTTTGCTTCATCTACTTTTATCAGGGCTTTCATGCATGCTCGTCGGTTGTTGGTACTCTTGACCTGGCCTTTCTACCGACCTGTCCATTCACACTCGCCTTATAAATTTGTTTCGTCAATCTTCATTCATCCATCTTTTCTACGTGTCCAAACCATCTAAGCATTCCTTTATCTATCTTTGTAACCACATCTTCTTTTACACCACAGCGTTCTCTTATCTCACTATTTTTTACTTTATCCAACCGAGTCACTCTGGCTATACTTCTCAGACTACCCATCTCCGCAGCATTAATCCTATATTCATGCTTTTTCTGCCAAACCCAACATTCACTACCATACATAAGTGAAGGAACCATCACACCTCTATGCACAGCCAGACGTGCCTTTTTTGACACTTTCTGGCTGTTCATAAAGCTATGCAGTGCCCTATTCATCTGTTTTCCTGCCAACACCCTTCGCTCAATGTCACTGTCATACTTTCCATCTCTCGTTAACTTTGAACCCGAGTACACAAATTCATTTACTTGTTTCACTCTTTCTCCCTCAATCGAAACTTCACAGTTTGTCATGCTTTCTTTTCTTTCAAAAACCATTACTTTCGTTTTGCTTAATAATGTTAAGAATTACAAATTTTTGATTTCAGGACTTCTTTTGACCGCTTTTTTTAAAATTTTTAGTTATAATGCTAATGAATTGGAATTTACCAAGTAAAAATTTCTAATTTTTCACTGTTAACACCAAATTTTTTACAGGAACTGATTCCTTTAATCTTTGGATTTGAGTTGCCAATCATGACTCAAAATATCGATGCCACATCCTCGTATATTGTTAAAATTCAGGAACAGTATAAGGTGCAAGTGATGTTTAAAACTAGACCAAAATTACATGCAACTTTGGTGTTAGTAAAAGGAGTTGAATGGGAAGTAGATCAAGTTAAGCAAGCTACAGCGTTACTTATGGAATACATGTGTGAAAGTCTGGCAGTAAGTTTATATGTCAATTCATTTATTTATTTGTATTACATTTATAGCCGTATTGTGACATTTTACAAATTTTTTATTACTCATGCGGGATAAGTAGTATCTTAGAGCACGCTGTTGCGGTTGAAAAATAGTTGTTTGCTCATTTGAGTGCGACAAGTTTACTTGGCGCACGCTTACGTCATTTGTGTGTTACTTGGCGCACGCAAATTATACTTACTACTTAACTATCCTTGTCGTACGCAAATTCGAACCACAACCCTTTCGGTTAACAGCCGAACGCACAACTGTCAAGTTGTCATTACAAAGTTTATATTTTTATTTCAGTTAATATTTTTGGTCTGGACCCCTGTTTTATGCTCGCGTTTATTCCGCATTCGCAATAAAAAATAGTATGTGCAACCCGTGCGATGTTGTCGATTGCTCGCTTCGATCGTGCGTTCAACTTCGCTCTCGTGAGCAATTGCCAACTTATCGCACTAGTTGCACAATATACTATTGCTCACCTGGTCAAAAAGTGGTATAACTCTAAAAAAAGTTTAAATATTTACAATCACATCGGTATATAAACATGAAACTTAGAATGAGCATCCTTCGTTGTTACGTTTTTTCCGCGCTTTTTTATGGAGTTGAGGCTTGGCCCCTTAAGAAAAACCACATGGAAAAACTGCATGTCTTTGAATTGTGGTGCTACCGTAGGATGTGGAGGATTCCTCCCTGGACCGAAAGAATTACTAAGAAGAAGAATTACTCTCTCTCTTTCTCTAGTCGTTTACTGAAGTGTGAAGTGGTCCAAATAGCGTTTGCGCGAGGAGTCTCACTCCTCCAACTTTACCTTGGATTACAAGTTTTTCAAGATTGTCATCACTTTTTCTGCTCACATGTCCAAAATATTTGAGAGTTTTTCGCCTTACTATGGTTGACAGTCTATCTTTAACTTTTAGCTCTTCCAATGACGTATTCGTTCTATAAGCAGTCCAAGAAATTTTCAAGAGCCGTCTCCAAGCCCACAACTATCCAGTTTAGCAGTGTCGGAAGTCTTTAAGGTCCATGCCTCAGCTCCATAAAGCGCAATCAGGAATACAAGAGTTTTGTTGTTGGGGTTATATGCTTGTCTCTCCAAATTTTATTTAACTTGGTCATGGAGGTTTTGGCAAGAGCTATTCTCCTTTTAATCTCTGTGGATAAGTTTCCATCTTTATTTATATGGGCTCCCAGATAGATCATTTCATCCAAAATTTCTACATCGTGTATGTCAAGCACTCCTTCTACCTTATTGGTACGGTCTATTAGCATCAACTTTATTTTTTGGTGATTTAGTTTTAAGCCAAAGTTCGCACTTTCTCTTTCTACTCTTTCTTTGAGTTCAGACATTTCCTACTACCGCCTATACTTATACCTCCTTTCCACCCCCCAAGGCTTTCCTAATAATGTAATCACCATAAGTGTTGAATAATAAGGGTAACAGAATACAACCTTGCCTCACGCCTCGATGTATGCTGAAGGGATGGGAAATTTTGTCGTCCAGTATGACCACTGCAGTACTATTTTCATATAGGTGTTTGAGTAAAAGGACCAAATGTTGAGGGATTCATCATGTAGTGCAAGAATAATTTCTTCTAAGCACTGGTCTATGTTTAAACCACGAGCAAAGTTATACCGCAAAACCACCAGAATATCATTTCGTGACCAAGATGCCATAGCACGCACTTTAAACTATCACTGCGGACAAACAACCAAACCCACCGACATAACACAGCGGAAAGTGTGAAATTATGAACACGTCTCAACATGCACCAACTCCTGTGCCACGTAGTTGCATCATATTACAAAACTTTCCCGTTTACTGGCGACGAAACTTAGATTTATGCTTACGATCCGGAAACAGCTTTACAATCTAATGAATATTGTGCTGCAGGAGAAGCAAAACAAAAAAAACACGTCGAATCAGGTCAAAAACCAAGGTTTGATTAGTGTGGCATTGTCCACAAAGAGTTCCTTTTCCATCTGGCCACAGTTAACAAGGAATATTATTTAGACCTTTTTCGTCGCTAATGTACGTCAATTCGTAAAATACGAACGTAATTATGACAAACGAATTCATGGTCTTTGCTTTATGATATTGTATCGTCGCATGCACATTATTATTAGTCAGTATTTCATCAAAAATTAAGTAAATGTTATTCTGCATGTATTGTATTCGCTACCACCTCGTGGACATCGTTTTAGGTCAATTAAAGCTATGCAAGAGAATACGCTGGCCGCTATACCGGAAACTGAGTGTAATAACTGGAATAATCGTTGGAAAAAGTGTATTCCAGTGGAAGTGGATTACTTTGAAGAACACAATAAATTTGGACGAATGAAATATTTTCTGTGTGCTTTATTTAATCATTCTCGATAATTTAGTTCAGCATAATATATTGATTTCTATACATATAAAATGCTTTGTCCTGAATGACTGACTGACGGATCAACGCACAGCCTAAACTGCTAATCGTAGAGATCTGAAACTTGGAGGGTGTGTTTTTTGTATGACGTAGGCATCTGATAAGAAAGGATTTTCTGAAATTCTGCCCCTAACGGACACAAAAGATCTGATAGGTCAAGGTGCTTGAGAGGCTGCGTGGCCTTCACGATCCCACCTACAATTTGGGGGCAAAGTTTGTATGATACAACGTGATTCATTGGTCCAATCTACTTCAAATTTTGCATAAACATTCTTTAACAGAAATGATGGAAGACGTGTTACGTTTTTTTATTGAAACTCATCGCCTAACTGGGTTAAAAAGGGGTAGAAAGTTATTTTGGGGGTGATTTGCATCGAAGTTGATATCAATACTCCCTAGTGCTTTTGATTTAAATTACATTTTATTTTGACACATGTTTGAAAACTAAACTCGATTTTATTCAAACAACGTTGAACTCAAAAAAAGCTTGGTGCAATGCAATACTCTTTAAAATTGGAATGTCAAATATAAAAGAATATTTAAATCGGATTAGAATTCGAAATTTCAATTTTATTTGTTCTTGGATATTTGAACGAAAAACTTACCTTATACCTTGACTGCACACTCCGCGTTTAAACTTCCTCTCAATTTGATACAAACCGAAACCCCACTCTGCAATATACCCAAACAAAGTAATATGGCAGAAGTACTCCGCAAAACAAAATTAATTGTTTGGGATGGCTCGTAAAGGAGGTTTTGAAGCCCTAAACAGATCTTTACAAATTATGAGGAATAATAATTGTCAAATGGGAGGAGTAACTGTATTGTTAGCAGGCGATTTCCGACAGACTTTACCAGTAGTGCCCAGAGGAACGCGAGCGGACGAAGTTAAAGTGTGCGTGTGCATTTGTGGCCTTCAGTCACAAAACGAGCCTTACCAAAAATATGAGAGTCCATTTTAGGAGAGATGTTACTGCCGGACCGTTCTCAGACCTGTTACTTAAAATAGGAAATGGTGATTTCCCGGAACTGGATAATAATATAATTCTCACTACAGCGTTAGGTACAATTTTTTCCACTGTACAAGAGCTTATAGCTTAAATTTACCCAAACATTAATAATATTCACGATAAACCTGCAGAATGGTTCTGCGAGTGTGCCATCCTAACACCAAAAAACGAACAAGCCTCAGTCATAAATAAAATACTTTTGAGATGATTCGAAGGGGTCGAATATCAATATAAATCCGTCGACTCAGTGATAAACACCAATGATGCCATTCATTTTCCAGTCGAGTTCCTGAATACACTGAAGCCTCGCGGTCTCCCAACTCACATATTAAAAATTGAGAGTTGGCGCGCCATTTATGTTGCTGCGCAATATAAATCCACCAAAATTATGCAATGGCACCAGAGTGCAAGTAAAAACACTGCATCGCAATGTAATCGAGGCAACTATACCGACAGATTGTTCTCGAGGAGAGTCTGTATTTATTCCTAGAACTCCCCCAACACCATCAAATTACTTCTTCGAATTCAAGAGAGTGTAGTTTCTTACCAAAGTCTGCTTCGCCATAACTATAAACAAATCTCAAGGTCAAACTCTTAAGGTAGCGGGAGTAGACTTGAGAGAAAGCTGCTTCTCCTACAGCCAGTTGTATGTGGCATGCTCCAGAGTAAGGGCACAGAGTAGCCTGGTGATTCTAGCACCCGAAAAAAAAACAAAAAATATTGTTCACCAAGAAATACTGCGGTAGGTGTAATATTTGGATTTCGTTGTAAAAAGATAATACCCGCGTGTCACTTTCACTAGATCAAAGTCCGAGCTTCGTGTTCATAAAATATAACAAAAATTTATTTTATTTTTATGTTTATTTAACATTTAAATCACTGCACTACAATAAGGATTGCTATATTCAAACATTTCAACATAATAATTTATATGTTGTAACAAAATGTAAGCACAACGAAAGTAATGGTTTTTGAAAGAGAAGAAAGCATGACAAACTGTAAAGTTTCGATTGAGGGAGAAAGAGTGGAACAAGTAAATGAATTTGTATACCTGGTTTCATACTTTACGAGAGATGGAAAGTATGACAGTGACATTGAGCGAAGGGTGTTGGCAGGAAAACAGATGAATGGGGCACTGTATAGCTTTATGAACAACCAGAAAGTGTCAAAAAAGACACGTCTGGCTGTTCATAGAGGTGTGTTGGTGTGTTGGTTCCTACACTTATGTATGGTAATAAATGTTGGGTTTGGCAGAAGAAGCATGAAAATAGGATTAATGTTGCGGAGATGAGTAGTCTGAGAAGTATAGCTGGAGTGACTCAGTTGGATCAAGTAAAGAATAGTGAGATAAGAGAACGCTGTGATGTAAAAGAAGATAAAGAAATGCTTAAATGCTTTGGACACGTAGAAAGAATGGATGAAGGAAGATTGACTAAACAAATTTATAAGGCGAGTGTGAATGGATGGAAGTAGGTAGATGTCGACCTCGGCGAACATATCTCGATCAGATCGACATTGTTTTAAAGAAAG
This sequence comes from Agelastica alni, assembly GCA_950111635.1. Lineage (NCBI taxonomy): Eukaryota > Metazoa > Arthropoda > Insecta > Coleoptera > Chrysomelidae > Agelastica > Agelastica alni. The sequence goes on from OX467710.1 coordinate 70,904,608, forward strand.
ACCAGGTCAAGAGTACCAACAACCGACGATCATGTATGAGAGCACTGATGAAAGTAGAGGAAGCAAAAGATGTGTGTAAGAACCGTAGCGAAAGTGGAAGAAAGTGTCTCTGCCTACCCCTACGGGAAAAAGGCGTGACTATATGTATGTAGGTATGCAACAAAATTAAAATCGTAAAAAACCAATTAAAAATCCTATTAGAACCATTTTCGACTTCTACGCGGATGAAGTAGCGGGCAAAAGCTAGTAGTCGATAAAGTTATATCGTACTCTGTATAAATACAATTAAAATGAATATAGCAAAGTGTTAAACAATTCGCCTGTTATAGTTATAAATGTACAAAAAAAAATTAAAATAAAACTACCACTAATGAATTCATTTTTAGAGCCAAATTCCTCTGCAAATGTCCATGGAAATATCACCACATCATCACCAAGTAGTCCTCGGTAAAAATCATTCGAATTTAAAGTTAATAATGCAATACACCAATTGTCAGATAATGTTTCCCGATGCACAAGATCCCAATATACCGAATTTGAAAAAGAGTAACGTAAATATATCCGGAAATATCCACGACGTCTACAAAGCGAGGCAATTACTCATGGGAAGTCTCCCGTTAATCATTATCTTCGATTTACCCGAAGAGTGTACAACTTTGAGAACGAGGCAGGATCAGATAGCAGATGTTCAGACTAATTATGATGTGACTGTTACTATAAGGCAGAAGGCAAAGCAGAATACTCGAGCGTGCGTTATTAAAGGAGTGGAAAAAAACGCCGGTAAGCATCTTTTAAAATTCAAACTATTTTTGATGATTCCTCTTCATTTTAAAAGGATAAAGAAACCCTGCCACAATTTTAAGTACCAATATCAATGATGTATTGCGAAATAATTAATATTTTCAACTGTCAATATACAGGGTGATTCATTAAGAATGGGCAATCTCTGAACTAACTAATGGTAGTGAGTAAAAACAATCCCCCAAACACTAGAATACATGTAACTGGAGAGGTTATTGAGAGAGTCACTGGGTTCAAATACCTGGGTTGTATGCTGAATAAAAAATGGGACCCAGACCAAGAGATAAGAAGCAGGATAGAACAAGCAAGAACAGTCTTTACAAAACTTCGATAATTCCTTGTAGACAGACATTTAAACTTTAAACTTAGATACAGAATGCTGAGATGCTACGTGTGGTCGGTCCTACTATATGGGGTAGAGGCATGGACATTAAAAGTAAGAACAATAAGTAAGATTGAAGCTTTTGAAATGTGGACCTTGCGGCGAATGCTTAAAATATCTTGGACCGAACACATAAAAAACGAGGAAGTACTCCAAAGAGCTGAACTAGAAGATCGGGAACTTTTCGCATTTATAAAAGGAAAAGGAAAGGAAAATTTCATACCTGGGACACATCCTACGCGGAGAGCGCTATCATTTTCAACGCCTCATTCTTCAAGTCAAAAACGAAGGTGGAAAAAGGGGAATAGGCAGAAAAAAATTATCCTGGCTACGAAACATCCGACAGTGGACAGGCATACATAACTTCCAAGATCTGCAAATAGCTGCAATAAATAGAAACATCCGATGGACGGTCGCCAACGCAGGAACCCTGTAAGGCATCGTAAGAAGAATCTCTGAACTGGAGATATTACACACCAAAATATAGCGATTGAGCTTAACATGTTAAAACAAGTTGGAATTTTAATTTGTCTTGAAAATCGTCTTGAAAATTGGCAACTTTATATTTTTTGGCATGAAAATTGTATGCTGAATTTAGCACTATTCATACAGGGCGTTAGTAACACCCTATCACTTAAGTAAATTATAACATATCTTTTTTGCCTAATGAGTTATGGCTAAAATGACTAAAAAATCTAAAAGGCAGTTTAATTTTGAATAAAAAAGGTAGTTTTGTTTATTTCATGTAACTCTATCAGTTTTTGAGTTATTTGCATTTTAAACATTCAATGAATTTTGTTTATTTTGAAATGAATTTATTCCTTTAAGTAAGTACTATGCGGGGTAACAACAGTAAATACAACAAATAACAATCAGTAACAGTAATCAAAGAAAAATTCAAAGTAAATGCTCAAAATTACCGCCTTCAACTTCAAGCGATTTAGCTTAACATGTTTCATACAAATGTTGCAGGTTTACAAGATACAGGGTATTTAAAGTTGGAATTTTAATTTAAATTTCTTAATAATTTTGTGATTTTAAGCAGCATCGTCTTAAAAATTGGCAACTTTATTTTTTCTGGCATGAAAATTTTATGCTGAATTAAGCACTATTCATACAGGGCGTTAGTAACACCCTGTCACTTAAGTAAATTACAGCATATCTTTTTTGCCTAATGAGTTATGGCTAAAATGACTAAAAAATCTAAAAGGCAGTTTAATTTTGAATAAAAAAGGTAGTTTTGTTTATTTCATGTAACTCTATCAGTTTTTGAGTTATTTGCATTTTAAACATTCAATGAATTTTGTTTATTGTAAAATGAATTTATTCCTTTAAATTACTACTATGCGGGGTAACAACAGTAAATACAACAAATAACAATCAGTAACATTAAAAAAAGAAAAATTCAAAGTAAATGTTTAAAATGCCCGCCTTCAACTTCAATACTCTTTGTGATGCGTCTCCTTAAAGATCTTTGAATATTAAATAACATTTGTCGATTATTTTTAATAATATTAGCAGCTTCTTGAATTTCCTGTCGTATTTCTTCGATGAAATTAATTGTATCTTTATAAACCATGTCCTTCATTTGTGACCATATTGAAAGTCTAGAGGGTTTAAATCTGGACTTCTAGGTGGCCAAACAAATTCACTGCAACGCCCAATCCACCGGTGAGGAAAATGTTAATTCAGGTATTGCCGTACTGGCAGAGAAAAATGTGGCCTACAAAAGATTGTTTTTCCAATTAAAAAAACCTCATCTAGTAAACGTCGCCTCATCGGTGAAAAGGTGGTTATTTAGAAAATCTTGGTTTTCGTTTTGTTTATCTAGCATAAATTGAGCAAACTGTAGGCGAAGTGGTAAATCTTAAGGTAGCAAATTTTGTACAGGAGTATAGTAATATGGACGGAGATTCTCTTTCTTTAAAACTCTCCAGATAGACGATTGGCTTATTCCTGTTGCCGCACTTAATAGCCGAGAACTGAGATCTAGATTTTCCGAAATACGAACTAAAACCTCTTCTTCATCATCGACGTTGATATTTTTTGGAGCACCATTTAAGCTTTTATGACGAAAACACCCTGTTTCGCCAAGGCGGGTATAAATACGTCTGAACAGTTTGTGATTGGGTTGTCTTCGATTTGGGTATGATTCTAAATACCTTCTGGCTGCACCAAGTCCACTATAATTTGACTGAGCAAAAACACAAATCATATCACGCATTTCACTGTTGGAAAATTCATTATGTCGCGGCATTTTATTATTTTACTACAAATAATACACTCTTACTTAGTGACAGTAAAATTTTCAAATATTTCTTAACACGAAAAACTGATAAGTTCTGACGCAAGCCTTCTTGAAAAAAAGTCAATGTAATAACGGTGGCTTAGGAATCTTTACGCTGAATGTTTAAAATGCAAATAACTCAAAAACTGATAGAGTTACATGAAATAAACATGAGTACCTTTTTTATTCAAAATGAACTGCCTTTTAGATTTATTTTAGCCATAACTTATTAGGCAAAAGAGATATGTTGTAATTTTCATAAGTAACAGGGTATAACTAACGCCCTGTATGAGAAGTGCTAAATTCAGCATAAAATTCGTAATTTTCATGCCAAAAAACATAAAAGTGCCAATTTTCAAGACGATGCTGCTTAAAATCACAAAATTATTAAGAAATTTCAAATTAAAATTCCAACTTTAAATACCCTGTATCTCGTAAACCTGCAACATTTGTATAAAACATGTTAAGCTCAATCGCCATATTTTGGTGTGTAGTATCTCCAGTTCATAAATTGCCCATTCTTAATGAATCACCTTGTATAAACAAAAAGTAGATCTCTTTTAGCAACTACAAATAAAAAAAAAATGATACCGTTCAAAAGTAGAACGGAATACATTGCTGGGCGTAGGTAACAAGCAATTTTGACCACGTATAGACCGAAAGAAAAGGTGGGGAAAGGCAAGATCATTGAATCTCACCTGAGACCGCCCCGGCACTGGGGAAAGTTCGACCGACCTCACCTGAATCTCGTCAGCCCTGAGAGTGCTAAAGTTTAAACCAGGGATTCTCCAACTATTTTGGGCAAGGGACCCCTTTTCCAAAATGAACTGATAACCCAAACCTCCATATCCAAATTACTTTAAAAATCCCATCTCTAGCTTTTTCTTATCGATACAAAATACTTACCAATTTAAAAACTTTGCGGTTGTTTAAGTGAGTAAACTAATAATTTTCTCATTAAAATTTAACAAAATAATTAGACATAAAATTCAGTAAATATCAAGTGTAATTATTAATACAAATTACGTAAAAATACTCAAGTAGGTAATTATTACAAAAAAAAACAATAAAATCGCAAGGTAAACATAAAAAATAAAAAATGTAGTGTGATGGATGGACCTCTACCTATCTAGCTAAATCCGGTTCAATATTGGTGAGTTGCAGCCTTAAGGCAGTTGTCTTGGTGTAGGCATTCTTCTTAAGTACCATGTCCTTCTAGAACGTTGGTCACCAACAAGGCTATCCTCACTCTGTCGATGGCAAGTCTGAACAGAGAGCTTGAGTTGAGTTTATACCAGTCACGCAGATTCTTGAGCCATGATGCTTTTCTGCAGCCCGGCTTTCTTTTACCATAATTTTTTTCCTGCATGATGTTCTGCAGTAATCGGTATTTTTCGCCTCTCATAAAATGCCCGAAATATTGCAGTTTTCTTCTTTTGATGGAGGTAAGAATTTCGGTGGATTTATTTAGACGTTGGAGTATTACCAAGTTGGATACTTTTTCCGTTCATGAAACTTTTGTAAGCCCACATCTTGAAAGCTTCAAGTCGTCTTTCTTCGTACTTGTTTATAGTCCGAGCTTCCATACCGTACAGCAGGGTGGAGAAGACATATAGAAGTCGGATTCTTAGAGTTAACTTTAGATCTCTACAGCACAAGACCCTACTCATGTTTTTAAATGCTGCTCAAGCCTGCTCAATCCTTGATTTCACTTCAGTTTAACTATCCGCGCTGTGAGTTATTATGCTGCCTAGATATTTTATTTGGTTTACTTGCTTCAATAGTGGTGTAGGCATAGTGTCAGAAAATTCTAAATTTGTGATAATATAATACAATGATAATACAATTACCCTTAAAATTTGAAGTCAATTGACCTGCTCTAATCCGAGAATAACTCAATTAAAAATTGGATGATTAACATGGAGAGTATACGCTCGCTGTAGTTCTGTACCAGTTGATTAGTTCTATAAAAAAACTAACTGTCAGAAACTTTCGAAAAACTAACAGCCTGTTAATGTTTTTGTTCTAATTTTAAAAAAAATTATTAAACTTTTTAAAGTATGTAGAAGTATAAGTGTATGCATACATATGAAAACTGTATGGGTAACGTCTCCACGGGTACAGTCTTGCATAAAAATTATGAATCATTTCACTGCAAGCTTGTATACTTTTACCGCACGTGTAATCTAAAATTTTCTGACAATATTGTACCACGACAACCTCGTTAAATCTCCGCGTTCGTTTAATTTAAACGATTTCATTGTTTTGTTTCAATGTTGCGTTGCAACCAGAATTTCTGATAGCCTTGGTTAAACTTCTGCTTAAGCTCTTCGTCTGTGATGATGGTAATCAACTCTTCTTGCATTATCACATTGGCTTTTTTCATGGATGTGATATTGTACGGATTTATTATCCATTGAGGAACGTTGCCCATTCACACTCACCTTATAAATCTGTTTTGTCAATCTTCTTTCATCCATCCTCTCTAGTGTCCAAGCCATTAAAGCATTCTTTTATCTATATCTGTTACTAGATCTTCTTCCACCAAGCGTTCCCTTATCATACTATTCCTCACTTTATATATTAGCATCACTCCAGCTAAAATTCTCTGCAGCATTGAACTTTCTTTCATGCTTCTTCTGCCAAACCCAACATTCACTACCATACATAAGTGTAGGGACACGTTTTAGCTGCTCATAAAGTTATGCAGCGCCTCATTTATTTGTTTCCATGCCAACACCCTTCGCTAAATATTACAGTCGTACTTCTCGTCTCTCGTAAACTTTTAACCCAAGTACACAAACTCTTTCTCCTTCAAACAGCACTTCACAGTTTGTCATGTTTTCTTCTCTTTCAAATACCATTACTTTCGTCTTGCTTACATTCGCTTTAATCCTTTGGTTTTTAGTGCATAATGTATAATATTAACCATTCCCTGCAACTCCTCCTCAGATGATGCTAATATTATCTGATCATCGGCATTCTTAATTCATACGCAGACTTTTTCAAATCTTCTAAACAACCGTCCATGAATAAATCAAACAGTCAAGGCAAAGCCACCGATTCCTGTCAACACCTTTTTTGATGTTAAAGTAGTACATTAAAATCGTCGTATTAACTTCCCAGTGAAAGTTATAGTAATGGGTCCGATTTTGCGAATCCCGAATTTTGACATATCTCCACATTTCAAGGTCACCAGAGTCAAATACAGTAGTTTTTCAGTGGACGTCTGTGTGTGTATGTGCGTATGTTCGTATGTTCGTATGTGCGTTCGGAATTATTTTTCGTCTCGATTATCTTGGTAAAAAAAATGAAATCGACGTGGGACCAATTGCATTCGACGCATAATTATGCAACTTAGAACTGATTAAATTTTCAGCAAAATCGGTCGAGCTGTTTTTTATGGAGAATAAAAAAACTGAAAAAAATGGTAAACTACCTGAATTTTGCGATTTATAAATTATACTATTTTTAATACAGAATTTTAAGATCTTTTAAATAATATAATTATGGCATGTTAGGAATATTTGTATGAAAAAAAAAAAGATAGTTTTAAAAAACAAAAATAGGAATTTGAGAGTTTTAAACTTGTGTCAGTATTGAGAGAATAGCATTGAAGACGCTATAACAGTGAAAAATTATTGTTAGTAAGAATCAAGCTTTATTTATAACAATGAATATTGTTACTAACAAATGATTATTGATCATAATAATTAAAAAAAAATGACAAATTAATGACAATTATAATTTGTTGTAAACAATTTAAAATCGTTTTTTAAAATAATAATAATTATAACAACAAAACATATGGTATTTTTTCATTCTTTCCACTGGGAAGTTAGTCGTGTGGACCTCTCGGGTTGCACCCATACCACTGATATTTCATGATATTTTTTTTCGAAGGAGGTTTTTATTGCAGACCTTTGCTATTTTATTAATTTAAAATTAAATTGGATAATGAGTGTTCGACACCATGTTTAAATAAATTAAAAACTTTTTCCACAGGAAACATCTATAAAGCGAGAAGCTACATTCTGGGATTCGACGAATCTTGTGTAATCGCGGATGTCCCGTCTACTTATCACATTCCCCAAGGATCGTCATCGCAACAAACACCCAATCTGCTCCCGAATACATCTCTTCATTCTTCCAATACCAATAACATCCACCCACTGTCTCCTATGATTAGTCCCTTAATATCACCATCTTGGCAACATCCGTCCACACCGACGCCAACGGGACAAAATGGACCGCCATTTGTTGGCATGGTGCAACAACCGCAGTTCGTTTACAACATCCAACAACAATCCATGGGAAATAATGGGTGAGTCGATTGTTTTTATTTTATTTTAATAGGGCTCTTCAGCCCACACACTCTTGATGGACTACCTAAGTGCTGACGAAGGTTTCCGAACAAATTTCATTAAAACTCCCATGAGAGATTTTTAAAAGCTTGTTTGCGTGTTTATTGGTATTATTAATATTAATAATAATCCCTTCAATTTATACAGCGACATGCAGTGGTAAGTGTTTTATAAAAAAAAGATTATCATTATTTAAATAAGTTTTAGGTCATGTGATTATTGTTAACACTTTTAATCTTATTGAATTAAAATTGTTATTATTAAACATAAGTACTCAAATAAATACGAGAGATGGAAAGTATGACAGTGACATTGAGCGAAGGGTATTGGCAGGAAAACAGATGAATGGAGCACTGCATAGCTTTATGAACAGCCAGAAAGTGTCAAAAAACGCACGTCTGGCTGTGCATAGAGGTGTGATGGTTCCTTCACTTATGTATGGTAGTGAATGTTGGGTTTGGCAGAAAAAGCATGAATATAGGATTAATGCTGTGGAGATGGGTAGTCTGAGAAGTATAGCCAGAGTGACTCGGTTGGATAAAGTAAAAAATAGTGAGATAAGAGAACGCTGTGGTGTAAAAGAAGATGTGGTTACAAAGATAGATAAAGGAATGCTTAGATGGTTTGGACACGTTGAAAGAATGGATGAAGGAAGATTGACGAAACAAATTTATAAAGCGAGTGTGAATGGACAAGTCGGTAGAGGTCGACCTCGGCGAACATCGATCTCGATCAGATCAACATTGTTTTGAAGAAAGGCCAGGTCAAGTGTACCAACAACCGACGAGCATGTATGAGAGCACTGAAGAAAGTAGAGGAAGCAAAAGATGTGTGTAAAAACCGTAGTGGAAGTGGTCTCTGCCTACCCTACGAAAAAAAGGCGTGACGATATGTATGTATAAGCACCCAAAAGCTTATTGTAGTGGTTATAAATTAATAGAAATTATCTGTATCAATGGTTATGTGTTTTCTGCGTGACTGCAAACATTACAGTAAAGAAAAAAAGTTTTTTAAATTCCTTGCTAAGAAGAGTGAAAAGCCTGGATATTTAAGTTTTATCTTTCATGCCAGCATGAACCTTTTTGTCTAATAGTTAAAAGCTACGCATCAAGATACAATCTGGTGTGGAATTTTCCTACCGAATACCACAAGAGGTTATATTATTTCGGAAATTTTTTGTCGCTCACAAATATTCTTAGAAAATTAACCTTATCAATTGTCTTAAGATCAACGAAATATGTTTATTACTTTGACGTCCAGCCAGTTTGATTGTAGACAACGCCTTTTTAACACGCTTATATTAGTTTGACCTGTATCTAGTTTGCTTTTATGTATGTTTGCAACTAACTGTGCGTGAACTACGCATGCGCGCAAAACGAATATTAACATCGCATCGGTGGTTCAGTGGTAAAATGCTCGCCTGCCACGCGGACCTTAGATTTCCGGCCGATGTATTATTTTTGTGCTTTTACTATTTAATATATAATTTTTTAAATTGTATTCGTGAACTACATTTTAAAATTGTTTGGCATATCAAAACGGAGACAGATAGAGATTGTTTAGTAGCAAATCGAAAAATAAATTATAGTTTAAAAAAACTAAAAAAGACGCTTTTAGAAATAATCAAACTTACAAAAGTAAAAAATAATTCTTAGCATAAGAATAAAATTAATGACGAGAAAATTAATGTCACTGTTCTAAAAGCGTGGGGTGCATTGTATGACATTATTAAATTAACTCTTCGTTTCGGAATGAAAGCACCCCACACTTTTAAAACAGTGACACTAATTTTCTCGTCACTAATTTTATTCTTATGTTAAGATTTATTTTTTAGTTTGATTAACTTTAAAAGCGTGTTTTTTAGTTTTTTTAAACCATATTTTTAATTTTAATTTGAACTTTGTGCAGAGCACTAACTAGATCTTGTACCTATGGAAGGATATTCGGTGCTAAAAGATAGCAGATTAATCTATAAAAGAAAAATTATGTTTATTTGGTATAGGCAACATGATTTTTAGAAATACTTCATTTATTGAATTGGATTTTTAGTTTAGTATTGTTGTGAACTTTTTTTCAAATTGTTGCCAAGTAGAAACAATATAAATTCCATCATTGCTGACAAATACATTTAAACTTCAAAACAGTTAGAAAAAATATATCAATAATTACATATTTCGGAAGGTTTTTTGATTAAAAAAACCATAAAAATGGGTAACAATTACTGTCTTTTGCAAAAATAAAAATTACTAAAATGAATTAAGTAAAATGTTGTGCAACCAATTTTGTGAAGTGTAGTACTGGTAGTCTATATAGTTTCTCGGCAATAATTTTATTCCTATGTTAAGAATTACTTTTTTACATTTTAGTTTAATTAACCCTAAAAGCGTGTTTTTTAGTTTTTTTAAACCATAATTTATTTTTATTTTGTCACTGGCGAAAAGGGTAACTTGCAATTTATTGTTACTTTGAATAAACTAAGTTTAGAATATTATAGAAGATCGTTCGTATAGTTTGGGGCCGTATTAAAAAAGTTTCATACATAGTTTTATGCATTGAATAAAATCTGGTAGGAATGTCATCTCTTTTCTTCTTCTGTTGATGCCTATTCGTTCCGGATGTTGGCGAGCATAATGGCTATACGAACTTTATGCACTGATGCACGGAATAAGCCCACAGTTGTTGTATTAAACCACACTAGGAGATTCTTCAGCCATGATATTCTTATTTTTCCTACACTCCTTCTACCTTGTATTTTGCTTTGGAGTATAAGCTGTAAAAGCCGGTATCTTTCAGGATTTCTCATGATGTGGCCGAGGTATTCAAGTTTACGTTTCTTTACCTGATTTAAGATTTCTTTTTCTTTCTTTATTCTACGCAGCACCTCTTCGTTGGTTGTATGATCCACCCGTGAAATTCTCAGAATACGACGGTAGAGCCAGAGTTAAAAGGCTTCTAATTTCTTGCATGATGTTCAGATAACGTCCATGACTCAACGCCGTATAGAAGAGTTGAGAATAGATAGCACCTCAGTATTCGCATTTTAAAGGCAGGTCCCTACTTTTGAATAATTTTGCCATTTTAAGGAATATGGCTCGAGCCTTTTTAATTTGGCATCTTATCTCAACCGAGTGATCCCATTTTAGTTAATATTTGTTCCCAAATAGACATACTTGTTAACTCTTTGGATGGGTCTGTTATGTATCAGTAGCTGGCCTTCCATGCATCTATTTTTAGGAATAATCATGAATTTGGTCTTTTTCGCATTCATCTGCAGTCCATATCTTTCACTTACTTCCACCACTCTGTTCATTAATCTTTGAAGTTCCTCTAGATCGTTTGAGATAATTACTGTGTCACCCGCATATCGTATGTTATTAATGCACTCGCCATTAACAATCACCCCGTCGGAAGTATTTTCCAGGGCTTCTCGAAATATGTATAATATGAATATATGTTGAACAGTTATGGCGAAAGTACACACCCCTGTCGAACTCCTCTTTTTATCAAAACTTCATCGGATTCCTCACTTTCTATTCTGACTGAAGAGATCTGATTCCAATAAAGATTTTCTATAATTCTTAGATCTTGTTTCTCCAGTCCAGTTAATTCAAGAACTTCCATCATCTTATTATGGTGAACCTTATCGAATGCTTTTTGATAATCAACGAAGCAATAAAAATATCTCGAGCTCTTTGAAATAAGACTTGAATGCTAAAGAGTGCCTTCCTAGTATCTAGGGCATTCCTAAACCCAAACTGGGTAGAGCTGATCTTTTCTTCGCAGATCCTATATATTCTTTGACAGATTAATTTTAAAAAAAGTTTAAGAGAGTGACTCATGAGACTAAGCGTACGAAAGTCTTCGCAGTTCTTTGCACTTGATTTCTTACACTTTCTTTCTATCACTCTGAAACTAAAAAAAAAGAAAAAATATTAAAACAAATAAAATCCAAAAATAACCTTTTTAACAATTCTTTAGTTATTGAAACGAGGTCATTTGCCATTATTTTTAAAAGTAAAGAAATAATTTTTTTTTCTGTGATGGAAAAAACGTTTTAGATTTTATCTCTGTTGACAGGTGACAAAATATCACTTTTTATAAAATTACCTACTTTTTTCCTCGGTTTTTTGCCTTCCTCCGCTTCGCGTCGAGAGACAACACAACCTCGAGCTAAAATCCAGTACTTTTTTCCTTTGTATAATAAATAACTATTTAATTTATTCCGAAAGTACGAATGTATTTTAAATCTAGTGCGTGGTGCCTACTTAAAAACTTAAATAAAAAAAAGGACATAAAATTATGAAATTTTATTATTTCAATCGATACCTATAAGTAATTTTATTGTTTAAAATGTAAATAATCATAGATCGCAGTTCTTTGCAACTACACGTCAAATCCAGGTTCGCATTGAGCTAATTTTAAAATTATCAATTTTATATTTAAGTAAGCAACTTTTATTATTTAACCAAAACAAAAATAAACAGTATTGCCGTAGCAAAACTAACTTTTCCAAACCGAGGGCTCTTTTATATTTAACATAGTTCTAGTTGTCCTAGTATTTAAGGTTCATTAAGTTTAATTTGTATTTATAATTTAGAAAGTGTCAAAAAAGGCACGTCTGGCGGTGCATAGAGGTGTGTTGATTCCTACACTTATGTATGGTAGTGAATGTTGGTTTTGGCAGAAGAAGCATGAAAATAGGATTAATGCTGCGGAGATGAGTAGTCTGAGAAGTATAGCCGGAGTGACTCGGTTGGATAAAGTAAAGAATAGTGAGATAAGAAAACGCTGTGGTGTAAAAGAAGATGTGGTCACAAAGATAGATAAAGGAATGCTTAGTTGGTTTGGACACGTAGAAAGGATGGATGAAGGAAGATTGACGAAACAAATTTATAAGGCGAGTGTGAATGGACAAATCGGTAGAGGTCGACCTCGGAGAACATATCTCGATCAGATTAACATTGTTTTGAAGAAAGGCCAGGTCAAGAGTACCAACAACCGAAGAGCATGTATGAGAGCACTGATGAAAGTAGAGGAAGCAAAAGATGTGTGTAAGAACCGTAGCAAGTGGAAGGAAGTGGTCTCTGCCTACCCCTATGGGAAAAAGGCGTGACTTTATGTATGTATGTATGGAGATACTAACCAAATTTTTAATAATGAAAATCTGTCTGTTGTATCAATGGCAAATGAAGCGTTGATATATTTACCATTTAAAATTAAATTGCTCGTTTTCTGGCTGAAAATTACTGATTTTCGGAAAAGTAAAAATAAAATACCTGAAAGTTTCATCGCTCTAGTTCTTTTTCTGAATTTATCGTGCGAAAAGAACAAAATGCGGTAAATTTGAGGATCACCTTGTACGGCAGCTACCTGAAGGAATGTACCGTTATGGCCCATCTTCGAACTCGGTCTCAAGATATCGTGCCCAAAAGATTTTCCAACACACACTCACACAGACAAAATTTGAAACAACCGTCACGCTGAAAATGGTGCAATTCGATGCGTGGGGCCATGAAACGTGCAACGCACTTGGTTTTGGTGATTTTGATTTTTGGGGGTAAACCAATACTTTCCCTTTTTTTACCCTTCGGTTCGGAAAAGTAACAACAATGGTTTCGACATTTTTTACCTCTACACTATCTTTATCATGTATACTTGTAAATGTTATTAAAATTTATTACACCGTTTAGATAAAATTTAACAACAAAATAGAATTTTAAAGAAAGGAATATCTTATATGCAGCAGGACTGGGCAATGCCGTCAACATAAAACTGGGCCGCTTTGCAAAAGTGTTTAACATCAAAATCACAGCAATTCTTACCTGTGCTCAAATGGTGCTACAGGGATCCTTTAATATAAGTAAATCTATCCTTAGAAAGCCTTTTTTTTTGGGGGGGAAAATGCGTTAGGCACTACAAAGGCTTGAGTCAATCACCACGTGTAGGTGTGGGACTCTCTATCGAAGGTTCGCACCATAATGTGAATTATATTTTTAGTTGTCAGCCGTTCCTCCAGGGTCCAGGTTGTCTTTTATCTTATTCACCTCTCATTTTGGGCACTCCAGAAGGGTATGTTCCATTGTGCTGTAAGATTGTAGATTGTAGGGGGGGGGTCGTGTAGGCTGTGCAACCTCTCAAGCACCTCGACCTATCAGATCTTTTGTGCATAACCTTTAATCTATTCGAGGCCCGGGATTCCGAGACTTCGAGCGAAGTTTAAAAGCCCTGTAAGATCCATGTCCTGTTAGGAATTGGCTAATTAAATATGTTACTATGTCCACTCTCTAATGTCAGGAATGATCTTTTTTGTCCACTGAGCTTTTGTGGTCAACTTAAGTTGGTGATAAATAGGTCTGGCACCCGATAGCTTTTTAATAGCAAAGACGTTGATGCGCAGCAAACAGTCGTAGGATGGAACACGGTTTTTTATTTAATGTTCAATTTAAAATCGACAATTGATCAATAAATTGTAATAAAGTCATAAAGAACATATTGTATTCAAGTAACAATGTATTTAATTTATCAAACTACTAATAATGTGTACAATATAAAAATATATAATTTTTAACTATTCATTCATCATCAAATGAATTTTAATAAATAATGTAGAACATTGACTTAAATCTTTGATATCATAAATATTATCATTATCCGCATAATTATTATCATCATCCGATTCTTTAGAAATATCTTCATTTTTAATAAACTATTAGGTAACATGTTTCATCTATACCAATAAAATGCTTTGTCCTGAATGACTGACTGACGGATCAACGCTCAGCCTAAACCGCTGATCGTAGAGATCTGAAACTTGGAGGGTGTGTTTTTTGTATGACGTAGGCATCTGATAAGAAAGGATTTTCCGAAATTCTGCCCCTAATGGACACAAAAGATCTGATAGGTCAAGGTGCTTGAGAGGCTGAGTGGCCTTCACGACCCCACACAATCTGGGGGCAAAGTTTGTATGATACAACGTGATTCCTCGGTTCAATCTACTTCAAATTTTGCATAAACATTCTTTAACAAAATTGATGGAAGACATGTTTTGTATTTTATTAAAACTTATCGCCTAACAGGGCTAAAAAGGCGTAGAAACGTATTTTGGGAGTGATTTGCATCGAAGTTGATATCAATACTCTTTAGTGCTTTTGATTTAAATTACATTTTATTTTGACACATGTTTGAAAACTTAATCCGATTTTATTAAAAAACGTTGAACTCACATTAAAGCTTGGTGCAATGCAATAATACTCATTAAAATTGGAATGTCAATGGCCCCAGATTGCAAGTGAAAACATTGCATCGCAATGTAATCGAGGCGACTATGCTGACAGGTTATTCTCGCAACACCATCAAATAACCCCTTCGAATTCAAGAGAGTGCAGTTTCCTATCAAAGTCTGCTTCGCCATATCCATAAACAAAGCTCAAGGTCAAACTCTTAAGAGAGAAAGCTGCATTTCCCACGGCCAGTTGTATGTGGCATGCTCCCGAGTAAGCTCACAGAGTAGCCTGGTGATTCTAGCAACCGAAGGAAAAACAAAAGATATTGTTTGCAAACAAATACTGCGGTAGGTGTATTATTTTTTTTTCGTTGTAAAAAGATAATACCCTCTTGTCATTTTCATCAGATGAAAAGCCCTGCTTCATGTTCATAAAATATAACAAAATTTTATTTTATATTCATGTACATTTAAACTTTAAATCCCAACACAATAATAAAGATTGTTATATTTTATAAGTATTCAAACATTTTAACATAATAATTTATGTTATAACAAAATTAATAACGTAAAAAGCAATTAAAAATCCTGTTAGAACCATTTTCGACTTCTACGCGGACGAAGTAGCGGGCAAAATTTCCTCCTCCTCTCAGGTGCCGTGTCTCTGTTGAGGTTGGCGACCACTATGGCAAATTATTCTCTATGTTGGGCTCGATGGATCAGGGTATTACCATCCATGTCTGTCCAGTCTCTTATGTTTCTTAGCCAGGACTTTTTCTATCTCCCTATGACTCGTTTACCTTCAATTTTTCCTTCCAGTATTACTTGTTGTTGTTCATACTCCTCGTGCCGCATTAGATGTCTCAGATAGGCTGTTTTTCTTATCTTCATGATACGAAGGCGGTTTGATAAGTCAGTGACTTTTTGAATAAAACAAATTTTTTTCCGCAAATAAACATTTTATTTTTCTACATAATCACCTTTTAGCTCGATACATTTAGTCCAGCGTTTTTCTAATTTTTTTATTCCCTTCAAATAATAGGTTTTTTCAAAGCTTCAAAATACGCGTTTGTTTCGGTAATGACTTCTTCATTCGACTCAAATCTCTTACCGCCCAGCCATTTCTTTAGGTTTGGAAACAGAAAATAGTCGTAGGCGGCTAAATCTGGAGAATATGCTGGATGGGGTAGCAGTTCGTATCCCAATTCGTGGATTTTGGCCATCGTGACTAGACAAGTGTGCACACGTGCATTGTCTTGATGGAACAGCACTTTCTTCTTCGCCAAATGCGGCCGTTTTTGCTTCAAATCAACGTCGAATCTGTTCAAAAGCTTTGAATAATATTCGCCGGTGATCGTTTTACCTTTCTTAAAGTAATCGATGTGAATGACACCGCGTACATCCCAAAAAACTGTGGCCATGACCTTGTTGGCTGACAGACTCTGTTTCGCCTTCTTTGGTCCACGTTCACCCCGAGCAACCCACTGTTTCGATTGTTCCTTGGTCTCTGGCGTGGTGTGATGGATCCATGTTTCATCCACAGTAACAAAACGGCGCAAAAATTCGTCCGGATTACGGCTGAACATCGCTAAACACTCTTTTGAAGTGGTCACACGATTGTGTGAGCAATCGCGGCACCCATCTCGCAGAGAGTTTTTTCATGTCCAAATATTCGTGTAAAATATGATGTACCCGTTCAGTTGAGATACCTACAGCATGAGCTAACTCACGCACTTTCATTCTCCGATCATCCAATATCATTTCATGGATTTTATCGACGATTTCCGGCGTGATCACTTCTTTTGGGCGACCTGGACGTTCGGCGTCACTAGTGCTGGTACGACCACAACGGAACTCTGTAAACCACTTCTTAACCATTGAAATTGATGGTGCCGAGTCCCCGTAGTATTTATCAAGTCTTTGCTTAGTTTCAGTGATGGATTTTTTACGTAAAAAGTAATGCTTAATCAGCACACGTAATTCACTTTTTTCCATTTTCGTAAAAATTCACGAGGTTGTCTGCTTTGAACGGCTATCAAACACCAACTGCACGACGTAGCTTGCTCAAAATTAGAAAGATGCCCACTGATAGATTATAGTTGACGGCAGCACTGTTGCATTTGAAGTAACTGCGCGGGAAATTCAAAAAGTCACTGACTTATCAAACTGCCCTCGTATTTGTTAATTGAGCAGTTACTACACATAGCACTTGATTGTTCTTAGCCTCACCTCGAGGGATAAACCTGGATTACACAGTATATTTCGCATTTTCAGAAAACCTGCCCTGGCTATTTCTATTCTTCTTTTAATCTCTTTAGCGTGGTTCAGCTGATGGTTTATTTCCCTACCCAGGTATATGTAGCTGTGAACATTCTGAAGGGTGACGCCGTTGATTACGATGTTTACGTGTTGTTCTTGTGAGTCGATCGAAAACCATGGTCTTAGTCTTTGCCGCATTCACCTCTAATCCCATTCTTAAACTTTCCTTCGTTAGAGTGCTCATCAATGCCTGCAATTGTTCTTCGGATTCTCCCGTAACTACAGTGTCGTCTGCGTACCTTATGTTGATCACGATACCGTTTATTTTTGCTCCTTCTGGTCGGACTTTCAACAATTGTTTAACCATATAATCCGCATATACATTGAATAGTAAGGGGGATAGAAGGCAACCTTGGCGAACTCTCCTTTCGATATTATTAATTTCGATGTATTGCCATTTGTTGTTCGAATGCATCCCCGGTGATTCCATTATATGTTGCGGATTATCATTATGCCGTTGCTGTCTAGTCCTATGTCCTGCAAAATATGTATTAACTTCTCGTGTTGAATGCGGTCGAAGGCCTTTTTGTAGTCCACAAAGCAGACGTATAGCTTTCTCTTTACTTCCAAGAATCTTTCCGCCATAAGGGATAATCCTAACATGGTTTCCCTTGTGCCTGTGGCTCTTCTAAATCCGTATTGGGATCTGCTTATGTAGCTGCCTATGTAGTGCGTATGCGGTTGAAAATGATTCTTATAAAAATCTTTGCTGCGTGGCTCATAAGGCAGATGGTCCTGTGGTCCTCGTACCCTGGCAGCTTCCCGCTCTCGTAAATAGCGTTGAACAAATGAGTTAGCTTGGCAGTTGCATTCTCACTCAGATTCTTTAAACTGTTCTGCCACAAGAGCGTCCTCCCCTGGTGATTTATTGATTTTAGTTTCTGCGAAAGCCCGGGTCACTTCTCTGGTGAGGATTGTAAGGTTACTCCCTTTTCTTAAGAGTTGGTCCCACCATTGTTTTGTTGTCTTGAAACAGTTTCCCTAGATACTGTTCCCAAATTATTTTTGGTTTTTCAGGCAAAAGCTAGTGATACATATTTGTTTTTGTTTCTTATTTCGGAAAAATAAATGATGTTTCTGGAACAACCAATACTGTAGAGACTAAATAAAAAATAATATAATTTGTAATTTACGTAACTTTACTATAAAATATTAGAAATATTATAAACATGCAATGTGTAAATTTAATGAAACGTATTATCATAAAATTAAAAATAAAATCGTTTTATGATCTGAGAAAAGCATAAATAATATTATCAATATTAATATTGATAAAAAAACAATATTTCATAAAACATATTACACTGAACGAAAACTTAAAAGTCACACACTAGTTGTGCTCAGTTGCCTACTGACGTAAGTAGAAATAGGAGCTATTCTAATTTTGGAATAAGACATACAGAAAGTCATCTAAAAAAGAATCCACAAATAGAAAGGAAAGATACAGCTCTAAATCCGCACGTCTAGCCAGAGAACACTCGTTGTATAAATTATAATTGTTTATGTAGAGTGTGTAGAGTACTTTCATATCAAAACCAGCCTGACCAACTAACTTTTGATTTTACGTAAATGTAAGAAAAACAAAAAACACGTCGAATTTTAAATTAAGGAGGAGGTTTTAAAATGTTACTCTGCTGTTTCCAAGTGGCACCACTATAACATCCCCACCCCTTCTTTAAAATGTCAAATAGCAATCCCTACCTTGTAAAACATTAAATGAAAAACCCAAGAATAATTCAAATCAGCCATATAAACAACAATTTGTTCTATCACTTTATTTTGCAGATAACATTAATCATAGCGAAATTACAACAGAAACTGAGTTAATTGCAAACGGATCCTTCAAAGTATTTACAATAATTATTCAAAGTGTGCTCCGTTATTTTGTAGGCAATAATATAACCTATTTTTAAATTCTTCTCGAACTCTTTGCAAAGTTTCGGTAGTAATTCGTCTACATTCTTCAGTTATTTTAAGCTTTAGTTCTTCAATGTCTTCGGTAGGAGTTTTTTAAACTTATTGTTTTTAAAAATAGCCCCGCAGAAAAAAATCAAGTGGTGTCAGATCTGAAGATCTTGCCGGCCATTCTATAAAACCACTTCTGCCAATACAATGTCTTGGAAATCGTTTGTATAGCCATTGCCTTACAGTTAGTGCGTAATGTGGTGTTGCTCCGTCCTTTTGAAGGTATATATTCTGTTAATCTAGCACCATATTTCTAGGTTTATCAACTTGTCTTTCTAGTGACTTGTATAAGCTGATGATGAATTTGTATTTTATAAAGAAAACGCTTATGCAATTTTAACACTTTGTGTATGGATGATCAGGTCATATTAGCGTCATCTGAAGAGGAGTTGCAGGCGATGGTTAATGTTATGCATGAAGCCCTGAAAATCAAAGGAATGAAAATAAATGTAACAAAACAAAAGTAATGGTTTTTGAAAGAGAAGAAAGCATGACAAACTGTGAAGTTCTGATTAAGGGAAAAAGAGTAGAACCAGTAAATGAGTTTGTATACC
The DNA here is from genome assembly GCA_950111635.1 of Agelastica alni. Lineage (NCBI taxonomy): Eukaryota > Metazoa > Arthropoda > Insecta > Coleoptera > Chrysomelidae > Agelastica > Agelastica alni. The sequence continues at coordinate 70,924,502 of OX467710.1, forward strand.
TGGGTTCAAAGTTTACAAGAGATGGAAAGTATGACAGTGACATTAAGCGAAGGGTGTTGGCAGGAAAACAAATGAATGCATAGCTTTATTAACACCCAGAAAGTGTCAAAAAGGCACGTCTGGCTGTGCATAGAGGAGTGTTGGTTCCTACACTTATGCATGGTAGTGAATGTTGGGTTTGGCAGAAGAGGCATGAAAATAGGATTAATGCTGTGGAGATGAGTAGTCTGAGAAGTATAGCCGAAGTGACTCGGTTGGATAAAGTAATGAATAGTGAGAAAAGAGAACGCTGTGGTGTAAAAGAAGATGTGGTTACAAATATAGATAAAGAAAAGCCAGGTCAAGAGTACCAACAACCGACGTGCATGTATGAGAGCACTGATGAAAGTAGAGAAAGCAAAAGATGTGTGTAAGTGGAAGGAAGTGGTTTCTGCCTACCCCTACGGTAAATGTGTATGGAACCAAAATAAATATTTGTAAGTTTTGATACTTTTTAAATGAAATAGGTAGGATCTACAGCAAAATGACCCAGTACTTTAATTTGTGCAACTTTGTCGAGAACTCTGGGTTTATAATTTTTTTTATTACAAACGTATGCAGTTTTTTTAAATTTCCTTACTAAATCTATGATAGTATGCTGGTCAATATTTCTATCAGGATGTCTTGTTATGAAAAAATCGAGCTGTTCCTTGAGCGCACTTGTTTTAATGACCTTAAATCAATATTATTTCTATTCGTTCTTACAGAGAATACAACAATTTAAAATAATTTAAGATGTTACAGCTACAAATAATGGCTAATTTAACGTCACGAATAACTAACTAAATATACTATTAATATTTTTGAAACAATATTTTTGTTATGGTTTTTTCACAAAATTTGTTGTTATCTTCAAAATAAATCGATAGAGTTAGTTATTGTTTATATGGTTTATATGGTCGACTGAGACGGACCCAAAAAATCGTAGCACTATCCCCCTTTCAAATACTTGCGAAGACTCACCATTGTAAGGCTTTAACCTCTCTAAATAAACGGCTTTTATCTTGGCCTTAGGACCACGTTGGTTTCCATAAACCACATCATTTATACTTTTTATCACCTTATATGGTCTTTACCAAGATGGTGTTTACTTGAGAGACACACTTTTCTTTCGTTGTGGATTATACAGCCAAAGTCGATTTCCTTTCTTGAATCCCTTCGTATTTGCTCTAAGGTCATAGCGAGCCTTCATTTTATTACTTGCTAACCTCGATCTCTTCCTAGCCGTTTCATGGATTTTGAAAAGCTATCTTGTAACTCGTCTGCATAACCTTGAGTTTCTTTCTCTTCGGCACTTGGTGACCCGAACACCAAATCACAGGGCAAACGAAGACTATGCTGACTGGAGTGAACTTTGTAAAATCATAAACAGCTGCTCTATAGGCCATCAGGAATAATGGAAGACCTTGATCTCAGTCTTTCTGATGCTCCTCTACTACTTTGGTTAGATGTTCTTCCATAGTCCGATTAAACCTTTCATCCATGCCGTCTGACTGTGGATGTAGTGAAATAGGTCTCTCTGCTCCACTTTCTTTCCAACGTGGAAAGTCCACAATGTTGGGATCACTCTCTTGATATTGTTTCAGATGGGCACTGTCCATTCATCGTCAGGTATCAGTCTCGCTTGTTTTGCAATTGGCAGTCGTGTTCGTGGTTGTCTAATCGGATGAGCTTGGCTAGTATCAACCCTGTATTGGACCAAGTTGGTTCGTCTTGTTGTTGTCGGATTTGATAAGTCCTCCAGCAGCGTTGTTTTTATCCAACGATTGATGTCTTTTGGGGTACACATTAGCAACTCTTACAGAAATAGCCTTTTCTGTCTTAACTGAGCTTTTTCCTGATATCTTTCTGAAAACCCGCTAGATGAACTGGTCCTCGTTGTTGAAAGGGAACGTGGTTGTGTTCTTGCAGGTGAGATTGAACGTGGTGGTATTCTCACTCTGCAATCTTTAATGAAATGTCCTGTTTTTCTACACCGGTAACAGATTTGTTTTTGTTGGTTGACTATATTATTTATCATGTACTTGATCTCTTTCAATGTTCTCGCAGGTGAGTTTGATCGTCGTGGTATTCTCACTCTGCAATCCTTAATGAAGTGTCCAGTTTTCACATCGGTAACAGGTTCGTTTCCGCTGGTTGTCCATACCATTTATTATGGAATTGATTTCCTCCAAAAATTTTTTGAAGGACCCATTGGCTGCGTCGCTTTGATAGTCTGGTTCTTCGATTAACACTGCTCGAATTTTTGGCCTCGAAGTACTAAAGGCTGCCTCTACTTCCAATGATCGTACCAAAGCTTCACCACTTCTATTAAAGTTCGTCAGTCAAAGAATCCTCTGGATCTCTGGATTCCTAAGTCCATCAATAAATAGCTGGACGGCCAGTTGCTCCCTGAAGTGTTTCGGTGCCTGTGGGTAAGCTAATTGGATCAGCCTCCTGACATCTGCCTCGAATTCTTGCAGACTTTCGCCAGATTTTTGCACTCGAGTTTTCATCTGCGCCCGGTATAGCTGTTCTCTTTGTTTATCGCCATACCTTAACTCAAGTGCGGCCACTAGATCTCCATATTTGTTTTGTTGGTCGGCAGAAATTGTCTGCAGCATTTACAAAGTTTGTCCTGTCAAGGCCACTATATGTGCAGTAGCATTCTCTTCATCGTTCCACCCATTAGACGAGGCTGCAGCTTCGAACTGTCTGCGATACATAGACCAGGATGATTGTCCATCGAAAGTTGGTGGTTTCACTGAAATTCCCGATGTGGCAACCTTGTCACGACGATCTTGAATTTTAAGCGAGGCAATTTGACTTTGTACGTCCTTTATAACAACGTTGATCTCATGCTTAATGTCCTTTACTTGATTTCGTACCGTGACTACTTCCTTCTGGAGAACAATGTCGATCTCTTGCTTGATATCTTTCACTTTATCTCGTACTGTGTTTACTTACTTTTTTAACTCTCCGTTAATCTTCTTTTAATTTCACAATTTGTTCTTCTGTTTTCTGTAGTACTTGTTCTAAAAGTTTCTTTTGTTCTTCTCTTTCTTTCTTTTGTTCTTCTTTTTGATTCTTTTGTTCTTCTAAAATTTTTTCTAGGTCTTCTTGTCTTCGTTTTTCTACCGCCTCAAATTTATTTTTTATGAATTTTAGAACGTCCTCCATGGCGTCGTATGACGTATTTTTTGTATTCACCATAAATCTTTTGTCGCAAAAATCCCACTTATGACACCAATGTTACGATATTTACTGCTTGGGTTCGGTAATTCTAAACTCTCAGTACAATAACTAAACAATTTTTATTCTAATATTTCTACGCAATAAATTTCATTTTACAAATCACTTAGAAATTTACAGCTGTATAAAACTTTATTATTATTTCAAATACTTGACTTCCAGAAATTTTTTTTTTTTTATGAAAATAGTCGCAAAAAGGGTAGACCTATCGTGTGGGCCGCGGACGTGTGGACGCTTTTTAAAAAGTTGCAGGTCATAGTTCTCTGGAAAAACTGATTTTATAAGCTTATTCCATTCCGTAGCAGCCCTGTAAAAGAAGGATTCTTGATAAAGATTGGTCCTTGTAGTGTCAATCTTGAGAGTAAATGGGTGAGACTGAGTTCTTCGGCCGAATGTGGCCAATGGTGGTACAAGAGTTTTTATTTCTCTGGAGCATCTGCCATGGAAATATCTGTAGAGCAATGACTGGTCTGCAACTCTTCTTCTATGTTCTAGAGGGTGAAGGGTATCTGTGAGAGTTGAGCTGTTTATCAAGCGAATGGTTTTTTTCTGAATGGAATCTAGAAGACGAAGAGAATGCCTTGGTGCTGAACCCCAAATGTGCGAGAAATACTCTAGTAGAGGTCGGATTTGAGCCTTGTGCGTCGTCAACAGTTGATCAGGAGTAAAAAACTTTCTGGCTTTCCACAGAAAACCTAGCCTCTGGCTTGCCGACTTTGCGATGTTAGCAACATGGTCATGCCAAGACATATTATTGGACACCGTGACTCCCAAAATCGAGATGGAGGGACTTGGTTCAAGGGTATTTCCGGACATTGTGATGGGATGATTTGAGGAATTCACTTTCTTGGAAAACGTGGCACTTTGTGTTTTTTGGGCGTTGAACTGAACAAGCTTGTTGGTTCCCCACTCGACGATTGATTTAAGATCTCTATTGATGGAATCAACCTGTTCCTGTCTGAGTCTATTTGTATCATTCACCAAAAGTGATCGATAGGATGTGAAAGTTGAGCCAAGTGTGCTATCGTCTGCGAAACTGTAAATGGGGTTCGTGGTGGTTTTCAAGAGGTCGTTAATGTGTAAAAGAAATAAGGTGGGGGACAGGATGGAACTCCCGGGGGGACCCCGGCATTGGTTTTAAACGCATCAGAAGAAATACCGTCAACTGCCACATGTAAGGAGCGATCTTGCATGAAGCTCAAGAGCCATTGGTGCAGTTTGGTTGGGAGACCGTAGGCAGATAATTTACTTAAAAATGCCTGGTGCCAAACGCGGTCAAAGGATTTAGATATATCCAAGGCTATTGCACGGGATTCACCAAACTTTTCAATAGTGTTTGTCCAGAGCTGAGTGACATAAGCCAGCAAATCTCCAGTAGACCGAAGTTGTCGAAATCCATATTGTCTGTCATGGATTATCTCAAATTTTTTTCAGATATTTGATAAGTTCTGTGTTAATCGCTTTTTCCATAACTTTGGATATGACTGAGAGCAATGCAATAGGGCGATAATTTGCAGGAATAGTCTTCTTTCCTTTTTTCTGAATCGGTTGGACTTTAGCGTCCACATGGACGGAAATACTCCTTTGCTGTATGATAACTTGAAGAGTCTACAGAGAACTGAGGTGAGCTTTTGAGTACAGGTCTTCAGGACAATTGTCGGAATTTCATCTGGTCCTACTGCCTTATTAGAGTCAAGATTTCGTAGGATTTTCCTGATAGTGCGATGGCAGATAGCGACCTCAGGCATTGATGCGATTATTCTAGGTATATACCTCCGCTGCCTTTTTTCGGATATTTTATCCAAATTATTTCTAGAAGGAACAGGAGTTTTCGAGAAATCGATGGCGCTCTGGACGCTTTTGGATTTTTCGAGAATCATCCTATTATGCTCATTATGTATTCACCCTAATTGTGGTCGATGCGCTGTCACCTCAAGGCAAGGTCGACAGAGACGGACTAAAAAAAATCGTAACAATATAAACAACCTGTAGTCATTTTTATTACGACAAAACTAGATCTCTCAAAGATGCCATCCACTTGCGATGGCGAAACGTTGAAAATTATCTCCAACTTACGACGGCATTTGAAAAACCATTCACCACTAAACGATGACCACGAAAGCCTTTCACAATTTGTACTGGGTAATAATAGTATTGATTTTCCAAACTATTAACATTACTCAGCCAAATCTCGAAATTAAACTAAAAAGAATCTCAATTCTGATAAGTGAAGTAAACAACGTCGAAATAAGATATTTTGAGTACGTTTGTGATGACCCCGGTAAACTAAATACAATTTTGGATTATAATAGTGTGGTGTTTACAAAGGCATGACATATTTTAGCCATATCACGAGAATAAACCAGAAATAGTCTTAACTAGTGTTTTCTGTTTTTGTAACTTTTAAAATCACCCTGTTTCTCCGAAACTAATCATACGATTTGATTATGGTCCATAGTGTTATCGACCGTTCGTGATCTACAACATAGCAATGTTTTATCGAATTCCGCAATCAACTAAAATCTCATGTATTTCGTGCGGGGTTCTTTGTCTATTATCATTATTTTCATTGTTATTATTTTTGTAAATACACTATTAGATAAATGACGAAAATCGTGTTAGTTAGAATTTTTAATAAAATCAGATTGGAACTTATTACTGATTTATTTTTATTGCTTATTGTTATTTTGTTAATGGTAAATAAAATAGTCAGTTATGAATTATTTTTGATACTAAAGTTCGAACTTATTGCTTTTCGTAGCTGATTTCGTTTGACGTTGACCGAATGCGTCCATACAGAATTTTATCTTGTGTAAAGGTTTTAATGAGTCAAACTAATATATTTAAATAAACGTTTATTTTACAATTTATACATCGTATAAATTTAAAATATGATTTATATATACAGTTCGGAAACAAACTGCACTTTTTAATGAATGCTACAATGTGACGCACTGTAAAAAGCACAACTTGTATAATAAGTTTTAACAACGATTATAAAAAGAAAATTATGCAAAATCGTTTAATTACTTAACAATTTTAGCTAAATATTATACTTTTTCTGTACTCACAAAGGCAAACTATAAAATTTATTTAAATGTAATACTTTATACCTAATTATAAATTATATTGAAAACAACGGTACGTAATATATTTAATGTACACAAATTCAGACATAAACACTAAAATGAATATACATAGTTTTTAAAACAAGATGGGAGTATACAAAAATCATGAAATGGTAAAATATAAATTACTGAACATTCACATCACGAATATAGCTCCTAAATTTACTAATCGAGACATTAAAAAGTGGAAGGTCCTCCAGTGAATTAGCGAGTTTCATAGATCTAGGAAGAAATGAGTAGAATGCATAATTATATATATTCGTTAAAAAATTATGATGACTTTTCGTCTGCAGTTTTCGGCCATGTTTAAGGTCACGTGGCTCATTGAAAGACGATTTATTTCGGATATTTCATGCCAACTTAAAAAATATTGTATAATAGCTCTTCATTTGTTGTCAAGGATTAAAACGACTCTGTAAACTATGGAGAACAATCTTACATGGGACTTTTATTGAAAAAGTGTCCACCAAAATGTGGTATATAAAGGTGGCGGTGAGAGTTAGTTTTGAACTGAGTTGTTTTAGATGAAGTAAGTCTTGCTTCAAAATTAACGCATAATTCTAAAATTATATTTTCAGTGGTAATGAATAAATTTGTTCGTATTTCTTTTGTTTTCTTAAGGTTAGTATTTGTATTCTAGTAAATAAGAAATGTTGATTTTTACAAAAAATATATTAAAATCATAGTAGAGATTGTAGATTTTAGATTGTAGGGGAGGTCGTAAAGGCTATGCAACCTCTCAAGCACCTCGACCTATCAGATCTTTTGTGGATAACCCTTAATCTATTAGAGGCCCGGAATTCCGAAAATTCGAGCAAAGTTTATCAGTTTCCTGGGGGATAAGTATCTAACATCGAAGGGCTTTGGGAAGGCCACTTCCAGAAACTTAAGCCTCTTGCAGAAAAGCGCTGGGCAATCGCAAAGCAAATGTTCTGCAGTTTCAGCGAAGTTCTCGCAGTAGCGGCAACTATCACTCTGTTTTGCCCATCTTTTTAATGCAATCAAGACATAATAAAAAAAAACGACAAAAAGAAATTTTTTTAAAGTTTAAATAAATTAGGCCTTCTCTGACGTTCATTACTGCTTGACAACGATCTCCTCATACTACGAATTAATGTTCTTACTTTCTCCTAATCAAGTTGATCCCAAATTTCAACCAAAAATTGATCTAACGTGTTTGGCGGGTTGAGTAGTTGTCGTAGTCGCCTCCCTACGATGTCCCAAACGTATTCTATTAGGTTGAGATAGGGACTTCTCGCAGGCCAATCCATCGCAGGAATTCCAATTTCCTGGCGATATTGCTGCCCAATTATTGCATCGTGTGGCATGGTATGGTCTTGCATCAGCATGAAATTATTGCCAATAAAGGGTATCGTAAATAACTCTGTACGTGGCTCCAAATTAATTCCACCCCACACCATCACTGAGCCGCCACCGTAATGTACAGTCCCTGTAATGTTACACTGTGCGTAGCGTAGAATAGTGAGATAAGAGAACGCTGTGATGTAAAAGAAGATGTGGTTACAAAGAACGACAAAAGAATGCTTAAATGGTTTGGACACGTAGAAAGGATGGATGAAGGAAGATTGACGAAACAAATTTATAAGGCAAGTGTAAATGGACAAGTTGGTAGGGGTCGACCTCGGCGAACATATCTCGATCAGATCAACATTGTTTTGAAGAAAGGCCAGGTCAAGAGTACCAACAACCGACGAGCATGTATGAGAGCACTGATAAAAGTGGAGGAAGCAAACGATGTGTGTAAGAACCGTAGCAAGTGGAAGGAAGTGGTCTCTGCCTACCCCTACGGGAAAAAGGCGTGACTATATGTATGTATGTATGTATGCTTAGTGTTCCCTGGGTCTTCTGTACACTCTATCACGTCTGTCATCAGAAAAAAGACAGTATCTGGATTCATCGGTGAACAATATTCTTCCCCAATCAGCATTATTCCAAACAACATTCACGAGCAAAATGTTATCTTTCATTTATATGTTGTCTGGTCAATAATAGACCAGTAGGTAATTTGCTGCAAGTTTTCTTCTTATCGTACTTTGGCTGATTCTAAAGGTGTAACGATCTAAAAATTCATTTTGTAAAGAAGTACTGGTAACAAACTTTTACCTCAGTGTACGAAGTCGCAAAAATCGGTCTTGATTAGGAGTTGTAACCGTTCTACGACCTTGGCCGGGTCTTGTTGCGTTACTCCCAGTGACATCAAAACGTGTAAAAACTGTGGAAACGGTTGACTGAGTGAGTAAATTTTAATTTTTAAAAATGATCAAAAACATCTCCATTTTTGCTGTTCTACCGATAAAACATTACAATATACCGGAGGTAAAAGAAAATATTTCATTTCCACATTATTACTTTAAGCCGGATATGTATAGCTAAAAAGCACGAAAGAGAAAACATTTACAAAATTATACTCAGTTATGGACATCGTCTGCTAAGACTTCGCCTTATCATTGCCAATTTAATCCCATTGAGTATATTTGGGGAATATGCAAAACTTATTATAATAATCACATTGCATCTAATGGTTACAGTGATAAGGCTGTTTTGTAAACCTGGCAACAAGCACTTAATACTGCCACTCCTGAAATTTGTGAAAAATGTGTCATTTTCTGAAAATTTAAAAGAGGAATGGTGCGTTCGTGAAAACCGCATCGAATCAGTTAATCCTGTTATCATTTACAATCCGAATGAGGATATCGACGACAGTGATTCCGATTATAATGACTATAAATCTGATGCTTGATAATAACGTAAGTACTACATGCTTAAAAATATTTATTAAATTGGTACCGATAATTTATTTATGTTGCATTCTATTTTAACATTAAATATGTGCCTATTTCCAACCACAAAACTCATCGAGAGCTACATCAACGATTTCTGTTCACAATAAAGCAAAAAATAAAAATATAAAGTCTCAACAAAAGCATAATAATAAACAAAAAAATTTCGGGTTTAAATCTTGGCGGAATTTACTAATGTACCTCTCAGCACAGTGCGCCCGTTAAGTCGATGCCTCGGTGACTAATCCGATACAGTCGTATATTGGTGAAATGAGCTATAGTTAGCGGCTTTCATACAGTTTCTTTTTCCACGGGTATTAAACCTCGCTTGCTACTTGCAATAGTGAAAAATCACGTAACACGAGATGGCGCTGTCAATGACAAAATATCGGATCGAGGTGTGAACAACAAATATTCTGTCATTTGATCACTTGTAAAAACAAAGTTTTTATTGAAAGGAATTTTAGTTATCTCAGAGATTTGAGTTGATTTTTTTGTGTTAAACTATTGGGTTAAAGTAGGATTTAAAGTTTGTTTTCGACGTTTTAGTTTTATTGTCGCTGGATTCTTGTTAAATGCCAATAAAGACCAGGTGTGTCCAGGTATCAAATTTGGTTGGTTCTCGAAGTTTTTTCGTTCTGTTGTCCCTGGAATTCTTGTTGCAATGCCTATGAAAGTCAAAATATCAATTTAGGACAGATTGCATTGTGTGGGTAAACGTGTTTGACCAATTAAGGAAGGTGAAGAGGTTTTTAAAGCTGGCCACTACATTTTATGTAGAACTGACGGTCTCAATGAAAAAATTACAAAAAGTGTATGCATGAGATCCTCTACAATTCTACGATCCCCTCATTAAATCACCATTAAGCTAGATGAGACATGGGTTTGTGAATGTTCCTGTAAAGCAGGTTTAGGAGGATATCAAACTTACCACTGAAAAAATCATCGTTTACAAAGTGCTTGCTGCAAACAAACATAAACTTTAAGATTGGTTTTACTATCTTCTTCCATTTCTAAGCTGCCCTAGGATTTGAAGGAAATTTACGCGAAGATATAATCGAATTGCCACTTGTAGAGCATTGAGGAACAGAGCCTAAATTATTGGCGATTTTATCTTCAATCGCCTTTTTTAATCCTTTGCGTTTTCAAATTTTGTGGTTTATGAACACCAATTTTTCACAAAATATCGTTCAAATATAACACCATACTAGGCAAAAATAATTTTTAAATTTTAAAATAAAACACCCTGTAACTCAGACAGAAGACACATTTTATCTAGGTCAATATACTATCTCTCAATATACTATCTCTTTCAATCAATGATATACGTTCCTTTGTATCTCTAATTATGACCTCTAAATGTTGAAAAGATATTAATCGATTAATCGGTTGTATTCATAAAAAATTATTTTGACATCTTATGACAACTGTCATTATTTTGATACATCGAGTTTTGTTCTAAGCGTTTTATCAGTTGCATTCAGATAAATTCTATAAAATCGGTTTTTTTTCAAAACCTCTAATTTGTTATTTTGATTTTACGGTGAGTACAAAATTCCCTGTTTTGCATTTAATAAATCTTTTTAACATAACCTTACTTCTTAGACGGTGGCTAAACTTTCGTGAAACGGGAACATTATTTATGGTAGATAAGTCAACTAAAGTCAGAATTACGTTAACAACCAAGAAGTAAGAAAGATACATGCATGTAAACACTTTAGCCTTCTATAAAAAGGTTTATAAAGGTAGTGGTGTCTATATATACAGTCAAACCTGGATAAATGAGAACTGGATAGGTGAGAAAACTCTATAAGTTAGAGTAATAGCCAGGACCCGTCATTTTAAGCTCCCAAAACCTCTATTAGCGAGAAGCAGAAACCTCTGTAAGAGAGTCGTTTTTCCCTCATAGACCTCCGTAAGTGAGACTGCTACTTATCCATACCTCTATAAGCGACAGCCGAGCTTTATTTACAATTTTAACATCTGCTATTTTATGACTCATTCTTAACTTTCGTGGAACTTTCTACCATTGTTTTTGTATTGTTTTCTCTTTAATATTGTACCAATGTTGTTATTCTATCGCATTCTTTTCGAATGGACACGTGTGCCTGTGTACCGTCCTGTTTGTCGGACTTACTCAGTTTATAGTTATCAATTGCGAAGGAAAGTTCTGTTCTGCATCATGTCAAAACGGAAAATTAAAGTACTGTCATTAAGTGATAAACTTAAAATAGTGAATGCGTTTGAATCCGGAAAATCGCGTAATGAAATTCAGAGGGAGTTTAATTTACCAGAATCCACCTATTATAAAATTATAAAATCAAAAGACTCCATAAAGTCTGAGTGCTCTGATGGACATGGAAATATTAAGAGGACTAGAGTTTCTGAATTTCCCAATATCAAAATGTGCCTTTTGGAATGGATAAAACAAACTCTCGATAAAAACATTTCCATAGATGGACCTTTGTTGAAAGAAAAATCAAAAAAATTTGCTACAAAACTGGGAATCCAGAACTTTTCTGCTAGCAACGGCTGGTTAGAGGGTTTTAAAAGGCGTCATGATATAGCTTTTAAAAAAGCAGCTGGGGAAAGTAAATCTGTGAACCAAGGTGTGTGCAACCACTGGCTTGAAGATCTGCCAAATCTTTTACAAGGGTATGAACCAGATATTTACAACGCTAATGAAACTGCTTTGTTTTTCAAGTGCCTTCCGGATAAAACATGTACGTTTAAAGGCGAAAAATGCCATGGAGGAAAACAAAGTAAGGAACGCCTTTCACTTCTTCAGTGTGTAAACATGAGTGCTTCGGACAAACTTCCACTTCTCATCATCGGGAAATCAAAGCGACCTAGATGTTTTAAAGGTGTCAAGACTCTACCCGTTGATTATGCCAATAATACAAAGGCTTGGATGACCAAGACATTATCATAAGATTGGTTGGAAAAAGTTGACAAACAAATGAATATAAACCGAAAAAAAATTCTGCTATTCATTGACAACTGTGCTGCTCATACGGACTTACCAACACTTGCAAACGTAAAAGTAATGTATTTACCTGCTAACACCACAAGTAAACTTCAACCATTAGATCAAGGCATCATTCACACTTTTAAACGCTTTTATCGCAGAGAAGTCGTTAAACATATTCTTACGGGTCTGGAAGAAAACAGTAGCCCTGACATTAACGTACTTCTAGCTATGAAATTTGCAAGAAAAGCATGGTACTTAGTCAGTGACATTACTGTTAAAAACTGCTTCAAGAAAGCTGGGTTTTGGAAAAGTACAGATGAGCAAGACCTGCCCGAAGAAAATTATGTTGAAGTTGGACCTAGCAACGAGGAATGGACTAAGCTTGTGTCTCACGAATCCAATATGTTAATGCCGCCGCCGAGCTACGAATATTTCGTTCAAATTGACGACGTAACTACCGCTGGAGAACAAACCGACGACGATATCGTTAAGAATTGTGTGAACACCTGTATTGATGGAAATGACAGTGAAGACGAGGCACAGATTACGGAACCAGAAATAAAGATGATTCCAATGAAGCTAGCTTTAAATGCGTTGGAGACGGTCCATCAGTACTTTGAATACGCGGCGGTTGTTGATCAAGCAATATATTCGACAAAATTTATGAGTTAGAGAAAAACATTCAAAATACAAAAAGAGAAACCCAAACGAAATTGACGGATTTTTTTAAGTGTAAATAAGTTTTAAATACGAATTTTTGTTTTGTTTTCGTAAGCATTTAAAAAAATATATGTACACAATAATGTTGTGCATATCATGCACATAATTTTATCATATTACATACGTACATACATACATACATACATATTTCCTACATTCGTACTTGCTGTGACTTATTATTACTGCGTACCCATATAAGAGAGAAACGCTACCCATGTACCTGCATTAGCGAGAAACTCGGGTTAGTGAGAAACCTCTATAAGCGAGAATGAGATCGTGCTCCCTTGAACTTTCGCTTATCCAGGTTTGACTGTATTCATCTTTCTTAATTCTGCCAACTGAATTCTTACAGATTGACAATTGGTTATGCTTGCAAGAAAATTAAAAGTTATTTGTGATATTGACGTGGAATCACTATTAACGTAGGTAACAGTTCCTCTTCAGAGTCTGACGATGATTTCTAAAATACTTAATATATATATATATATATATATATATATATATATATATATATATATATATATATATATATATATATATAAATTTCGGAATGATAATAAATAGTGTACATTAAATACTTTTATTACCAATGATTTGATATTTTTCATTATGCTAGCCAATTGTTTTTGTTAGCCCTAAATTATGTGCTGTTTTAAATTTAAATAAATTTATTCAAATGAAAGATTCATAGAAATTTCTACTTTCGTTAATGGTTACAGAATAGTTTTTTTGTGTATTAGTAGCAAACAAAATAATTATTAGTGAATATTATAGGGCTCTTATCTAAATTTTCGAATATTTAAAAACAGTAATATGAAATTATTTAAATTGACTTCAACCAACAGGAATATTTAGTTATTTATAACGCAAAAAAATACTGACAAGATAAGCAAACAGTGGAAATATTTAGGCACACGACAAAGTAACAGTAGCCATTTTTGACTCATTGGTTCATTTCGCGAGGTTTGTAGGTATGACGTCAGGGTAAAGGTCAATTTGTTCTACTGTATATTTTTAAACTAACTTTGAAAGAACTATACCTACTGATATCAAATCAAAGCAAAACGTTCAAGCAGTGAAAAACCTCTATTAAGGATACTGTTACGATATTCTCTCCTTGGGTTCGGTAATTCTAAACACTCAGTACAATAACTAATCAATTTTTATTCTAATATTTCTACCCAATAAATTTAATTTTACAAATCACTTAGAAATTCACAACTGTATAACACTTTATAATTACTTCAAAATACTGAACTTCAAACTAAACTTAAACTTAAAAACCTCGATCTACGATTTCGTTTAAATACCTTCAAATCAATGTTCTCGAAAAATCGACACTATTCGAAAAAATTATTGGACCTTATTTTCGAGAATCATCCAGTGTCTTCTATTACTAGCAGCTCATTATGTATTCACACTAACTGTGGACGATGCGCAGTAGAATAATATGAAGCGAACAATTTATTTTTTTGTGTGCTATTTTCTTTTTTGACCGACTCAAAAAAATTGCAAAAGTTTTACGACTCGAAGGTTTTGCAACTGTCATTTTTAACAAAACCACGTTTTTTTCATTTAAATTTAACCATAACAATAATAAAATTTTTTGCAAATTAGTTACAGGTAAAAGATTATATTTTAAAATAATTAATAATTTGCAATGTTTCAGTGAAACAAACAGTTCCGTTTTGTTTGAATGGTCGCAAATTTATTAAAGGATGTAGATTGCTATTTTTAATTATTTTTAAAGTTTGCAAAACTTTAGCTTATTTTGGTACAATGCAGATACGCAAATAATTTGTTTTTTTTTTATTTTTTGTGTCCGTATTGCAGACGAGGTAGCAAATTGAAAATTAGAAGATTATAGGTGAGAATAAGCTTGTTGCTTATAGGCAACAGACCTCCGCCTACGGCGTCGGTCTGTTTTCAAGCAACAAGCATTCGAAATCTGTTATAAAATTTTTTCGACAATTATCAATGTCCTTAGGTTATTACTACTGACAAGAAAATCCATCAATAAATTACAAGAGACACAACGTCTGTGCTGCTTTATGGCATGGAGGCATGGACTCTAAAGGAAAAAGATATTAGAAGACTAGAGGCTTTCAAACACTGGACATATTGGAGAATAATAAAAATTAGCTTGATAGACAAAATAACAAATAATGAAGTGCTAAGACGGATGAACAAAGAAAAAGAAATAATTCTGACCATTAAAAAATGAATGAATACGCATAGCATTGATGATTGCCAACCTTCGCAACGAAGACGGCACCTGAAGTAGAAAAGAAGACACAACGAGCTATGGAGAGAGCCATTTTAAGCATTTCTCTAAGAGATGTAATTCAGAACAACGAAATAAGAAGAAGAACAGGTGTAGAATTCGGGGGTTTGTAGTTTCCCTTGTTCTACACGGGGGGAATGAATACTCAACTTCGATATAGTAGACTGAAAGTAATCACAATTCGGCTGGTTTTTTAAGTCCTATTTAACACAAAATATAAAAATACTATGTCTTTCTTCACACAACACACAAGGCACTGCGAGCACTACAAACATTGAATCTTACTTTAATGTCGTTGTTGGAAATCAGTACTTCCAACTGTACAAATCCTCTTTGAGAAATTCCTTGATTTTTAAAACTACTCAGTACGGCCCTGACGCTGACAAAAATCAACTAAAAGTCACGCATTCATTACGTGGAAATTAGCTTTTGTATAAACAACCGTGCAATTTAAACATCTAAAAAAAAGAACACGTGCATTTGTATCCCTCCGAAATCGTCGCGCGCATACGATCACGTGATAGGTTAGGTTAGGTTTCATGTGAGTGGGGCGTGGTCGCCCCTCCACCGCGACCCTTAGTAGGTCTATTGTGGCTCACCCCTAGAGGCTACAGTTCACCGCACAATCCAGCCCTTCTTACGAAGTTCATGGTTGTATAGGGTGAGATTTTTTTAAAATCGGTAGGTTCTAGGTTAGTGTAACCAAATATGTTGAACCTTATTCTTCCCAAGCCGGGGCATGAACATAGTATATGTTCAGCAGTTTCGTCTTCCACGCAGCAGAACCGACAGTCCGTTTGTTGGTTCAGATCTATCTTTCTAAGGTGGTATCTTAGACGACAGTGTCCCGTAAGCAGTCCTGTTAGAATACGCAGGTCATTTCTGTTCCATTCTAGGATCTGCTTAGTTGTGTTTCTCGAGGGTTGTAACGGTGAAAACGCCTTCGAGTGGGTTAGCCCTGGTATGTCGGACCAGTACGTGAGTATTTTACTCTACGCCCAGTCCGAAATAATTGTTTTGGCGGCACTTGTGATCACGTGATAGAAGACGGTTAACAAAAGCCACGTCTGCCCGGGCTTCTTTTTCTCGCCCTCTTTGCATTCCGAACTTCAAGCAATGCAGAGCACAGCACTTCGCTCCCGCTTTCTCATATCATCAGCCGAGGTATAACCTTTAGCGTTCAGAGCAACAACTCTCTTTAAAAAACCACATGGTAAAATGCACATAACTATAATCAAGTAAAACACATCAAACAAAAGCTAGAACCAGTGAAATTATTCTGAAGATATTGGAGGCTTTAAACTGTAAGCTCCATGTATTAAAGTTAACAATATATTATCGATGACACGTGTTTGTTTCATTTACTGTAAAAATACCAATTTACGGCGATAAAAGGCAGTAAACCCGTTAGCATACAGTAGTAAAAGGACAGATCGAGCCAGCGATTACTGAGTTATCGAAGGATTCAACATGTACGCAGTAAAACGACACTGTCCAAGAGCAAGGAAGTCAGCAGACAATAGAGGTTCCGGCGGTGAAGCTGCCACACCTCAGAGCATTTTCTACAGCTTATCGTTCCCATTACATCCTGGAGGTCGGCGCCGGCGCGCAGTCGTGGAAGAAAAGATTTTACTAACAAAATGAAATGAAACTGAATAACCGTCGCATTCGGCGGTCGAAAGAATACTTCTCATTACAAGTGACAAGCGATATCTTAATCGCCGTAAAAAAAGGGCTGTATGACACCCGCTCACTGCGACTGTCGGAATAATACTACTAAAATGACCTTCGCCTTCAGCGGTTCAAAGAATACTTGAATTGCGTTTAATTAAGCCGGCGTCTTCTTGGAGGAAACTTGCTACTGCTCATTGCACACCAGGCCAGCCGGTGTGCCTGTTAAGGGAAAGGGGAGCGGATTTTGCCCGGGGCAAAACGGTTTCAAGACATTGGCGTCGTAAAGGGATTAAAATTAAAAAGAAAAAAATTTAAAAAGTACAACAGGTATAGCGGATGTCGCCAGGAAAAAAATAACATAAATATGGAATTGGGCAGGACACATTGCAAGAATAACTAACGACAGATGGACCAAGAAAATCCTTGAATGGAGGCCGAGACATAAGGCTTACCAAAATGAAGGACAACCACCAACGTGATGGACTGATGATATAAAGCGCATCAAACACAACTGGATGCAGGTGCAGGGAGGAGTGGCACAGATTACGGGAGGCGTATGTTCAGCAGTGGACGCGACAAGGCTGATACATACATACATATAGTCACGCCTTTTTCCCGTAGGGGTAGGCAGAGACCACTTCCTTCCGTTTGCTACGGTTCTTACACACATCTTTTGCTTGCTCTACTTTCATCAGTGTTCTCATACATGCTCGTCGGTTGTTGGTACTCTTAAACTGGCCTTTCTTCAAAACAATGTTGATCTGATCGAGATATGTTTACCGAGCATTAATCCTTTTTTCATGCTTCTACTGCCAAACCCAACATTAACTACTATACATAAATGTAGGAACCAACACTCCTCTATGCACAGCCAGAAGTGCCTTTTTTGGCACTTTCTGGGTGCTCATAAAGCCATGCAGTGCCCCATTCATTTGTTTTCCTGCCAACACCCTTCGCTCGATGTCACTGTCATAGTTTCCATTTTTCGTAAACTTTTGAACCCAAGTATATAAACTCATTTACTTGTGCCACTCTTTCTCCCTTAATCAGAACTTGTTTTCTTCTATTTTAAAAACCATTACTTTTGTTTTGCCTGCATTTATTTTCATCCCCTTGTTTTTCAGGGCATCATGCATAACATTAACCATCGCCTGCAACTCCTCTTCAGATTACGCTAATATGACTTGATCATCGGCGTAAAGAATCTTTTAAACCATCGTCTATGTATAAGTTAAACAGCCATGGCGAAGCCACACATCCCTGTCTCATACCTTTTTCAATGTAAAACCAGTCCGTGTAAGCTCCGTTTATCTTGACACAAACAGTGAAATCCTCGTAAAGTGATTCCAGTGCTCGTATTAAACTATCGCTCACCCCATACATAGACAATGTCTACCACAATTCACTCCTCACCACACTGTCATAGTCCTTTTCCAAGTCTATAAAAGCGCAATAGACTTTCTGACTTTTGAGAAGGCTGATAATGAATAAATTAAGTCACAAAATAAGTTTTCCGTTTAAACCAAGAGGTTGCAAATTCAATTGATTTCGAAAATCCATATTTTTGTTAATAATTAAGATTGGCAAAAGTTTTAGAATTTTCAATAAAAAATTAGAAAAAAAAACAACTTTTTTTTCAAAAAATCAAATATTTCCTTCTGTTTAAATTGTTACTAATTCATTGGAGGATATTATTTGCTATTTTTACCCACGTTAAATGTTTGCAGGACTTTTGTAGATTTTTCCACGATAATAATGCATTGGTTTAACGTTCTTTTTTTACTAAATTTTAAAAACTTTTGCAGTAATTGTCAAAATTCATATCTATTTTTAGTGGCCTATTTGTGTGCTCTTTTTAAAAACGGTATTTTGTTACAATACACAATACACTTTAAGGGGCATTTTTATCACGCTTATATTAGTTGCTGCTGTATGTTTGTTTGTTTGTATGTTTGTTTGTAACTGACTGTTTGGCCTAGATTTTGCGCTACTTTAAGCGATCAGATTTAATTTAAACCTCTCACACTTGTCAAAGACCGACGACAATGCAATAACTCGATCAAAATATTCGATTATCCTGATTAGTTTCGCCAGGATTCATAAATTTCTCTGCCCTTATCATGTAATAATAATAATAATAATAATAATGATAATCATAATAATAATAAATAATTCAAAATGTTCTGCTAGTCAATGCGATTGAGAAAAAAGCTACAATTTGTTTGCACAAACAGTTTTGGGGGTTTATTTTTGTGTGGTTTTTGTGAAAAATAATGTAAATGTTTTCAAGATTGCTTTTATATATCTGTATTTCTATTCCTCGGAGGATGAATGGTTACGGCATAAATATAATTATTTAAAAGTATATACTATTTTTACCATTGTTATAAACTTTGTAATGTTATTTATTTTAGAGAGTATAAAAAACCGGTATACATTTTTAATCAGTAATTTGTTCTAGTCAAAATACACTTTTACCCACTCTTAGTTTCAGTCAAGTAGATAGATAACATATCAAAAAATATTTTGTCTCTGGATTTAATTTGTTGTGCACCAAAATGTTTAAAGAATCCCATACACTTCCGAGAATTTGCTTTTGCAGTTTTAAGAGTTTATGCAAATGTTATCGTTTTAACAGTTTTTTTCAAAATATCTTTAGTAGTCCGTAATTGTTTTTATAAAGACGTTATCAAATGTAGTAAAACCCCAATAAACCTAGCAGAGCCATACTGCATACTTTTTTCCACACTTAATATGGGTTATAATTTGTTACTCGTTTATTACTAATTTATTACCATATTCAAGATTTTTTTACACGCCATTTTTGGAAAAAAATCATTGATTGTGTTATTTCGATCTCAACCTAGCAGAACCGAAACTCCAAACTTCATACAGGGTGGCCAACCGAAAACGAAACATTTGCAGGAACCTTGTCAACATTTTAGAAAAACGCTCAGATCCGTCGATTTTTGTTTAAAAGGGGGACACTCTTTTCCGGTATTTTTAACTCCACTACTTTGAACCACAAGCGAGTGTAAGAATTACCACAAAATTTTTAAACGGCATTGGGGGTCGAATAAGATGTCTTTTGAAAGGACTGACAATTCTCTTTACAATAGATTTTAATAGCCAGAAAGTGTCAAAAAAGGCACGTCTGGCGGTGCATAGAGGTGTGTTGATTCCTACACTTATGTATGGTAGTGAATGTTGGTTTTGGCAGAAGAAGCATGAAAATAGGATTAATGCTGCGGAGATGAGTAGTCTGAGAAGTATAGCCGGAGTGACTCGGTTGGATAAAGTTAAGAATAGTGAGATAAGAAAACGCTGTGGTGTAAAAGAAGATGTGGTCACAAAGATAGATAAAGGAATGCTTAGATGGTTTGGACACGTAAAAAGGATGGATAAAGGAAGATTGACGAAACAAATTTATAAGGCGAGTGTGAATGGGCAAATCGGTAGAGGTCGACCTCGGAGAACATATCTCGATCAGATCAACATTGTTTTGAAGAAAGGCCAGGTCAAGAGTACCAACAACCGAAGAGCATGTATGAGAGCACTGATGAAAGTAGAGGAAGCAAAAGATGTGTGTACGAACCGTAGCAAGTGGAAGGAAGTGGTCTCTGCCTACCCCTATGGGAAAAAGGCGTGACTCTATGTATGTATGTATGTAGTTTTTAAATTTGACATTTCCTCCTAATACTTTGAAAAAATTACCTATTAAAATTCCAATTATTTTAGTTGCTTACCTACTATTTAATAGATTAAATGTTCGAACTGATGACCGCCCGCTTCAATATAATAATAAAGATTTTGTTCAAAACGTTCACGCACATTCTGAAGAATTTCCGGAGTAATTCGACGGCACTTGTCAACGATTCTTTGACGCAAATCATCCAACGACGCTGGTTGTGTTTTATAGATTTTACTTTTCAGATGACCCCACAAAAAGAAATCGAGGGGCGATAAATCTGGCAATCGTGAAGGTCATTCAATGCTGCCTCTTCTCCCAATCCAATGCCGTGTAAAACGTTGGTCTAAATACTGACGAACAATCGCCGCATAATGCGAAGAAGCACCGTCCTGTTAAAAATAAAAATGATGTTCGTCATACTGTGGATTATTTTCAACTATCGAAAATAATCAAATAGTATTTAAAAATAATCCACAGTACGACGAAGATCATTTTTATTTTCAACAGGACGTAGTAAGTAAGCTATTAAAATAATTTTAACGTGTAATTTTTTTCAAAGTATTGGGAGAAAATGTAAAATTCAAAGACTATTGTAAAAAGAATTGTCAGAGCTTTCAAAAGACATCTTATTCGACCCCCAATGCCATTTAAAAATTTTGGAGTAATTCTTACCCTCGCTTGGGGTTGAAAGTAGTGGAGTTAAAAATACCGGAAAACAGTGTCCCTCTTTAATTAAAAATCGACGTGTCTGAGCGTTTTTTTAAAATGTTGACGAGGTTTCTGCAAATGGCCCTGTTTCGTTTTCGATTGGCCACCCTTTATAAGCCTAGCAGAGCCACATCTAGAAAAATTTTTTTTATACATACAGGGTGTTAGTAAATAAGTGCGATAAACTTCAGGGGGTGATTCTGCATAAAAAAATAATGACAGTTTGCTAACGTATGTCCGCAAATACTTAGTTTCAGAGATACGGGGATACGGGGTTTTTCTTAAAAACTGACGATTTATTTATTGTTTTTAAACCGGTCGAGATATGCAATTAAAATTTGGTGGGTATTAAGAGGTAACCAGAACCCGTATCTCTAAAAACGAAGCATTTGCGGACATATGTTTATATAGCAAACTGTCATTATTTTTTCATGCAGCATCACCCCCTGAAGTTTGTCGCACTTATTTACTAACACCCTGTATATATACTTGATATAGGTCATAATTTGTTACTGTTTTACTACTAATTTATTACCATATTTACGATTTATTTTATTTTAATTTTATTACATGAAGCTAGCAAAGCCGTTGGTTTTTTCGTTTTAATGAAGGGTAATAAATTTGCCAATGTAGTAATAAATTAGTAATAAACTATAGACCGAATAAAATTTTTATAAACTGATACTTGGAGTTTTGGTTCTGCTAAGTTGAGAGCAAAATAACAAAATCAATGATTTTTTCCTTAAAAAGGAGAGTAAAAAATTAGAGAATATGGTAATAAACTAATAATACAAAAGTTATAAATTGTGACCTATATCAAGTATGGAAAAAATATTTCTCAAGGTGACGTCCTGCTTGGTTTATATGAAACTAGCAGAGCCGTTGGTTTTTTCGTTTTAATTAAGGGTAATAAATTTGCCAGTATGGTAATTAATTAGTAATAAAACATGGACCAAATAAAATTTATATAAACGGATACTTGGAGTTTTGGTTCTGCTAGGTTGAGATCAAAATAACGGAATCGATGATTTTTTTTTCTCAAAATGAAGAGTAAATAATTCGATAATATGGTAATAAACTAGTAATACAATAGATATAAATTATGACCTATATCAAGTGTGGAAAAAAATATCTCTCAAGATCTGGCTCTGCCAGGTTTATATGAAGCTAGCAGAGCCGTTGGTTTTTTCGTTTTAATGAAGGGTAATAAATTTGTCAGTATGGTAATTAATTAGTAATAAAACATGGACCAAATAAAATTTATATAAACGGATACTTGGAGTTTTGGTTTTGCTAGGTTGAGATCAAAATAACGGAATCGATGATTTTTTTTTCTTCAAATGAAGAGTAAATAATTCGATAATATGGCAATAAACTAGTAATACAATAGATATAAATTATGACCTATATCAAGTGTAGAAAAAAATATCTCTCAAGATCTGGCTCTGCATGGTTTATATGAAGCTAGCAGAGCCGTTGGTTTTTTCGTTTTAATGAAGGGTAATAAATTAGTCAGTGTGCTAATAAATTAGTAATAAAAAGGTAACAAATTATGACCTATATCAAATATGAAAAAACATGTTTTAAAGTGTGGCTCTGCTAGGTTTATATAAAGCTAATAGAGCCGTTGGTTTTTGTTTTAATGAAAGGTAATAAATTCGCCAATGTGGTAATAAATTACTAATGAATAACTGCACTATTGTGATTTTAAAATTAGCACATGGCCTGCTTGGTTTATTGGGATGCAGTTTCTAAAAATACAACGGTGGGGGGAATGGGTTTAACTCGGTATTTTTATTCGATGAAAGTTTCTATGGTCATTATAAAAAAAAGATGCTCAATTTTTAAAATTTTCTTTGTTTTGTTCATTAATTTCATAATTAAAATTTATAAAGATTGTAAACAGACAAATTTTTTTGATTTTTAGCAGATAAATTATTAAAAAGAGGGGCTCAAATTATAAAAGCAACACAAGAAACAGAAGTGTTTGATATTTTTGATATCAATATCAGTAATTAATTGCTTACTCCTATTCTTGGCACAAAATACGAGTGATTTTTATCAATCAAATTTAATTAAGTTGCGTATTAATCTTAGATTAGAAGAAATCTTGTTGAATATTTCAAAGCTTTACTGTTTAAAAAGTTTTGATGAAAATAAAAAATTGGGAAGTAACATATGAATTTTAAAAACGAATTACATTTGGTGCGAATGTATTAAAATAAAAAAAAATTGTATTCAATAGGTCTGGACAAAAAGTTATGAATGTCGTTTTTATTTACTTGCCTGGGTTTGTATTTTAACTTAATTGTATATCCACAATTATTTAATATCATATTAGATCACTGTAAACAATTGAACCACAATCGTATGACGACGTATTTCGTTCAAACCATATCGTCCTTTTCAATTTTTTTATAAGTTCCATAGTTCTCCAGGGAGTGCTTACACAAAAGGTCTTCTACCCATTCCACCACAGTTGACGGTGTATCCATGATGGAAACAATGCATCTACCAAGTCCTCCTTCTATTAACGCTCGTTTAATAACCGTAGCACAATTTTTGTGTACCAGATGATACTTGTTTAATTTGTCATCACCGAGGAAATTGCTCCACCAAGACTTGATTTTGTGTTCGTTGACTATTTGAGTAGGTATTTGAATTATTACATCTGCTTGTCTATCGCATTCGGCTGCCACATCATCTTCGTAGGATCTGTTGGATTTGCCGGGTTTCTTCAATGATTTTGGTACTCCTTTCGGGTTCGGTATTTCCATCACATCGCATTCGTATCTTTTATTACATTTGCCTGGTTTAATGATGGTTTTTGTTAAGTGTTTTCGTGTTTGTCCTTCGACCTCTCTAGGCCAGTAACTAATGTACGTCCCATCCGACAATTCCATGGCGAGATGTCCTATACATCTTACAGATCGAAAATCCCACTTGTAAATTTTGATCATTGTTTTCATATATCATCAAAACACTGATTTTCGCTTTGAGAAATATACATTATACAATGTTCATTGTTTATTCTAAAAATGATACTAATCGAACTGCTGATATCTGCCGCATTCAATTTTATTAAAAACTTTATTACCAATAAAAATAATACATTTTTATGCAAGGGTTAAAAATTAATTATTATTTAAGCAGATAAAAATAAATAAACTAGTAATAAATACTTTCCTTCATAGATAAAAATGAATTCCTAAATGATTAGGATTATCCTATAATTAATACGGTATTTAATTAAAAATCTAATTTTATTATTTACAATAAAGTGGGTGTCACTAATCAATTGAGGCTTATTATTCACGATTGTAGCTTGTTCAGAATATGACTTGATTCTGGTGATTATTGGAAATTGGTTACTGAAGAAGCTCCAATAATAATCTGAAGTACACAACATACTTTAATATCGGACTTTTGCATGGGGCACCGTCAGCAATTCTAACGTTTCAAATTAAATAATTAAATACGACATCCCCATGGAATCCATCAGTAAAACCATACATCGATTCAGCGTGAAATACATGAATAGAGTCGGTGGACTTGGGTATGAATATCAGATAAGCTTATTCTTGAGTCGTCCAATACTTTCTTTAACTTATTTATCAACTACTGGACATTAAAAAATTAGCAAGTATGATGTCGCTAACTTACTAAATAAGGCTTTTATGAAAGTTGCCACTATAGAGAAAGCAGCTTCGGAATATTTTTTCCAGATCCATATAAATTTAATGAAAATGAATTTGCTTCTGCAAATCAAGTAAGAGATTGAATACGTGAATTTCCAGCTCCTTAGTTTTAGTTAATTTAGTTAATTTTAGTTAATTCTCCTGTTAAGGACTAGAAGCTCACGTACCATTGATCAGCCATTGCTCGCTGCTTTAACGCTGACATTGGGTATCCCCATTATTGGTTCTAGCCCAATAAATGATGTTTCAGATCCCCGCCTAGCTAGTTTGTTCGCTTCTTCGTTACCAGAGAGATTACAGTTGGGGAAGTTCCTCCAACAACCGAAACTAGCAGAGCAGGTGGGTCCGATATAACACCACAACTCTTTCTAGGCTATGGTTCAGATTACAAGAAAAGAAATGCGGAAGCAGTCAACAAGAAAACCTCGAGAAAACCAGCACTTTGAAATTTTGACAAGCACACCAATCCTGGAGAAATTGGAAGTAGCTGAAGAAAAGCGGAAATCAAGAGAAAAAAACTAAAGAAAATTAAAAAACTGATAAGTCTACAGTCCGCAGATGTTTTGATAACAAGTCATCAGAGAGAAAAAGAATCAAAGAAAAACAGAAATTGAAAAGAAAACCTACGCCCGATTCATCTGTGATTCTGAGGATATAGTTTCAGATATATGCGATGATGACGAATTGGATGATGCTGACTTTATCTTTTCACCAGAACCGCTAGGAAAACATACAACACCTGACGAAATTTGTGGTGTATGTGGAGAATTTGGAAAGAGTAGAGAGTTATGGTATCGGTGTAATATGTGCTCAGCATGTAACCACATCGGATGCACAGTCGTTGATACTCCCAAGAAATATAAATGCGATTTTTGTTTATTGTAACAGTTGAAATGCTGAAGGCTGGACAGAACGTGGTAGCTAGTCTGCTGTACCGCCTTTTTAACCTTTGTTGGAGGTGTGGTAGCGTACTAGACGACTGGTGCAAGGCCGTTATCGTGCCACTTTACAAGGGAAAATTTTCGCAGCAGTACTGTAAGAACTACCAAAGTATTAGTTTACTCAGCCTAGTAAAAAAACTGTATGCAAAGATATTGATTAAAAGAGTAAACGAATGAAACTAAAAAGATGATATAGGATGTGCAAGCAGGATTTAGAAGAGGAAGGAGATGTATGGATCAGGTTTTTTGAAGTGATAACTTCTTATGGCACGCTGTGAACTTTTTTTGTAATGGGTAAAAAATGTTAAACTCGCGTCAGGACACGTGGCCTGATCGAAAATTCGTAAGACGGATGTATTTCACTGGAGCAATATAAAATGCGACTTTTCTTGACTGGTAACTTGGCAACCTTATTCAACAAACTAACAAATTCAAGTACATTTTTTATGTCATTTTGACAAATTAATTTAGTAGCTAAATTCAAAATTTAAGTGCTTTTCATTAGTTTATTGATTAAGTTCTGCTTTTGCTGCATTAAAATGGTCCAAGGAGAGGTGTCGTTTTTAGCAGATGTTATGGACACCATAGCGTGTCTTAAAGCATTAAAAACTGGACTGAAAGCTGGTTTGATCAAAGAGAACGGGGGAAGGTTTAAATTAGGTTTTGGTTTGCCGATAACGGAGGCTCGAAGACGAAGAAAAAATAGAGGCAGAAGCCGTAGACGACGTAGCCAAAAGCGACAAAACCGAAAACGAAAAAGTCGAGGTAGGAAGAAAAGCGCCATATTGAAAGAAGATCAAGCAAAAAGCGGAAGAAAGAAATCTAAAACATTCAAATCTGGTACTGATGTTTAATATATGATTTATAATAAAGCGTTAATTAATGCATTATTCATAAACTATGGAAATCTGGAGACAATATTTTTCAGATTAAAAATAATATTTTCACGCGCGTTAATACTTAAGTTTTCACTTCTGCCGGCACTTCCAGAGTGCAACCCGTAAAATTTTTTTTAATACGAGATATAGTCAAAAAATTCTTAACTAGAAGTCAGAAGGTCTATTGCGCTTTTATAGATATGGAAAAGGTCTATGACAGATTGGTGAGGAGTGAGTTGTGGTCTACATTGTCTATGTATAGGGTGAGTAGTAGTTTAATACAAGCTCTGAAATCACTCTACGAGGATTCCACTACTTGTGTCAGGATAAACGGAGCTTGCTCGGACTGATTTAACATAAAAAAGGTGAAAGACAGGAATGTGTGGCTTCGCTATAACTGTTTAACTTATACATAGACAATTGTTTAAAATATTTGAAAGAGAGTGCGTATGGATTGAAAATGAATAATTTTATCGTCAAATGCCTTCTTTACATCAATGATCAAGTCAAATTAGCGTCATCTAAAGAGGAGTTGCAGGCGACGGTTAATGTTATGCATAATGCCCTGAAAATCAAAGGGATGAGAGATGAGAATAAATGTAAGCAAAACGAAAGTAATGATTTTTAAAAGAGAAGAAAGCATGACAAAATGCAAAGTTTCGATTGAATGAGAAAGAGTGGAACAAGTTAATGAATTTGTGTACTTGGGTTCAAAGTTAACGAGAGATGGCAAGTATGACAGTGACATTGAGCGGAAAACAAATGAATGGGGCACTGTATAGCTTTATGAATTGCCAGAAAGTGGCAAAAAAGGCACGTCTGGCTGTGCATAGAGGTGTGTTGGTATGTACACTTATGTATGGTAGTAAATGTTGGGTTTGGAAGAAGAAGCATAAAAATATATAATAAAAATAATATAATATATATATATATATAATATATAATAATATAAAATATATATAAAGTAAAGAATAGTGAGATAAGAGAACGCTGTGGTGTAAAAGAAGATGTGGTTACAAATATAGACAAAGGAATGCTTAGTTGGTTTGGACACGTAAAAAGGATGGATGAAGGAAGATTTACAAAACAAATTTATAAGGCGAGTGTGAATGGACAAGTCGGTAGAGGTTGACCTCGGAGAACATATCTCGATCAGATCAATATTGTTTTAAAGAAAGGTCAGGTATAGAGCACCAACAACCATCGAGCATGTATGAGAGCACTGACGAACAAAGAGAAAGCAAAAGATGTGTGTAAGAATCTTAGCAAGTGGAAGGAAGTGGTCTCTGCCTACCCCTACGGGAAAAAGGGCGTGTCTATATGTATGCAATTGGTTACATACTTTTAGGAAAATAGCTACTGCTTTAATTGGTGTCAACAAATTGATATTAATTAAATTGATTATAACATGCTCACGACAATAAAGAATCTTGCTTAAGTGGGCACCATTCCCCCACTTTCGCTTAATTAATTCGGATTAACTCGGCACTTGACATCCGCTTCGTTGGGAATAAAGTGGAGACTTTGACTGGTCTCTTTAAAAAATCATCTCGTAAATTGCTTTTACGTGTGTAATATT
Source organism: Agelastica alni (assembly GCA_950111635.1). Classification (NCBI taxonomy): domain Eukaryota; kingdom Metazoa; phylum Arthropoda; class Insecta; order Coleoptera; family Chrysomelidae; genus Agelastica; species Agelastica alni. The sequence continues at coordinate 70,952,845 of OX467710.1, forward strand.
TCTGCAATGTTAGTTGCATACTTAAAAAAACGTGCGAGCCTTACAGTAGTCGCTTTTGATGTGCAAACATTTGACATCTCACCTTAGTAATAAGAAATTTTAAAATTATATCCTGCAAAAATGGGTCAGGTATTATTTGAAATGATTTTTCATAACAAACAATAATTCCTTTTAATTAAAATTGTATTTTATTTAATTGACCTGACGGTGACAAAAATTAACTTTCAAATTTAAAAAAGCTACATACTGAAATGTTTTATTCAAATAATTATTTATTATTTCTTATTCGAATTTTTATCAATGCACTTTATTGAGACTTATTATCAACAGTAAATATTTATTTATATAGTTTACGCATATAACTGTAACATAAGTGCACAGCTGATGGCTGACAGTACCGAACCCTCGTTGGTTGACGTCTATCTCGCGGCCAACTTTAACCGCGCGCTCATTCTTCATTCATCGCGTGATTCTGCGATTTCCTGCTACTGTCACTGTTACACATTTCAGGAAATCACCACAAATTGCGAGACAGCGAGGGGAAAGATGTTACACATCAAAAATCATCTCTAACACTTTTAAATGCTTGTACGTGTGTAAATTTCTGCAATGTTAGTTGCATACTTAAAAAAAGTTTTGAGAAAACTTATTTAATATTATTCATAATTTATAATTTTAACATGCCATCTAGCTTTTTAATAATTTAACGCTTGATTTGTTACCTCCTATGCGATAATAATTTAAAATAAAAGTGTAAAAAAATAATCTGTTATAAAATGAACAAAGGTAATTTCATTATAATATTTTATCTAAAATTTAAACATTTAAACATTAAACTTCCTTACGCTATTTATAAATCTTAAACAAGGTATTTTGTAAAAAATAAAATAAATATAATTGTTACTAATTCTCATACACACTTTTTTTGCTTCCTCTACTTTCATCAGTGCTCGTCATACATGCTCGTCGGTTGTTGGTACTCTTGACCTGGCCTTTCTTCAAAACAATGTTGATCTGATCGAGATATGTTCTCCGAGGTAGACCTCTACCGACTTGTCCATTCACACTCGCCTCATAAATTTGTTTCGTCAATCTTCCTTCATCCATCCTTTCTACGTGTCCAAACCATCTAAGCATTCCTTTATCTATCTTTGTAACCACATCTTCTTTTACACCACAGCGTTCTCTTATCTCACTATTCTTAACTTTATCCAACCAAGTCACTCCGGCTATACTTCTCAGACTACTCATATCCGCAGCATTAATCCTATTTTCATGCTTCTTCTGCCAAACCCAACATTCACTACCATACATAAGTGTAGGAACCAACACACCTCTATGCACCACCAGACGTGCCTTTTTTGACACTTTCTAGCTATTCATAAAGCTATGCAGTGCCCCATTATTTGTTTTCCTGTCAACACCCTTCGCTCAATGTCACTGTCATACTTTCCATCTCTAGTAAACTTTGAACCCAAGTACACAAATTCATTTACTTGTTCCACTCTTTCTCCCTTAATCGAAACTCCACAGTTTGTCATGCTTTCTTCTCTTTCAAAAACCATTACTTTCGTTTTGCTCACATTTATTTTCATCCCTTTTTAGGGCATCATGCATAACATTAACCATCGTCTGCAACTCCTCTTCAGATAACGCTAATATGACTTGATCATCGGCGTAAAGAAGGCATTTGACGATCAAATCATATATTTTTAATCCATACGCACTCTCTTTCAGATCTTTTAAACAATTGTCTACGTATAAGTTAAACAGCCATGGCGAAGCCACACATCCCTGTCTCATACATTTTTCAATGTAAAACCAGTCCGTGCAAGCTCCGTTTATCCTGACACAAGCAGTGGAATCCTCGTAAAGTGATTTCAGAGCTTGTATTAAACTATTACTTACCTCATACATAGACAATGTAGACCACAACTCACTCCTCACCAATCTGTCATAGACCTTTTCCATATCTATAAAAGCGCAATAGACCTTCTGACTTCTAGTTAAGAATTTCTTATATCTTACTCTCATGCAAAGGATCCCATTTCGTTACGTGAAGATTTCTACTAAATCGCACTACCCGTAAACCGCGATAAGGAACTTCGTTCCAAAATTTATCTGTAATAAATTTTTTTATGTTACTTGCCATATAATTAAGGTAACTAAACAATTTTTATAAACTTTAATGCACTTTTAGTTTATTTAATTTAAAAATATTCTGTACCTGAAATATTTCATCATTTTAGGTACCATTCGATAAATCAGACTCAGTACACTGGTAGTGCTTCAACTTTGGATCAAGGTAACGAAGTGAACAATTATTCTGCCATTTCAAGCAATAATTCCTCCCTGTCTTCCGCATCAAGTCCCAGAAATTCCACTTCACCATTTCACAGACAATACTTGGAAGTGCAAAATCAAAGAACTGGTAATACTTTAAACGAAAATTACATGTTACATGCTTCAATGCATCAAAAGAAGATGTCATTAAAGCTATACCAGCATTTATGACATACTCCAAAAAAAAAACAAGTTCAGAATTTTGTACACATTTATTACAAATTTGCGTACGCAAAACAAAAATTTTTTTACAGTTTCCGTTTTCCAGGAAAAGGGCGTTGGCTACTGTAATAAATTTAAAACTCACAAAAAACCTGTAAATGTCGCATTTTTTTGCCATTATAAATTTAAAAATATTATTAACACACCCTACTACACAAATTTTTAATTTTTATATTCAAAATAGTACATGGGCATCTTGAAGCATTTGTTAGAAGATTGTGTAATAAATTCAAAACTCACAAAAAACAGTAAATGTTGCATTTTTAGGTCATAATTAATTTATTAATAAATTATTAACATACCCTACTATACGAATTTTCAATTTTTATAATTGAAATAGTCCATGCGCACCTAGAAGCATGTGATGAAAGCTTGTGGGATATTGTAATAAATTTAAAACAAAGTAAAAAACTGTAAATGTCACGTTTTTATCTTATTGTATTTTTAAAAAATTTAAATACACATCTCATACTTTGGATTTTTAATTTTCATATTCGAATTAGGCCATGCGCGCCTAGAAACTCTTCATACAAGGTTGTGGAACACTGTAATAAATTTCTTCACCTAAAAAAATGTATTGATGGCACATTGATCCCTCTTTTCAAATTTATCATTTTTTTTTCAAAATAGTCTAGTATATATACAGTGATAAATCTAAAACTCAATAAGGACACGTTTGTGACCCATTTTTGGGTATCTAATAATGCCTTTCACTAATTTATCAACACATATCACTCTCAAAAATTTCAGTATCCATAAAAGTGAATTACTAATATTTTATTAACCAACTCCCGTTCAGTATTCTACTTTTGTTTCAATGCGTTAAATCAAATAGTATTTATGCAAACCGTATATAAAGATCTATGAGGGATGTGTTTTATTACCGGACAATTATTTGTACTTGTCCGAGGAAAATTTCCCTCATGGGATCAACATTTTGGAATTTTCTACACTTTAATGACCTGTAATAAATGAGTAAGAAATTCTGGCATCCGTCGGATCATTATATATTGCATATTTAAAAAAATACAGTGTGTGTGGTGCAACCCGAGTTTAAAAATAGCCCACGCACTTTTCCTGGTAAACGGAAACTGCGATGCAAATTTGTAATAAATGTGTACAAAATTCTAAACAAGTTTTTTTTGGAGTGTGCCATAAATGCTGGTGTAGCTTTAATGATATCAAACGAAGATACATTCCATAAAGGTAATTGCTGTACCGTTTTCTTATATTATAGATATCACGTCGGTTCTTTCGGACATGAATTTTTCACCTGGTTACCATGGTACATCTGTGGATAGACGTCAAGATAAAAACACCATGACAGCAGGAGATTTTGAAAATAAAAGACTGGCTGGTCTCAGAGCGATGCAGACAAAATCAATGTCCGGATCTTATAGACAACCGAACAATTCTTGGTCTGGATATTACATAAGTCATACGAGTCCCACTCCGTTTGCTGATATTTTAAGACAAAAAAAGGTTTGTAATGATTTATAATTTTGTCAGTAATTGATTAGAAATTGAATGGAATGGGTATTAATAGACCTTTTTCATGATAAATTAAAATGATTTTTGTTATTTTTTTTTGTTATAAAATATGGGTCCAGTAGAACATTTAACTCCGAATGTGCGCATTTTAGTCCATTCAGTAGCAGTAAAATTCTTTCAGTTCATTTTTTCCTCCTAATCAAAAGTTATATTTTGCCGAGGTGTGCTTTTTGTTTTTTAGAGGTGAAAACTAACCCTTGTATTAAAAATGGAAAATACTTCCCATACTTGTTTGACCGGTCTTAAATTGTTCATTCTTTGCAAGTGTCCCCACCAATTCAGTTGCCGTTTTTCGATGAAATTGAGTGTTGACTGCATCTCTAGGTATTCCCTCATTTTTATATTTCTAATTTTGTCTCTTTTTATTACACCTTTCACCCTTCTGAGGTATTTTATTTCTGTGGGTTGTATTTTGCTTTTTTGTTTATTTGTCAATACCCAGGATTCCCAACCAAATGCCAGGATTGGTCTATAAATTGTTTTGAATACATTTATTTTTGTTTTTCTTGATATTTCCTTTTTGTTAATGAAAGATTGTTCATTTCATAATATAGGTTCAAAGTTTTTTCAATTCTGCTATTTATTTCTATATCTTGCCTTCCAATCTTTTCTACTTTTACTCCCAAGTATTTAAAACTCTTTACTTGCTCAATGTCTATACCTTCTAATTGTATATTTATTGTCTTTTGTTGGTCTCCAATTACCATTACTTTCGTTTTATTTATATTCAATTTCATTCCGTATTCTTTTAGTATACTGTTATACTGTTAAGTCCATATTTCTTTTTAAGTTCTTTTTCTGCTATGATTACTACGTCGTCGGCAAAAGCTCCTTCTGATATATCTGTTCTGTTAAGGTATCTGTATCCCACATGGAGTTTCCTTGCTCTGGAAGAGAATTTCTTGATTATCTCATCTATGTATACCGTGAACAATACTGGGCTTAGTCCTTCTCCCGTCTTAGTCCGTCTCTGGTTAAAAATGACTGATGATTTATTTAGGTAAATAATGCGGTGCCTTTTAAAAGTGTACTATATCCGGGTATCCATATGCTAATCTTATTTCTTTGCTTGTTTGTCTCCTCCAGCACCCATATTCCATTTTTTTCTCCAAATATTACCTTACCTAACCTAACCTATTTTCCATTGTTTTGGATTAGGATCCAGAAGAATGCCGTTGGCCTTACTATTGTTTTATAGTCTATTATTTTAGCTTTTTTGGAAATTAACTTTGCTTTGAAAATGTGATTTAGTGTTTCTACTGTTCTATTTTCTTTTAATAGCCTTTTCTTCTCTATTTCGTCGCTTTTGTTAGTGATGGTGGCTCCCAAGTAGTCGAATTAATCCACTTTTTCTAAAGTATACATTTTGTTTTTGGGCCTGAAAAGTGTTTCTTTTGTTATTAACTTTCCAGTGAAAAGTTATAGTAGTGGGTCCGATTTTGCAAATCCCGAATTTTGAGACATATCTCCACATTTCAAGGTCCACAGAGTCTAATACAATAGTTTTTAAGTGGACGTCTGTGTGTGTATGTACGTATGTGCGTATGTTCGTATGTGCGTTCAGAATTATTTTTCGTCTCGATTATCTCTAGAACAAAAACTGATATCGACGTGGGACCAATTGCATTCGACGCATAATTACGCAACTTAGAACTGATTGGATTTTCTGCAAAATCTATTAAGCTGTTTTTTATGGAGAATAAAAAAACTGATTAAAATGGTAAACTAGCTGAATTTTGCAATTTATAAATTATACTATTTTTAATACAGAATTTTAAGATCTTTTGAATAATATGATTATTGCATGTTAGGAATATTTGTATGAAAAATATGATGACAATATTTCACAAAAAGAGATAGTTTTAGAACACAAAAATAGGAATTAGAAAATTTTAAACTTGTGTCTGTATTGAGAGAATAGCATTGAAGACGTTATAACAGTGAAAAATTATTGTTAGTAATAATCGAGCATTGTTTATAACAATTGAATATTGTTACTAACAAATGATTATTGATCATAATAGTTAAAAAAAATTTAATTTATGTAAACAATTGAAAATAGCTCCCGCTTATGAAATGATAAGAAAAAGTTTGAAAGAATTCGGTTGACATAAACAGAATATTGTTAATGACAATTATAATTTGTTATAAACAATTTGAAATTGTTTTTTATAATAATTTTAATAGTAATAATAATAATTATAACAACAAAACATATGGTATTTTTTTCATTATTTCCACTGGGAAGTTAGTGATGTGGACCTCTCGGATCGCACCCAGACCACTGATATTTTCATCTGGATTTTGTCTTATTTTCATGTATTTCTCTCTTCTTCGTATGTATGCTTGTTGCTACCTTCTCCAGTTTACTGAAAGCAGTTTCCAGTTCTTTTTTTGATCTTGTAATTAGTGTCACATCGTCTGCATAAGCAATGATCTGGTGCTTAAAATGGGATATAATTCCTTTTGTTTGGAGCTGAGCTTCTTTTAAAACCCCTTTTAGCACAAGGTTAAATAGAACTGTGGACAAGGGGTCTCCCTGTTTAAGGTTATTTGTTTTATTTATCTTGTGAGAATTCCCCAACATGGTGCTAAAAAGGTTATAAGCTTACGAAAGAATTTATTTCCGTGATTTCTTTAATTTCTACTTGTCACGTGCCTATTTTTTTCCCTTCTACCGTTCCATTAGTAATTGGGTCTCTGATAGTCTGGTGCTCGTAAATAGTTTTGCATACCGTATTTTGTTTTAACTTAAGTATATCATTCGTTGTAAATAGTGTTGCATACCTAGTAGTGATAGGATTTAATTATTTTATTATTTGCTTTTCTGTGTGGATGGGCTGGCTATCAACACGGACGAGCGCGATTATGAGTTTGGAAGATAGATTTGCGAAGATGGTTGGCTGACGCGTGTCCCGTGTCATTTTCTGATATCCGGCCTGGGAGTGAGTAGTTGGAGACAGTCGCTTGGTGTCAGTCTTGGGAGTCGGTAGCGAGGATTTTAGTGTCGTCGTGTGATATTAACAAGTATGCAAAACCTCTACGGTTTTCTCTTCATATCTGGCTGTATTTGGGCCATCTTAATTGGATTTTGAAGAAAAATCATTTGATTTTTAACTTGGCCATTCTATCTTACCTTCGTTGTTGATATTTTTGGTGTCGAGTTAAAATAACCGCATGCGGGATTTATTTGAGGGAAGCCATTGTTGATTAGCACGTGCCGTTCCATAACCATCATCCATATCGACGATAAATTTCAGTGTTATAAAGACTTGCTTGGTGTTTTAGCAGAAATTATTATGATAATACTACTTGGTGTTTCTGTTTCTTGGATCATCGATGTAACAGTGACGTCTCTATGAAGTTTTCAATTGGTTACATAGTATTGAGTTTAATTTTATCAACTTATCAGTTATTATGTGCTTGATCTAAGTGTTTTCAATAGTTTAAAAGTAACAAATTATTTTCATTAAATTTGTACCTGCTCCAAGTTGAATCTGAACGTATACATTACTGAATATACATTATGTAATTATTGTGATGGTTTCAAATTATTATTTTTGTTGCAAGTCCATTTATTTTGTATTTTTTTAATCTTTTGCTATCAAGAATTCTGTATAAAACCAATTATTTTTGAAATTTTAAATATTGTGAACATTTTTTTTTTAATTCTCTTTTGTACATCATTAGGTATTTATTATTGTCTAAAAGATTGTTATAAATGATTTAAATATTATTTTAAGAAAAGTGTATTAAATTCGTTTAATCCACTTTACAAAAATACAGAATTTGTCGTAAAAAAAAAAATCAGAACATCATTTTTACTTAATTAATATATTGCGGGAATTGTAAATATAGTTTTATTTATCGAGTTCACCATAATTGTTTGTTGTTTATCGTGTGGCTCTGCTAGTGCCTACAAGACCTAGGGGTTTCCGGCTTGTACCTTCTAAGTCGGTGGCGCGGCTCACTTTTATATTTTTTTTTCTTCTACCCTCTACAGCTGAGCTCGGGCATAATTTGCCAGTAGAGAGACCGCTGGCAGAGTACTCTTTAGAGAACTAAAAGACGTGGCATACTACTTGAAACTGATAATAGAGATTCTAAAACATTTATCACGTGTAAAACTTTATAAAGTTAAAAAAAGTGTTAAAATCAGAGCAAAATTATAGCATATAAGAGTTTTCTATTTTAAGGAGCTTAAGCTTTAACAAACCATAAAGTACTAAACATTTTAAATACAAATTTATTACCTAAACTTCAGGATGAAGATGTGTGGAACACGCCACCGAAACGTAGCGAGAGTTACAACAGCGCTAGTGCTTCATTCAATACCAGCAATATCTTGGATCACACTTCAAGTCACATTTTAAACAGTTTGATATCTTCCGATTGGCCTGACCTGCAGACTATGTTGACTTCTTTGGGATTGGAGAGATATGTTGGTGTATTTACAACGCATGAAATCGATTTGACGATATTTTCAACTTTAACTGACAAAGACCTTATTGAAATTGGCATTAACACTTTTGGGGCTCGAAGGAAAATATTGCTGGCGATATCAGGTAATGTTTTAAATATTATCTTACTATTTTTTTTAATCTTGCATGAGTTCTATTTTTTATTAAAAATAAATCTACTCCCTAGAATTGTATTTCTTTTCATATATAAATATTTATCTTTAGGTCTTGTATATTTGAATTAAACAAACTTTAAGCTAATCAACGTTTATTTCAGCGCGGCTGTAAGCAGTTTTTATTTTTATCATTAAATTATTTTCTTTTTTTTGTTCTTTTGGTAGATGAAAATCTCAAAAAACATTAGAATAAATACTTAAATCCTAATAGTGTAGAACAGAGGTGCTTAAACGATCGATCGCGATCGGCAAGTCGATCCGCTTCCGCTTTTGATGTTGTAGCGCCATCTTAGCCGTGATTTTCCGGGGGGTCTCCTTGTTTGTGGGTTGCTTTGCCACAGTAGTTTTACTAAACGTTTATCTGGCTGCCTTTGTACATGTCCAGCCCAATGTAACCTCCAGGATTTTATCTCACGTACAATATCCGGATCTTGGTAGAGTTGATTTAGTTCGCGATTGGTTCTTATGCGATATCTCTGCGTCTCCAGGTTGAATAGTCGTCCAAGGATTCTTCTCAAAATCTTCCGTTCGCAACACAGTAATTTATACTTACTCGCTTTTGTCAGTGACCATATTTCACTTTCGTACATGATGATAGGTCTAATTACTGTTCTGTACAGGAGAACCTTAGATTTTCGTGACAGATTCTTGCTTTAAAAGGCTTTGTTTAGCGCGTACATGCATTTATTTCCACTAAGGATTTTAGTCTTGATTTCTTCCAGTATGTCATTATCGGCATTTAGCGTGGCGCCTAGATATTTAAAGCTCTGAACTCTTTCAAAGTTAAATTCGCGTATTGTGACATTTTGACCAGCTCTGCCTCCTATTCTTTCTCCTTGACCTTGCCTAGTGACATACATGTACATGTTTTTTATTTAATTGATATTAAGACCCATTTTTTTTCTAATTTAATGAATTGTTCCTTCACTTTTATGGTGCTTCTCCCTACTATATCAATGTCGTCCGCAAAGGCAAGCAGTAATCTGGGCCCATCTGCTGCAAACATTTATAAATAAGAGTTATTAATCGGTGAATTTGTCGATGTAGTGAATCCCTCCCATGTTTTAGAAATTCTGCAGGTATTTCGTCCGAGCCAGGTGCCTTGGAGTTCTTTAATTTATTTATTGCCATTTTTGTTTTCACAAGGGAGGGTTCTCCAACTGGTAGGTCCACTTTCATATACGTTTCTTCTTTGTGCGGTTTTTCCTGTTTTACGTTTAAAAGATCTTTAAAGTGTCCTTTCCATTCCGGGCTTGCTGTCGTAATAATTCTTGTGATGTGGATTGCCAGCTCTTTGGTGGTCTACCGGGAGGTCTGCTGCCCACTGGTGTTCTCTCAAGTGCTATACGGGGTAGCCTATCTTTATGACGTGGTTGTACCATTTCCGTCTTCTTTGCCTTTCCCATCTTACTATATCCTGTACGCCGCATTGTTCTCTTATATCCGTGTTTCTTACGTGATCCCTTCGGATTTTGCCGGCTATCGCTCTCAGCACCCTCATTTCTGCTACACGTAGCATGCTTTTGGTTTTGTTCGTGTCTTCTCTTGCTTCTATTGCCTACGTCATGATGGGTCTTACGCATGCTTTGTAGATTTTAATCTTACTGTCCATTCGCATGTATTATAAGGCCCATACAATTTTTCTTAAGGCATGTGATGCGCAATGAGACATACCAACTAATCCAGCTGATTCTACAACCCAAAATAAAGGGTAAAAGAACTCAGGGGCGCCGACGAACATCATGGCTGAAGAATATTAGACAGTGGACAGGAATGACGACCGTACATTTATTCAGAACAGCTGTGAACAAAGTCATATGTACCAATGTGATTGCCAACATCCACAGAGGATAGGCACTAACAGAAGAAGAAGCATAATGTAACTGTTGCTTTATTAATTATTAGGAAGTAAATCTATCATTTGCTGGAACCATTCTTTGAAAATATCAGCATTCATATCCTCGTGATAGTCATTGGTGCGCTTTGACTCAAAAGTTAAACGTCCTTGAACAAAACAATTGACACCTTCAATATGTACGGTAATGAGCCTTCGTTCTTTTCCGGCGGGTAGATTTAAACCAGTCGACAAACCTTTCACGTTAACTTTTAACAGTTTCGTCTAAATAAAATATATTGGTTGGTAAGAAAGAAGGAGAGTGATAAAGATGAATTTGATAGAAGGTTATCTGACGATTTCCAAAACAATATTAAACTCTTCTGCAAGTCCATAAGATCAGCCAGAGATAAAAATACTACCTCGCAACTGGAAAAAATCAGAAACCAAGATGGTAGTATGGTAAAAGGAGAGGAATGCGTATTAAAGAAATGGAAGGAATACTTCGAAAGTTTATTTGAAAAAGACGATACACAAGTACAAGCCCCCATTCGGAGACATGAGTGAAAGTGAAATTAGTACGACAGAAATTGTGGAAGCGTTGAACACTATAAAATTGGGTAAAGCTGCTGGGTACGACAGGATAACAGTTGAAGGCTGAAAGCTGGACAAAGTGTGGTAGCTAGTCTTTTTAACCTTTGTTGGTGGAGTGGTAGCGTACCAGACGACTGGTGCAAGGCTGTTATCGTGCCGCTTTACAAGGGAAAGGTTCGTAGCAGGACTGTTAGAACTACCGAGGTATTAGTTTACTCAGCATAGTCGGCAAACTGTATGCAAAGATATTGATTAAAAGAGTGACGAATGAAACTGAGAAGATGATATAGGAGGTCTATTGCACTTTTATAGACTTGGAAAAGGTCTATGGCAGAGTGGTGAGGTGTGAATTGTGGTCAACATTGTCTATGTATGTCTATGTATTGTTTATATGGTAATACCCATAGTTACATTACTGCAGGTAGGAAAACGTTTTGTTTACGGCAGGCTTCCAAATAAAAACAGGGTGGCTCATGTAAAATATAATAACAGATGTTGCGGACCATTTAGAAATCACAAAAGTGTTTAACCACTCTGTTAGCGTTTTTCATTTATTAGTAAAATTAATTAATTTTTAAAATAAATGTAAACATATTGAATTTCAGAGCTAAATAAACGGTCAAATTCGTTTTCGGCGGCTCCAGGTGCTGAAAGAAAAAATTCGCCGTCTAACAAATCAGCGAGTATTTACCCAACAACCAATGAAACTAAATGGTAACGTTATTAACTATAAGAATACTCTTATGAATAAGGTACTAAGAACGTTCATAAATTCGTATTTTCATGTTTATACAACGTTTCTTCGTTGTTCGTTTAAATTTAACAGAATGATTTTTTGAAAGAAAACGATCCGTTAAAAGTATTTACCAAAAGTCGAAATCAAATGCAACAAAACTATTAAAAAAAAGGAAAAATAAATAATGGTTAAATGTTTGTAATTTTTTAAAAGATGTTCAGAATTTCCCAATTTGTTATAATCATGCTAATACTGTAAACTTTTAAATTTACTATTTAATTCAGTTAAAAAGAAATAAAAAGTGCATCCTTGCAATATTTCTCTATTTTTTTCCAAATATTTTAAGGATTTCATTTTGTAGAATTTACAGTTTAAACAAAAATGTTTAGAAAATAAATTGGTAATACTACACCGGGTGTCTCAGTTGAATTGTTCAAACGCCGTATATCTCGGTTATTCAATAATTTTAAATTAAACATTTTAAAGGTTTTATAAAAACCTAATGTCCTTTTAAAGAAGCACAATATGTTCAAACTCATCCTGTTTAACCGGAGACGAACCTAACTCTTGAAATATAAATTACACGCTGCGTAATTAATTTAAGATTTGAATTCTACGCAAAATTTTCTTCTTTTCGGTGAGGTATTACATTTTGTATTTTGGTATTATTTAGTAGCAGATCTTTCAACAGTATCTTCTTCTCAATGTGTCCTATCCTCAGTGGACGTAATCGATCAGTATGGCCCATCTGATTTTATTCACAGCAGATCGAAATAATTCTATTGATGTCAGATCTATCCATTGTCGCCAGTTTCTTAGCCATGGTATTAGACGTCTTTCTTTGTGATCTTTTTCCATCGAATTTACCCTGCATTATAAGTTGAAGCAGCTTGTACTTCGTGTTGTTCCGTATGATATGCCCAAAGTATGACAGTTTTCGTTGTTATGCTACAGAGATCCTTTTTCATACGGTTGAATGATGATCGTGCTTTTTTAATTCTGACTTTGATTTCGTAAGAATGGTCCCATTTCTCATTTAAGCTTGCTCCTAAGTATGTTATTGTTGTTACTCTTTGTAGTAGGGATCCATCGATCAGTCTTTCAAGTCCTTTAGCGCTGTCAGCAGTCAACAGTATATGTAAATCATTCAATCATACCACACCATACATTAATTTCTCAAACAAATTCAGTCTCCTGTATCTAGTGCGGATTATTTGTAAGACCAGTAATAACAGTTATACCTGTTCACTATCTCGTTGTTGTTAAATTGGCTCCCATCTGACCATAAGATTGAATTATTTTTCTTCTTATGGTGCCGCGTCTCAACACGGAGGTTGGCTATTATTATGGCTATTTTACTTTTGACGCTGAAAAGCAGGAGGGATGTGCATCCAAACCATTCTCTTAGATTTCTTAGCCAGGATATACGTCTTGTTTTCACCGATGTCTTTCCTGCAATCTTTTCCTCCATTATCAGTCGTAGTATATTGTATCTCTCTCCACGCATAATGTGACCGAGACTTTCCAGTTTTCTGGATTTAATCAAGTTCTCCAATTCTCTTTCTCTTTCTGCTCGGCATAGGTAATTGGTAATCTTTTTTATTCACGATATTCTCAGTATACGCCAGAAGATCCACATTTCAAATGGCTGGAGCTTTTTATTGTGACTTTGTTGATCGTCCATGATTCTAGTCCATATAAAAGCACTGGGATTACATAACATTTAACCATTCTCAGACGTAGTTGAAGGTTTTAGTGTGGGTTAGTGAATAGTTGTTTCATTTTAAAGAAAACATTTCTAGCCTTTTCGATTCTGACTTTGATTTCTTGAGTATGATCATGCCTATCGTTGATCTACGTTGATCTACTGATATTGCTTTACTCTCTTCATTTTTAAACCGTACTCTTTGCTGATCGATCACTTGAAGTAATACTTGAAGATCATGTACGTACGTTGTTGGTAATCCTTCCATTTATATTTATCCCCTCGTTCGTGTTCCCGAGAGCTTCTTTGAATAATAATTAAACAGAAGCGATGATAAGAAACATCCCTGTCTTACCCCTCGTTGTATTTTGATATTTTCTAATGTTTTTCCTTCAGAGCTGATCACAGCGACTCGATTTCAATAGTGGTTCTTTATTATTCTGACATCTTGCTTATCAAGCTGACTTTCTCATAAGAGGTTAATCATTTTTTCGTGCCTCATCCTGTCAAACGCCTTCTCGTAGTCAATAAATCCCATATAGATTGAATTAAAAATACCATTTTCATGTGCTGTAATTAACCACGCAAGAAAATTGAGTATTACGTTATATTTTTTTTTCTAGTCTTTGGTGGAGATGGATTTTATGGACTATGACAATCAACAATTTTTTTCTCGGAGAAGGTCCCACTTGTCGATAAATCAGACGCTAATCGTGTAAAGCTCATAGCGCTTGGCATGTGTTTTTCGGGATAACGCGTTGTCTGCAAACATTTAGCGCATTATGGTGGTTTTTTAGACATTCTTGATAAATTAGGATTATATCTTCTTCTTCTTTCTTCTTGACTTTAGGCAAATCGCCTGTTTATTCTTCGTCTACTTCGTCAACTTCCAATCCACAAGTATATCTTGTACTTTCACTTTTTTCCCTGTTTTACCAGTAATTCTGCGAAGTACTTTTATTTCGGTTGTTTCTAATAGTCGTTTAGTTTTCGATGTTTCTGGTCTAGTTTCTGCCGTATATATGTTATAATAGGTCTTACTGTTGTTTTAGAGATTCTGGTCTTGGCCTCAATTCCTATCGCCAAAGCCCGAGAGTTCCACGTCGAGATTCTTAAATTTCCTTTCCTGCTGAATAACTTCTCCATCTACCTCCAGTTTACATCTCAATGGTGTTTTTGATGCTGTCATACACTTTGTTTTTATGAGAGATATTATCATGTTAAAAGATTTAGCTATACGGTTGAATGAGTGTAGAGTCTCGTTCTCTGATACCAGCACGGCGTCGTCGGCATAGCGCAAAATTCTTACCTCTTCATCTCCCATTTTATTCCTCCCTCAATAAGCGAACCTTCTGTAAAATCTCGTCCATGATGATGTTGAAGAGAGTGGGCTTAATGAATCCACTTGGCTTATTCTTATTTTTTTTATTTGTATTCATTTCGGTTTTTCCAATATAGTTCTAAAATTAAAATTTATAAATTATTACGTTTAAAGCACTGTAAAAGTGAACTGTCAAAGGTACAATTAACTAACTTCACTTGGTTCTAAAGCCTACTTATAGCTTCGTTTGAACAGTTTCATATTTCGATAATTTTTTTTTAAATTATTTATTGTCATAAAACCACATTGCAAAGTATAATATCTCATTAAAAAAGATATTGTAAGTAGAATTCAAATTTTAAATTAAATATACAGTGTATTTAAATTTCAAAAGTTAGGTTCGTTACTAGTCGTCTAGAAAGTGACTTGATATTATCTGTGCTTCCTTTAGAAGACACTAGATCTTTATAAATCATTTCGGTTTTTTCAATATAGTTCTAAATTTAAAATTTATAAATTATTACGCTTCGAGCACCGTAAAAGTGAACTGTTAAACGTACAATTAACTAACTTTACCTGGTTCCAAAACCTACTTAGAGCTTCGTTTGAACAGTTTCATATTTTGATAAACTTTTTTTAATTTATTTATTGTTATAAAACCACATTATAAAATGTAATATCTGATTAAAAGTGATATTGTGAGTGGAATTCAAATTTTGAATTAAATATACAGTATCTCATTTAAGGATTTGGGTATTTCAATTTGACGTAGTTGTTTATCCATTTTAAACGTTTGAGGTTATGTCATCAGCTGTCAGCTGCTGCTAAGAAAAGTAAACACACGCTAATTTCATTGCCAATCTCATGAATATTTGCGCCACGTTTTTTTACCACTACACACATAAATCGGATTCATTTTTCATCAAAATATTCGAATAAAAACCATATATTTTATTAAATCATGATTAAATAATGATTTGTCCATTAATTATATAATGGTTTTTTTTTAAAAGTGTCTGTCAATTTCAATTAGAAAAATCAGTAAGTAAGTCCTTAAATTTCAAAAGTTGCTTCTTTTTTAGGACACTAGATCTCTATGAAACGTTTAAAATTTTGAATTTAAAGGTCTGTTTGTTTGTCATGCTCACGCTGCTTAATGAATTACATAAATGTGCAGATTGATATGATTTTCGTGATACAAATCCACGAAGAGCATATACCAACTGCTGAGTTCAAAGAAACACAAAACTCACTCCAAAAAAATTTGATATTTGATCCCAACAAAAACAACCTTAAATTGCTCATCAAATTTTCATTTCGTTAAGTAAATAAGTTTCCAACTCATTGCATCAGTCACTTCACCATTAATTATACTGAATTTTTATTTTCATTGTCCGATTTTTTAAAATTCTGCTAGATCAAACTGATTTGATTTTTCTGCTCTACCTAAATTGGTGGAGCAAATAAATCCTGCTTTATCTGGTATACAGCAACTTGCTCCTGTCAAACGAACGGTCTCTGATCAATTGGTTGTAACAAACGGACAGTCGAATACTGCTCAGTTTTGAGCAGCGCAAGCATGACAAACGAACAGGCCTTAAATATATTCACCCAACTGAGTTATGGCGTTGAAACAATACAACTAAGACACCCAGTATACATATATATATATATATATATATATATATATATATATATATATATATATATATATATATATCTATATCTATAAACCAAAAATGTATAAGTGTATAGTTGGAGTGAAATTATTTAAAGGATAGTCGGACATCTCAGAAACGAATCCGCGATATATATTTTTTGTTTTTGATGTTTTAACGGATTGAAGTCTTACTGAAAAATCCTTCAGTACTGTGACATTTATTTATTTATTATATATGTGTTTAAATTATATCCGTAAGTTAAATTTAAGTGCTGATTCTGTCACGATTGAAAAGTGTCTGAATTTTTCCTTAAGTGTAAAATGCACGTGGTCTTCCCTTAATATTTAGATAAAAAACTCCGAATTCAAAATGATCTCGATTTCTTTTTCTCGCAGACGTTGTGGAAAAATTAAGGGAAAAGGAATTTATGACTGAGTTACATGACTTTCAAGTTCGACGCTGTCGTAATATGATAGACCGGAAGCCAGTGACACTAAAAGTCCACTTATATGGATTCTGAAATTTAGCATAGGAATCAATAATAGTATTTAATCATAGGT
This sequence comes from Agelastica alni, assembly GCA_950111635.1. Classification (NCBI taxonomy): domain Eukaryota; kingdom Metazoa; phylum Arthropoda; class Insecta; order Coleoptera; family Chrysomelidae; genus Agelastica; species Agelastica alni. The sequence goes on from OX467710.1 coordinate 70,970,008, forward strand.
GCAACATAGGCCCGGTATACCAGAGTTTATCCTGGCTAACATATTTTTTATAATTTTTTATTTTTCTAATAATCATAAGTTACTTTTATGGAAATAAATTTCTTGTAGACAATTTTGTAGCAAATTTTATGTATTTATATATGTATTTTATGTATATGGAGTAACTACTCTATGATACCTTGTGATATATATTAGTATCTTTTATATTATTTCTCTCTTTTTATATTATTTCTCACATTGTATATTGTCTATATTTTGTAAAGAGGGGGGGGTTTGCCCGTTTATAAATAAATAGTTTAAAAAAAAAACTAGTGTGACAACTCTCATCGTAGCAAATAAGTCTGTCACACCGGCTTTTAATATCTAAAGTTCATAAAATGTTTCCCTTATCACGGAATTACTTTTTTTTAATCTCTTCCTTTTCAGTTCTTCTTTTAAAATATCTCGGTGTGACAGCTCAATACTTGACCAAAATATCTGTCACAGCACTTTATATTATAGCTTCAACCCTTCAAAATCATGAAAATGGAGCATATTGAAATTATTTTCTGTGCTGTTTTTAATTTTCGACACAAAATAATCTATGTCATCTTTAATTCTTTCTCTTTTTACCTTTAACTTTTAAATTGAGCTACCCTTACTATGTATAATATATTATACCTGAGTTACCCTAACAGCCTTGTTTAGCTTATCTTTGTCCCTTCAGTCAATTGCTTTGAAGCCCTGTTGAACGTTACGTTTCAAACAGTGTGCTTGTTCATTTATTGTTTTAAAAATATCTGTCACATCAGTTAGGTTTAGATGACTTCAGAAACATAGTATTATTTTTTTTATATTATAAATTTATTTATTAAAGAAATGTATAAACTAATACCAGGAAGAAAAGTATAGGTCATTTAATTGATACAAATGTATTGCTGAAAAACAATATTTATTTATAAAATTCAGCATTTTATTTATTCATAATTTTGTCAATTTTCATGCATTAGTTATTTAATAAATGCAGGAACAAGAGAAATTAAAAATGAAGGTCATATGATTAAGCTATATACAAACATCATATATTATCATAATAAGACAAAAATTTACTCAGAATCATCTATATCATCACATCCATAACATCTATTTCTTTGAGATTCTGTATATTCCTTCTCATTTTCATGATTTTGAGGGTTAAAGCTATAATATAAAGTAGTGTGACAGATATTTTGGTCAAGTTTTGAGCTGTCACACCGAGATATTTTAAAAGAAGAACTGAAAAGGAAAAGATTAAAAAGAATAAAGTAATTCCGCGATAGGGGAAACATTTTATAAACTTTAGATATTAAAAGTCGGTGTGACAGACTTTTTTACCAAGATGAGAGTTGTCACACTAGTTTTTTTTTGAAAATTTTTATTTATAAACGGGCAAACCCCCCCTCTTTACAAAATATAGACAATATACAATATGAGAAATAATATAAAAAATATAAAAGATACTTATATAAATCACAAGGTATTACACAGTAGCTACTCCATGTACATAAAATACATATATAAATACATAAAATTTGCTAAAAAATGGTCTAAAAGAAATTAATTTCCATATAAGTGCCAATTACTTATGATTATTAGAAAAATAAAAATTTATAAAAAATATTTCTGCCAAGATAAACTCTGGTACATCGGGTCTATGTTGTACCTATGATTAATTACTATTAATTCCTATGCTAAGTTTCAGAATCCATATAAGTGCACTTTTGTGTCACCGGCTCCACGCCTATAAGTTTACAGAAAGCTACTGAATTTATCAAAAATTTGTTTTGGTGCTTTCCATTACACCAAATAATGGTATTGACGATGATCTTATTTTTTAAGGGAGCACCATTTGCATAAAATTAATTGGGATAAATGTTTGCGCGTATACGAAGTATTAGTTTTAATTGGAAAAGTAAAGAAACCAGTGATTTTAGATTTTAGTTTCGTGTTAACTTCACGGACAATAAAAGCGTTTCGGTAGTTTTAAGAAATTAGAGATTCCGGTTTACTCGTATTTATATGTTTGATCAATTTACCTATTTAGAGGATTTAATGGATATTCTTTGGTAAATGTTACTTAAATAAATAAGTTGCCCACAATTTAACCAAAATTTGGATATCCAGCAGTGAAGACCTTTTTAAATTCAACATTTTTTACACGTTACTTGTCTTCTTCATAAGAAATTTATCAGTAAATACGTTGATTCATCAAATGTGGAGAACAAGTCCGGGAAAATAATCCAATAATTTGGATGGAAAACTAAACCACGCCTATTTAAACTATTACAAAAATTATATTAGTTTCAAAATAGAACGTCAATACCTGCAATTAACCCTAATTTTTTACATTTTTTGATATTTAATATTCATAGAAATTTAAAATTTTACCGGGTTGGATAATAAACAGAATGATTAATAGAAGTCAGAAACTGATATTAAAATAGCAAAAACAAAAAAATTGTAGTGGTTTGGGACTTTTTCCCCCGATAGTAATAATTATTGATTAAAACATCGCATGTGAGTGTCTTAATCAAATAATGTTTGTCCTATTTACAAAATAAATGTTTGTCCAGCGTTGTTTATTTATACTGTTATTATTTTTTATATTATTTATTTATTTTTACACCAAATGATTTGTGATATTTTTTATTAGTGTATTAAAAATGATCTATTATACTCTATTTATAATACAGATATTTATTATAATATTTTTTTGCGTACTTTTAGGGTTTTTATTTATATGTTGATGCTGTAAACAAAAGTTTTAATTTGTATTTAACTTTACTTAATGATTTCAAATAGTTTTTTATTATAAATGAATTGAAACTTTTGTCAAATTTATTGAATGATTGTAAACAACGTAGTTTTAGGATTTACTGCTACTATATGAAAATAAAAGTTTAATTTAGTATTAAATTGCTCGTTTATTTTCTTTACTTTGTCGCCGATAATACATACATATAGTCACGCCTTGTTCCCGTAGTGGTTAGGTTAGGTATCATGTAAGTGGGGCGTGGTCGCCTCTCCACCGCGACTCTTAGTAGGTCTATTGTGGCTCACCCCTAGAGGTTACAGTTCACCGCACAATCCAGCTCTTCTCACAAAGTTCATGGTTGTATAGGGTGAGATTTTTTTAAAATTGGTAGGTTCTAGGTTGGTGTAACCAAATATGTTGAAACTTATTCTTCCCAGGCCGGGGCATGAACATAGTATATCTTCAGCAGTTTAGTCTTCCACGCAGCAAAACCGACAGTCCGTTTGTTGGTTGAGACCTATCTTTCTGAGGTGGTATCTTAGACGACAGTGTCCTGTAAGCAGTCCCGTTAGAATACGCAGGTCATTTCTGCTCCATTCTAGGATCTGCTTAGTTGTGAGAGTTCAGGTAGAAACGCCTTTGAGTGAGTTAACCCTGGTATATCGGACCAGTACTTGAGTATTCTTTCTCTCCGCCCAGTCCGAAATAATTGTTTTGGCGGCACTTGTGGTGACTCCAAAAACCGGTTCTGGTGCAGTGAACGCAGATTCGTTTCCCTCCACCCCCTAGTGCCCAGGTACCCACATTAGGGTCACCCTATTGTTCGCACCAAGGAACTCTAAGGATTCGATGCAATTCCATACAAGTTTAGAATTTATCTTGTTGGAGCTCAGTGCTTTTAAAGCAGCCTGGCTGTCTGATATTATACTTATGCTTTTGTTTGCTAGAGGTCTGTTGGTCAACTCTCTTGCACAAAATTCGATAGCGAAGACTTCAGCATGAAAGATTGTAGCATACCTGCCAAGACTGCTAGATATTTTAATCTTTGGTTTCCTGCTGAAAACACCGGCCTCAACTCCATCTGGGGTTTTTGAGCCATCTGTGTACATTACGTATTCAGTCTCTGGGAAGAGGATTTCTCCCCTCACCCATTCGTCTCTCTCCGGAAAGAGGATAGAGAACCATCCCAAAAATTTGGTGGTTTTTTGTTTAACTCAGTATCCCGGAGTGATCCCCAAGTTGCTCTTCATTAATTTGCCTTTCCAAAGACAGCAATCTGTAGGAGACTATCCTGGCCTCCCTCTCTAAGAGAATATCCAGGGGAGGAAGATATAAGAGGTGTTTCATCGCTGCCGTTGGTGTGCTGGACATAGCTCTTCCTTTCACTTCCACTACGGTTCTTACACAAATCTTTTGCTTCCTTTACTTTCATCAGTGCTCTCATACATGCTCGTCGGTTGTTGGTACTCTTGACCTGGCCTTTCTTCAAAACAATGTTGATCTGATCAAGATATGTTTGCCATTCGTCCATTCACACTCGCCTTATAAATTTGTTTCGTCAATCTTCCTTTATTCACCCTTTCTACGTGTCCAAACCATTTTTGCATTCCTTTATCTATCTTCTTACCACATCTTCTTTTACACCACAGCGTTCCCTTATCTCTCTATTCTTCACTTTATCCAATCGCAGACGACACTGTAGTCATGGGAGAATCCGAAGAACAACTGCAGGCATTGATGAGCACTCTAACGGAGGAAAGTTTAAGAATGGGATTAGAGGTGAATGCGGCAAAGACTGAGACCATGGTTTTCGATCGAAACTCGCAAGAACAACATGTAAACATCGTAATCAACGGCGTCTCCCTCCAGAATGTTGACAGCTACATATACCTGGACAGGGAAATAAAACCATCAACTGAACCACGCTAAAGAGATTAAAAGAAGAATAGAAATAGCCGGGCAGGTTTTCTGAAAATGCGAAATATACTGTGTAATCCAGGTTTATCCCTCACAGTAAAGTGCTATGTGTGGTCCCTGCTCTTATACGGCTGTGAGACATGGACGGTGAAGCAGGAAGAACTCCGGAAATTGGACGCCTTTGAAATGTGGATATACAGGCGAATGCTCCGGATAGCATGGACTACTAGGACAACGAAGGCAGAAGTTTTAACTAGAGTGAATACCCGCCCTTAATTAACAAATATTGCTTGGCAATTCTTAAATAATTATTTAAACCTCCATTGTCAATCTCGTGTGCGAGTCTGTTCTTGTCATTGTCAGTATAAATAAATCTTTTAAAGTGGATATATTGTTTTAAGTTAGTTATTAAGTGAAAAGTGATGGATGCCAATAATTCAGGTAAAAGTCAATATACTATACTATAAAATAAAAACCAAAAAATCTCGGAAAATGTTTAACTTAGGTATAGGGAAATGTTGAGAATATTTTTTCTAAATCTACTACACAATTGTACAGGGTGAAAAAAAATATGTGTGCCATTTAAAACAAATTAATTTTTAGCATTTTTTATAATCCAAAATTAACGTTGATTTTTTTTCACCCTGTAAAACAAAAATTCAAATATTTTTCTGGGATAACATTGAGCTGTCTATCAGTAATAGATGTAGATGGTTAAAATTGCCTAATTATAATTTATCACGAAATAAATAGCGTTTCTAAATAGCAGTAAAATGTAAAAAAAATTTACTAAAATAATTGTTGTTTTGAAAACCAATAAATTTAGGTATAGTATCTTGTTATAAAAAGTTATTTATAATTAAGTAAGCAATTCAAAAAGTTAAAAATATTCTGGGTGTTTTATTTTAAATAACGAAGTTGACGTCAAGATCCAGTACAAACGGAAGTCACCGAAAGTCAAGCATATTTTCATTCGATAGACCAATGCCGAAAACCCCTTATTACTAATTTTCAGATTTCTTTTCTGACTAGTTTTCCCATAATGTCTAATGTGCCATCGAGAAAAATCACCCTGTGTAACCAATACAACAAGTATTCAGTAGATAAAAATTTCACGCTTTATAGTTTATACTTTACAAAGGGTGTCAAAGTTCGATCAGTTTTATAAAAAAATTTCCTAAATGTAAAAAATCATATAAAATTTTCATAAATGTAAAATTTTTTTAAACAAATAAAAGTCTGCTTGTTTTTTTTTATGTGCGCAACAAATTAAAACGATTTTAAATAAGAAATTTCGAGAAATTTCCAGTATCGGTTTGTGAACGACTTCTAAATTTAAATCGGTATATATTTTGAGCGGGAGCCCAGCTTGTTTTTAGTTAAGTATAACCAACAACGAAATAGGTATCTCGACAAAAATATAAAGTTCACATACGCGACAAAAATCTAAATCTTAAGATGGATAACAAGGTAAGATGTTTATTTAGTTTTTTAATACAGTCCAAATTTAAATGTTAACTGCGGTCTTTTTATTTCTCTTTCACTTTTGTTGCTAAAAAAAATTACTTAAACACAATGTTGCAGGATAAAGATAACCTTTACAATTTAAAAATGTTTTAAAAGAAATATATAAAAAAGTTTTTTTATTTTTAAAAATTATACTGAGAGCTTTTTCACAATACCTAATAAAAAAACATAAATGTTGTCTTTATATAAAATATAAATAATTTGTAAACTTCTAAAAATTTCAATATTTTTTTAATTATTTCATTTTAACAGACTGTACGAGGATGGTTTACGAATTGTTGTCCCTAACATAGAAGTAAACACATGAGAAGAGTGAAACTTATTTATTTTTCGACATAGTCACCTGCAACGTTTATACACTTGGTATATCGGTGTTGAACTTGACATCACTTCGTTATCATCAGCAAAGAGGATTTTACGAAAATATTCTTTTAATTTTGGGATTATATGGTAGTCGATGGGAGCCTAATCTGGAGAATAAGGGGGTTGTTAAAAAATTTTAAATCCGCATTGTGAATGGCAGCCATTGCAACACAAATTTTTTGGGCCGGAGCGTTGTCCTGGTGGAAGAGCACACTTTGACTTAATTTTCCTCTTTTTTCTCTGATCGCTTCGCGTACTTTTGGTTGTAAATTCGCATAATATTCACCTGTTATAGTGCGCCCACGCGGTGAATAATCCACGAAAATAACACCTGAAAAATCCCGAAAAAACCGTAGCCACGATCTTATCAGTTAATGGGACAACACGAAATTTTCTAGCAGGAGGGGAACCCCTATGCTGCCATAACATGCTTTGTTTTTTGAGTTATAGATCGAAGTGATGAACCCATGTATCGTCGACCGTAAGAAATTTTCGCTTAAATTCATCGGGATTTCTGTTAATGATCTCCAAATTTGTCTCCGTTGCAATCTGGCGAACACGCTTCTGGTCTGCCGTCAGCATTCGTGGTACCCGACGTGCAGGGAGTTTTATGAGACCCAATTCCTGGTGTAAAATTTTGTCAACACTTCCATCAGAAAACTCTTCTATAGCCTTGACTGTAATTCTTTTGTCATTAAATGCCAAGTCATGGAGTAAGTTCAAATTTTTTTTGGTTACCACAGTTTTGGGGGCTCCTGCATCTGATAAATGTTGACAGGACTTTCTTCCCAGTTTAAAATCCCGTGACCAGTTCTTGATTACCTGGTACGAAGGAACAGAGACATCCAAAACTTCTACCATGTCCCCTTTTCACAAAGGTACTTTATCGCACTTCCCCTCAATTTTTTCCATTTTTATAAAATCACGCACACCTTAATGAAAAAAAATTAATATTTAACATACACGAACTAATGCGCTGATGCTAATTGGCACACACTAATGTCATACAAGAAGCTTTTGCCTGACACTTTATTTGCATTTGTCATTTAACGCCAACTATGGACAACAATTCGTAAACTATCCTTGTGTATTGTTTCCGTCTCAAAGGACCATGCATAAATTATAATTGTTAATTGTATCATAATTATACAATCAATAATTACAATAACTGTTTAAGTACAAGTGCATAATTTTTTTATGAAAATAGTCGCAAAAAGGGTGGGCCGCGGACGGCCCGCACTGCGACTATTAGAAGAGGAAGGGATTATAGAAAGGAAATGATTGTGGACACGCTTTTTAAAAAGTTGCAGGTCATAGTTCTCTGGAAAAACTGATTTTGGAAGCTTATTCCATTCCGTAGCAGCCCTGTAAAAGAAGGTCAATCTTGAGAGTAAATGGGTGAGACTGATCAGCGTGCCGAGTTCTTCGGCCGAATGTGGCCAATGGTGGTACAGGAGTTTTTATTTCTCTGGAGCATCTGCCATGGAAATATCTGTAGAGCAATGACTGGTCTGCAACTCTTCTTCTATGTTCTAGAGGGTGAAGGGTATCTGTGACAGTTGAGCTGTTTATCAAGCGAATGGATCTTTTCTGAATGGAATCTAGAAGAAGAAGAGAATTCCTTGGTGCTGAACCTCAAATGTGCGAGCAATACTCCAGTAGAGGTCGGATTTGAGCCTTGTACGTCGTCAACAGTTGATCAGGAGTGAAAAACTTTCTGGCTTTCCACAGAAAACCTAACCTCTGGCTTGCCGACTTTGCGATGTTAGCAACATGGTCATGCCAAGACATATTATTGGACACCGTGACTCCCAAAATCGAGATGGAGGGACTTGGTTCAAGGGTATTTCCGGACATTGTGATGGGATGATTTGAGGAATTCACTTTCTTGGAAAACGTGGCACTTTGTGTTTTTTGGGCGTTGAACTGAACAAGCTTGTTGGTTCCCCACTCGACGATTGATTTAAGATCTCTATTGATGGAATCAACCTGTTCCTGCCTGAGTCTAGTTGTATCATTCACCGAAAGTGATCGATAGGATGTGAAAGTTGAGACAAGTGTGCTATCGTCTGCGAAACTGTAAATGGGGCTCGTGGTGGTTTTCAAGAGGTCGTTGATGTGTAAAAGAAATAAGGTGGGAGACAGGATGGAACCCTGGGGGACCCCGGCATTAGTTTTAACCGCATCAGAAGAAATACCGTCAACTGCCACATGTAAGGAGCGATCTTGCATGAAGCTCAAGAGCCATTGGCGCAGTTTGGTAGGAAGACCGTAGGCAGATAATTTACTTAACAATGCCTGGTGCCAAACGCGGTCAAAGCCTTTAGATATATCCAAGGCTATTGCACGGGATTCACCAAACTTTTCAATAGTATTTGTCCAGAGCTGAGTGACGTAATCCAGCAAATCTCCAGTAGACCGAAGTTGTCGAAATCCATATTGTCTGTCATGGATTATCTCAAATTTTTTTCAGATATTTGATAAGTTCTGTGTTAATCGCTTTTTCCATAACTTTGGATATTACTGAGAGCAATGCAATAGGGCGATAATTTGCAGGAATAGTCTTCTTTCCTCTTTTCGGAATCGGTTGGACTTTAGCGTTTTTCCACATGGACGGAAATACTCCTTTGCTGTATGATAACTTGAAGAGTCTACAGAGAACTGGGGTGAGCTCTTGAGCACAGGTCTTCAGGACAGTTGTCGGAATTCCATCTGGTCCTACTGCCTTATTAGAGTCAAGATTTCGTAGGATTTTCCTGATAGTGCGATGGCGGATAGTGACCTCAGGCATTGATGCCTTTATTCTAGGTATCGTTGGGGGTTGTTTTCCATTGGTATCGAGGGTTGAGTTAGAGCAGAATATTTCGGCCAGCAGATCCGCTTTTTCTTTGGAAGATACGGCTGTCGTGCCGTCGGACCTCTCGAGTGGTGGTAAAGAAGAAGTTGTGAATTAATTGTTTCTCAATATTTATTAATAAGAAATTTACAATAAAGTATTACGATTTTACGAACCGACTTGCACGAATGAATTTCTTATACTAGCTTGTTCTGGTCTGTTCCTTACGTTGTCTGTACTGGGTGTTTTAAAAAAGGTGGCCTAGTTTCTAGGACCTGATGAGGTCTTTTGGGCCATTCCTGTGGTTAGAGCTTCTGTCAGCAGGCGCACTGTTACTCTTAGTCTAGTAGGCTAAGGTTGAGCAGTTATGACGTGGTCTCATGCCTTTTATGAACTTTTTCGCATACCTCTGACCTGTGGATCTATTTTATTTAGCCAGAGTACATCCACTACTTTTTTACGGTGCTTTTTCTGATGCTTTTTGAAACCTCACAGTGAGGTTCATGTCCGATGAGGACAGTCTCTGAGCCCATTTTAGCTAGTGAATCTGCCGCCTCGTTCCCTTCAAACCCTGAAAGTCCTTGTATCCCCAGAAGATAATATGTGGTTGGTTAAGAACCAGCATCCAAGACAAAACAGAAATACCACAATCTGATTTGACAAAGTATAATAATTGGTATAATTTTAATTTTCGTTGCAGGACCTATTTGATATAAAGGAAAACGAGAAATTTGGAAGATATGCGGTTGCCAAAATAAATTTAAAAGCTGGCGATGTAATATTTTCTGAAAGACCTTTTGCATACGGTCCGAAATCAGGTAAATTGCTGCATTGCTTTTTTATTTTTTTTTAATAGACAAATTATCAACTTAAATAATATAGATCAATTACAATAAAAAATTTCAGTGTTCTGGGTGCGACCCGAGAGGTCCACACGACTAACTTCCCAGTGGAAAGAATGAAAAAATACCATAGGTTTTGTTATTATAATTATTATTATTTTTAGAATTATTTAAAAAAAACGATTTTAAATTGTTTACAACAAATTATAATTGTCATTAACAATATTCTATTTATGTTAACCGTATTCTTTTAAACTTGTTCTTACCATTTCATAAGCGGGAGCTATTGTTTATATAAATTTAATTTTTTTTTTTAATTATTATGATCAATAATCATTTGTTAGTAACAATATTCAATTGGTATAAACAATGCTTGATTATAACTTATAATAATTTTTCACTGTTACGTCTTCAATGCTATTCTCTCAATACTGACACAAGTTTAAAAATTCTCCAATTCCTTTTTTTGTTTTCTAAAACTATCTCTTTTTATAAAATATTGTCATGATATTTTTCATACAAATATTCCTAACATGCAATATTCATATTATTCAAAAGATCTTACAATTCTGCAAAATTCAGTTAGTTTACCATTTTTTTCAGATTTTTGATTCTCCATAAAAAAACAGCTCGACCGATTTTCTAAGTTGCGCCGAATCCAATTGGTCCCACGTCGATATCATTTTTTGTTCTCGAGATAATCGAGATAAAAAATAATTCCGAATTCACATACGCGCGCGCCCACACACACACACACACACACACACACACACACACACACACACACACACACACACACACACACACACACATACACACACACACACACACATACACACATACACACACACACACACACACACACACACACACACACACATACACACACACACACACACACACACACACACACACACACACACACACACACACACACACACACACACACACACACAGTGAAAGCTAGCTTAGCACGACTAATGCCGAACGTCGGAGGCATAAAGCAGAGCAGAAGACTATTGCATTTGGGCCGACGCAATAGAGACGCAAGAATCATGGAGAAAGGCTGGACCAGTCTACCGTCTCAGTGCTCTAAGAGTAGCCAGTGCCTTCCGCACAATATCTAAGGAAGCAGTGTGCGTCATTTCCGGAACTCTGCCTCTCAGAGTCCTAGCTGAAGAAGGACGGAACCTTTACCATCGAAAGGGGTCAACCACACTAAGCGCTGAGAAGCTTAGAATAGAAGAACGCCAACATAGCATCGCTCGATGGCAATTACAGTGGGATGCCGCAGTAAATGGTAGGTAGACGCATCGTCTCATACCAAGGATCGACGTTTGGCTAAACCGTAACCATGGTGAGGTCAACTATTACCTAACGCAGATGTTGTCAGGACATGGCTGCTTTTGAGAGTACCTACACCGCTTTAATCACGATAATTCTCCGGAGTGCCCGTCCTGCCTAGGAGCTACTGAAGATGCAGAGCACGCTTTCTTTAAGTGCCCACGTTTTAAACCCCAGCGAGATGAACTGGAGACAATCCTGAACCAGAGAATCCTACCAGGAGCATTAGTAGAAGCAATGTTGTCATCAAAAGCTGCCTGGAACGCTATCAGCACATATACCACAGAAGTCCTTACAGACCTGAGTTCCATTGAAAAAAAGAGAGCAAAAGACAATAACTAGAAGGAAGGGAGAAATAACACCATGGCTACCAGCAGGAAGAGCAGTAGCTAGTTCCTCCCGCCATGAAGTAATGCCTAGCCACGTCATTTTTTGGTTCTCTAAAGAGTACTCTGCTAGTGGTCTCTCTACTGGCAAATTATGCCCGAGCTCAGCCGCAGAGTGAGCCGCGCCACCGACTTAAGACGGTACAAGCCGGAAACCACTAGGTCTTGTAGGCACCAGCAGAGCCACGCGATAAACAACAAACAATTATGGTGAACTAGATAAATAAAACTATATTTACAATTACTGCAATATAATAATTAAGTAAAAATGATGTTCTGATTTTTTACAATAAATTCTGTATTTTCGTAAAGTGGTTTAAACGAATTTAATACACTTTTCTTAAAATGATATTTAAATTAATTATAACAATCTTCCAAACAGTAATAAAAACCTAATGAGGTACAAAAGAGAATTAAAATAAAAAAAAAAACATAAAGAAAATGTTCACAATATTTAAAATTTCGAAAATAATTGGTTTTATATAGAATTCCTGATAGCAAAAGATTAACACAAAAAAAAGGAATACAAAATAAATGGACTTGCAACAAGAATAATATTTTAAAACCCTCACAATAACCACATAAATTATATTCAGTAATATATAAATGCAGATTCAACTTGGAGCCGGTACAAATTTAACGAAAAATAATTTGTTACTTTTAAACTATTGAAAACTTCATTGAGACGTCACTGGGAGCAGGTACAAATTTAATGAAAATAACTTGTTACTTTTAAACTATTGAAAACACTTAGATCAAGCACATAATAACTGATAAGTTGATAAAATTAAATTCAATACCATGTAATCAATTGAAAACTTCACTGAGACGTCACGGTAACATCGATGATTCAAGAACCGAAACACCAAGTAGTATTATCATAATAATTTTTGCTAAAAACACCAAGCAAGTCTTTATAACACTGAAATTTATCGTCGATGTGGATGGAACGGCACGTGGTACTTCACTATGGCTTCACTTCATCAAATCCCACACGTGGTGATCTTAACTCGACCCCAATAACCAAAATATCCACCACATAGGCACGACAGAATGGTCATGTTAAGAATTAAATGGTTTATCTTCCTAATCCAATTAAGATGGCCCCAAATACAGCCAGATATGAAAGAAAAAACCGTAGAAGTTCCGTTCACGTGTTAATATCAAATCCTTCCAAAAACTCTCAACCGACTTCCACCACTGACACCAAACGAATGATAACCACTCCTCGCTCCCAGACCGGATATCAGAAAAATGACCCGGGACACGCGTCAGCCAACCTTTGCAAGTCTAAGTTCCTAGTTCATAATCGCGTTCGTACGTGTTAATTGCCAGCCCATTCACACAGAAAAGCAAACCAACAATAATATATATGACAACACACGAAAATAGAGGCCAATAATCAAGGCGAAGTCTAATAACAGAGACACCCACTTAATCCCCATCGATTAGCAAAAATGTCACAGCTATTAATAATCGAATTCTATTACTACTAGATAGGCAACACTATATACAACGAATAAATACGGTATGCAAAGCTAATTACGAACGCCAGACTATAATAATGAAACGGCAGATGGGAAAAAATAGGCACGTGACAGCCTAACGGCGGTTTCCGTGGGGGACAGAGTCCGGATGAAAGCGGAGGTTTAAGTCGGTATGAACATCTTGAGTCCGACATACCCAGGCAAAACATCTAAGCCTGGAATACGTAAATGTATTTTCTTCGCTATATTAAAAAAACACACACACACGTCCACTTAAAAACTATTGTATTCGACTCTGGGGACCTTGAAATTTGGAGCTACATCAAAATTCGGGATTCGCAAAATCGCTGCGAAGTTAAATATGTCTTCACGTTTTAAAAAACACAAATATTCTTAGTGAATATTGTTAAGGCATTTTTTATAACATTAAAATCTATGTATTTATAACGCTCCTGTAAATGTTGAAAATATTAAGCATTCTCGTTGTCTAAACTTACACACAACTTTTGTTTTTTCTAAACCCTCAAACAAATTTTAGACTGTCCATGCATCTGCCTGGGTTGTTATACCTTTGTAGACGGCAAACATTTATGTTCTAAATGTTTTTGGCCGGTATGTTCTACAGCGTGTGAAGTCAAGTCAGCTCATAAGGATTTTGAATGCAAAGTATTTTGTAACGCTGGAGTAAAATTTCAAGCCGTAGAAGATCCGTCAGACATTTGTCTTCAGTATGAATGTATTACTCCCTTGCGGTAAGTTACAGTATATTTGTGAATTACGTCAAATTAAATAGTATTAATATAACACACCGGTGGAAAAGTACCAGGACTACGCAGTAAATTCGTTTTTGCATAATTTCTAAAATATGGACGCAAAAATTATCTTCTTGGTATGCTGTCTTTGGCCGCGTTTGACATTTGATTTGATTCGACTCGTAAATCCATGTTTCTTCTATAGCCACGTACCGACCCAAAAATTCTGTTTATTTCGTTTAAACAGCTTCTAACTGTCGTAGTTTTTGTTCTACAATCCCGGAACTTTGTAACCGATTTAGTATAATTAAAACCAATTTTTTATATTATAGAGTCCTTTTAACAAAGGAAAAAGACCCAAAACGATGGGAAGAAGAAATTCAACTGATGGAATCGCACTCTGATATCAGAAAACAAAAACCTGTTTGGGAATTTAATGAACACAATGTAGTCAAATATTTACGTTTGATTTGTAAATTGGATAGATTTTCAGAGGATTTAATACACACCGTATGTGGCATTTTGGACATAAATGCTTTTGAAGCTAGAACTCCGGAAGGATATGCTTTAAGGTGTTTGTTCCCCAAGTTAGCTATAATGTCGCATAACTGTGTGTCGAATATTCATCATGCAATTGATTGCAAAGGAACTGGAGATGGGAATGACTTTAAGTGAGTTTATAGAGGTAACAGTTAGGGAATTATTAAGGCAAACGATATAGATCTTTTTGTTACGGTACAAATATCGGTTTTGGTACCCGTATGATTCGGTGTGATTTTAAAAAAGTTTCAGGTCAATAATACAGTGCATTCATTTCAAAACCATCCAGTCCAAATAACTTTTGATTTTGCGTAATTGTAAGAAAAACAAAACACACGTCGAATTTTAAATCAAGGGCAAGGTTTTAAAATGTTTATCTGCTGTAATACATCAAATGAAAACCCAAAAAATGCAAATCAGCCATATAAATAACAATTTATTATGTTGATTTATTTTGCAGATTACATTAAACAGCAAAATTACAACAGAAACTAAAATGTATGTACAGTAACTGTTCAAAGTGGGCTCCGTTATTTTGTAGGCAATAATATAACCTATTTTCAAATTCTTCTCGAACTCTTTGCAAAGTTTTACTTGTTATTCGTCTACATTCTTCAGTTATTCTAAGCTTTACTTCTTCAATGTCGTCGGGAGAAATTTTGTTAACTATTGTTTTTAAATAGCCCCACAGAAAAAATTCAAGTGCTGTTGCTGGCCATTTTATAAAATCCCTTCTGCCAATCTAATGGCTTGGAAATCGTTCGTTTAGCCATTGTCTTATAGCTAGTGCGTAATGTGGTATAGCTCCGTTCTGTTGAAGGTATATATTCTGTTCATCTAGCACCTTATTTCCCTGTTCATTAACTTTTTTTTCTAGTGACTGAATAATATGTAGATCAATTTCATTTTCTAATAATTGTAGATACAATTCTCACGCTAGGTTTTGGTCAATAAAAAGTGTTCCAATTATTTCATTTCCTAGACCACCAGCCCATACATTGATCTTCGCTTGAAACTGAGTATTATCCTGTCAAAACACGAGATGATTTTTGTCATATCAGTACCTACAATTATGTTTGTTAAAAAAGCCAAACAAATATTTTTAACCAAATTTGCGTCTTCTTGTATTTTTTGCGGTCATAGTCGTCTTCACTAAGCTGATGGTGAATTTGTATTTTATAAAAAAAAAAATAATGAAACTTTAACACTTTGTGTATGGAACCAACATAAATATTTACAGTTTTGATACTTTTGGAATGGAATAGTTAGGATCTATAGCAAAATGACCCAGTACTTCAATTTGTGCAACTTCGTCAAAAACTCTGAGAGTATTATTTTTTTATTACAGACGGATCCAGTTTCTTCAAATTTCCGTACTAAATCTATGATAGCCTGGTGGCCTATATTTCTATCAGGATGCCTTTCATTAAAAATTTGAGTTGTTACTTGTGCTCACTTGTTTTGATGACCGTAAATAAATATTATTTTATTCGTTTTTGCATAATATACACCATTTTAATATAACTCAAGATGCTATAGCTACAAATAATGGCTAACTTAACGTCACTAATAACTTACTAAATACACCAGTAATATTTTTGAAACAAAGAAATAAAATGTCAAATAAAGTCAAAAAAGGGAACATTTATTCAAAAGTAAGTTAATTAATTTCTAATTAGACATCTACCTATCCAACAGTGGCGTAGGTCGTTTTTGTTATGGTCTCATATTATTTCATAAAATTTGTTATCTGCAAAAAAAGAATAAATTGTTGTTTAAATGACTGATTAGGATTTTTATTGGGTTTTTAATTGATGTATTACAAGATACGGTTTACTATTTGACATTTTAAAGAAGGGCTGGGGGATGTTAAAGTGGTGCTACTTGGAAAAAGCAAAATAACATTTTAAACCTCCTCCTTGATTTAAAATAATTTGACATGTTTTCTTTTATTTACGCAAAATTAAAATTTATTCGGACTGGCTGGTTTTTAAATTAAAGCACTGTACATGTGTCAGATCCACATTCTTAATTAAATATGTCCTCGAGTAAGTTTAAAGTATAGTTAAACCTTGATATAACGGACTTATTGGGGGAAGGGGGTTTTCGTTAAAGCTGAAAGTCCGTTATATAAAAATAGGTTTAAAATTTATCAAAAAACCTTTTTTAAAAATTCACTGTATGTATTAAGATATAAATAAAAAATACAAAAAACAAACAAAATTCTATTTAATTGTCTTCGGACAATCGTCGTGAAGTGACGTTGCAGATTGATAGCGACGTGCTTGCTTTCGGTAATCCCACTCAAAAGGAATCAAGTTTTGTTTGCACTTTTAAAGTTTGCTGTTTTTTTATAATCAACTTTTGAACTTCTCGAAATGCGTACAATATATGTAGTTGAAACTATTAGATCGTCGAGATATGATCTTGTCACTGTTAACTTCATTTTTGACAGTGTTGTTTTTTCTTTGCTACCTTCACTTCTATCTTCGTGTTGTTAGGTTTATAACTTTAGCTGCTATTTTACTTTCAGTCATGATATTATACCCAGGGTCACCTTCATCTACTTCTAGCCATTGTTAAACATCTTTCTCGGCTACTTCTTCCCCGGCAATATTTTTTATTGTCCTACAGGAAACTTTAACCCTTCTTAATCTATGCATCTTGGCCATCAAACAAATTCTTCCAACCATTTTTTAATGTTTACTTCTTTACCTCTTCTCAATATGCAGCAACATTAAAAATTGTTGATTTTAATCAGTAACACTTTAAGTTAAGGTACGCTGTCCTCTTGTATCTTCTGCATTATCTTCATCTTGCAATACAACCATTACTTCATCTAAAATCTTCAATCGAAAATTCTCCCATCAAAAATCTGCTTTTTAAAAAAGTCGGTGGGCTTTTTGTTCGTTGAAATCTCTACTTTCTGATAGTGTAAAAAAATATACATTGTTATGGCAAATTTTCTCAGAAAATGCAAAAAAACGAAAAAACTCAAATCCAAATTTTTTTTTAATCATGTACAATTTTGAACTATTAATTAAAATTTACACTTTAATTACTCGAAAAACTTAAGATTTCATGTTACATTAATAAACAAAAAAAATTATTAATTATTTGAATTTTTCACATGAATTTTGAGGTTATGCGAAAAAAGTTTAAATACAATTAATAATTATTACAATAATATACTACCTCGCAACTGGAAAACATTAGAAACCAAGATAGTACTATGGTAAAAGGGGAGAAATGCGTTTTAAAGAGATGGAAGGAATACTTCGAAAGTTTATTCGAGAAAGACGATACAAAAGTACAAGCCCCATTCGGAGACATGAGTGAAGGTTGTAATGAAAGTGAAATTAGTACGACAGAAATTGTGGAAGCGTTGAACAGTATGAAATTGGGTAAAGCTGCTGGGTACGACAGGATAACAGTTAAAATGCTGAAGGCTGAACAAAGCGTGGTAACTAGTATGCTGTACCGCCTTTTTAACCTTTGTAAGAGAAATGGTAGCGTACCAGACGACTGGTGCAAGGCTGTTATCGTACCGCTTTACAAGGGAAAAGGTTCGCAGCAGGACTGTAAGAACTACCGAGGTATTAGTTTACTCAGCATAGTCGGCAAACTGTATGCAAATATATTGATTAAAAGAGTGACGAATGAAACTGAGAAGATGATATGGGATGTGCAAGCAGGATTTAGAAGAGAAAGGAGATGTATGGATCAGGTCTTTTCATTACGAGGTGTAGTCGAAAAATCTTTGGCTAGAAGTCAGGTCTATTGCGCTTTTATAGATTTGGAAAAGGCCTATGACAGAGTGGTGAGGAGTGAATTGTGGTCGACATTATCTAAGTATGGGGTGAGCGGTAGTTTAAAAACGAGCACTGGAATCACTTTACGAGGATTCCACTGCTTGTGTCAGAATAAACGGAGCTTACACGGACTGGTTTTACATTTATTTTAAACTGTAACACTTTGTAACAGTTTTGCAAGGTACGCTGTCCTTTTGTATCTTCTGCATTATCTTCATCTTGCAATACAAACATTACTTCATTTAAAAACATTTTGTGATATATTCCTTTGGCTGCCAAAATTATTTCCTGATCGATGGGCTGAATAAGCGATGTTGTATTTTTTCGCAAAACATTGAACTAAAGTTGCTATCTTCCAAACGTAGAATATTTTTGTAGGGATGAGCAGGAGCGTTTTCCAAAATCAATAAACATTTCACCTCTTCCGGCGGTATTTCCAGTTTCTTTTCTTGAAATTTTTTCACAGTAGGAACAAATTCTTCAAAAAACCAGTTTTAAAAATACCTGAGTTGTATCACGCCTTTTAGAGTTATAATATGGAATGGGTAGATAATATACTATCGCTCCGGCTAGGTGTAGTCTACGAGCATTATATCTTAAATTCTAGTGCTAGACGTATAAGGTAATTAACAGGACGTTTTAATATTTTTTTTTATTTGACCGAATTTTTTGTCAGTTCTATTCAAAGTCCGTTAAATAAAGGTCCGTTATATCGAGGTTTTACTGTATTCGTTTCTTAAATAATATTCAAAAATCAAAAAAGAGTTAAATTACGTTAAAATATATTGACTTTGATAGTAATAATCTAACATAACTTTTAATTTCTGATGAAAACCTGAATGCTTACAGCGTGACTGTAAGAGCAGCAATAGACGTACCTGCTGGCGGAGAACTTCATAGTAGTTATACGTATTCTTTGTGGCCAACGTCGGTGCGAAGAGAATTCCTAAAGGAAAGTAAATTCTTTGATTGTACTTGCGAAAGATGTTCCGATAAATCTGAATTGGGAACACACTGCAGTACGTTGAAATGCCAGAAATGTGATAATGGAATAATTATGTCGGCCGATCCATTAAGTAAGAATCAGTAATCAATAAAAAAAATTACGATTTGTTTACATTTGCAAGTTAATTACTACAGGTCAACCATTCTAGCTTGGCCTCTGAGATGCGCAAAAGAAAGAGTGAAAGAGTCACTGTGTAACAGAGATAGAAAACGCAGCAAAGTTTATTGAATTTATAATCAGTAGTAATATCACTAGGACATTGATAATAGACGAGATTTTATGACAATCGAAAGCTCGTTCAATTGGTAACAGCCCAGAGCCGGAGGATGAGCAACGAGCTTGAGGAATTTGGCATAAAATAATGAGGCATTTGTCGATGTCCGAGGGATATTAAGCGGAAAAATTTTTGACAACAATATTTATAACTCAACACAACGAAATATTTATTTTTTAAAACTACATTTAGTGAAAGTACAGTTATTAATATTTAACTTAATATTAGATTTGTTGCTGTTCTCTACTATAGAAGATCTATTACCACGCATAATATTTATGATCTTGTTGTATTCTTGATCGAGATTTAAGTATGGTTTTATAGAAGTTTGATTCCTATGACCAGTAATTTTCAGCACTGCACAGCTTTATGAACAGCCAGAAAGTGTCAAAAAGGCACGTCTGGCTGTGCATAGAGGAGTGTTGGTTCCTACACTTATATATGGTAGTGAATGTTGGGTTTGGCAGAAGAAGCATGAAAATAGGATTAATGCTGCGGAGATGAGTAGTCTGAGAAGTATATCCGGAGTGACTCGGTTAGATAAAATAAAGAATAGTGAGATTAAAGAACGCTGTGGTGTAAAAGAAGATGTGGTTACACTCATGAAAGTAGAGGAAGCAAAAGATGTGTGTAAGAATCGCAGCGGAAGTGGAAGAAAGTGGTCTCTGCCTACCCCTACGGGAAAAAGGCGTGACTATATATTATTCGTTCTAGGAAAAAAGTTTAAAAAATGTTTTTAAATAGACAGGGATTTTAAGTAATATTTTTATTTTACAAAACTTAATTTCGAAAAAAAGATTTGACATTAAATAAGGTAAGGGATGCCGATTTCACCCGTTTATAATGTAACAAGGATGTTGAAAAATACCGGTGGTTAGTTCTGCACGGAAATTACAAAATTTCAAGTTTCTCTGTTGACTTAAATTTGAAAAAAACCAACTAGGTCAAAGCTTAGTTTTGAGCCCAATCATCTTCATTTAGTTCCTATCTTTCAAACAAATATCTTTTTTTGTACGTCTGACACATCAATTTCATAACTTTATGTACCACTATCGCCCAAGCTAATAATAATCTGTTTTACAACTATATCTATTTTTGGTTCCTTTGAAATGTTTTCTGCTGCCGCAATACGTTCTTAAACCATTTATTATTGAATTAATTATTAGGTTTATGTGCTTTATTAATATAAACGTATAAGTCTGGGCATATTAAGACTAACCTTTGCGTGAGGAATAGTAACTTCTTTAGCTACTGATCTAAAAACGCATAAAATATTACAAGTTTTAAATTTTATTTGCAGACTGTATTAGGCGATGTTAACAGCACGAATGTACCGCTTAAGCTTTCTAGCGTTATGCATCCAAAACCCAAAGGCCAAGCTAGGATGGCCGACCAGTACTTACTTATTCTTAAACATGTTAGTGATCATATGCAACTGTATACCATCTTGTCTAGTCGTCCAAAAAAAACATTATTTTTTTAAATTAATTTTGGAATAGACCAGGGCTAAAGCCGTGAAAAAAAATAATAGTACGATAAAACCCATTGGAAAAGAGAATATAACAAAAATGAAAGGCGATCTGAGATCTGGAAGTGGAAGGGGTTAGTTTTTAAGGGTAAAAGCGCTTTATCTCGACAAAACTACAAACCCTATGAAAAAAGTTAAGTAGCAAAGTTGTGGGTAATAAAAAGATCTACAAGTTTTGTATTTACACTTTTTTTCACATAACCTCAAAATGTATGTGAAAAATTCAAATAACCAAGTTTTTGGTTTATTTTTTTTTTAAAAAAATTTTTTTACAAAATTTGGTGAAAACTTACCCTTTTATGTCCAAAACAAACTAATCTTTTTGATTTAAAATATTTATTTTTTCATCTTATTTAGACTTAATATCGAAAAGGCACCCTAATTTTCAATCGAAAATTCTCCCATCAAAATATCTGCTTTTTTAAAAAAGTCGGTGGGATTTTTGTTCGTTGAAATCTCTACTTTCTGATGCTGTAAAAAAATATTCATTATTCTGGTAAATTTTCTTAGAAAATGCAAAATAGAAAAAACTCGAATCCGAAATTTTTTTCTTAACATGTATAATTTTGAGCTATTTATAATTACTCGAAAAACATAAGACTATAAACAAAAAAATTATTAATTATTTGAATCTTTCACATAAAATTTTGAGGTTATGTGAAAAAGGTGTAAATACAAAAGTTGTAGATCTTTTTATTGCCTACATCTTTGCCATTAAACTTTTTTCCATAGGACTTGTAGTTTTGCCGGAAATCGAGATAAACCGTATTTTTCATTTCATTTTTATTATATTCTCTTCCTTTTCCAATGGGTTTTATCCTACTATTATTTTGTTTTGTTTAAAAAATTATCGACCCTGGTCTAGAAGTATATTTAAGGTTTACAAATTATTCTGACGCTTTGTATACATTAATTATTTTTAGATGATCGATGTGATTGGAAATGCACTCACTGTGAATTTAAAACGAACGCAGTTGCAGTGAGAAAAATTTGTTCAGTGATTCAGGCTGACTTAGATAACGTCGAATATCTCTTTGGTCCAGAAGGTAAGTTGATTACCACTAAGTTCTGTAGATTGATAAACTGTTCTTATAGAATGGGAGCACCAATTTATAGGAAATTCGTACACCTACACTACCCCATTTTATAAGGGCAATTAAATTATTCAAAACATGATGAGTTGGAGAAAATAGCCTTCCTACAACAAATCTTCTGAACGAAAAATAATTTTAAGGCACTTGCATCCCAAACCAAAGTTGAAAATTAAAGAGAACGAATTCAGGTAAACGCTGGCAGCTTCGGGCGGTGTCGGTCATTCGGGTACCGAAGTCCAGACTTTTGAATATGGCGGCAAAAGGAATTTAGATTTGACGAATTGGTCACGAATTTATAGAAAATTCGTACACCTATACTACAAAAACATTTTTAAATTATGGCTTAATCAACTAAAAAACAAATTAAATGAAAACAAAGAAAAAACTTATCAGCATTATTTAAGTAATCTATCGAGAGCGGATCACTCCATTTGGCAAGTAACCAAAAGAGGAAAGAGACCACAAAATATAAAATCACCAATAAGAACAACGAATGGTAGGTGGGCTAGATCCGATCAAGAAAAAGCCAGATGCATTCTCTTTTATACTTACAAAATGTTTTCACTCCACATGAAGATAACTCTGACCCTACCATTAATGCATTCCTAGATGCACCACTACAAATGTCATTACCTATTAAAAAGTTTTCACTGCATGAAATTGAGGAAGAAATAAAATATCTTAACAAGAAAAAAGCTTCAGGATACGACTTGGTAAATGGTAGAATTTTATCAGAATTACCTGACAAGGCGATACAGTTCATTCAATTAATTTTCAACGGAATCCTTAGAATAAAATACTGGCCAAGCCAATTTAAATTTGCTCAAATTATACTAATCCCAAAAGTTGGAAAAAAACCTAACGAAACCAGCTCATACCGTTCTATTAGCCTACTCTCCCAATTATCAAAAATTCTCGAAAAACTTCTCGTTAAAAGACTAAGATCTACAAATAGTTGAGAAGGAATACTTCCCAGTCACCAATTCGGGTTCAGAAGACAGCACTCTACTTTTCAACAATTCCACCGTATAACATTAATAATAAACAAAGCTCCTAATGCTAAAGAATTCTGTCCGGCAGTATTTCTCGATGCCCAACAGGCGTTTGACAAAGTCTAGCACCCAGGACTACTTTACAAAATCAAAGCACTACTACCAAGTGAGTACTACCTGCTTCTTAAATCATATCTTACAAACAGATACTTTCACGTTACTTATGGAAATAAGTACTCAGCTACATATCCTATTAATTCTGGAGTGCCACAGTGAAGCGTCCTTGGTCCCCTATTGTATAATTTGTTTACAGCTAATATTCCAACGAGACCAGATACAGAATAAGGAACATTTGCGGTAGATACTGTTATATTATGTCACCATAAGAATGCGGAGATAGCAACTGGAAAACTACAACTGCACTTAGATGCACTAACAAAATGGTTAAGCAAATGGAAAATAAAGATAAACGAAACAAAAAGCACGTATGTTACGTACAGGTTAAAACGCTCACAGTTTCCCCTATTATATTTTAATGAAATAGAAATTTCCAGAGCAGACTACACATGGATAGTAAACTATCATGGAAGAAGCACATACTTAAAAAAAGGAAATCCATGAATCTCAAAATGAAAAATATGTACTGGTTGTTTGGCAAAAAGTCATCTTTATCCATAGAGAACAGAATTTTATTGTACAAAGCTATAATCAAACCAATATGGACATACGGAATAGAACTATGGGGATGTTCCAGCAAATCGAACATAAATATTATTCAACGTTTCCAATCAAAGTCATTAAGAATAATCGCGAATGCTCCATGGTATGTATCTAACCACACACTGCACGTAGACCTTGACATACCCTTTATTGAAGAAGAATGCAAAAAAAGAACCCAAAAACTCTTCGAAGAGCTTGAACACCATCCCAATGAACTGGCATCAGACTTGATAAATATTGTAAACCCAAGGCGGCTCAAAAGGAAATGGCCAATTGATCTTCTGCAGGTATAGTTAAGAGGATTACGTGAATGGATGTGATACCTTTCCCGACAAGAAGCCAGCAAATTAGCTCATAGGACCTAAATTGTATACTTATTGTATATAAGTTGTTCTGATTGTTAATATAAACAAATCAATAAAAAAAAATTATGGCTTAGGCATATTATTAATTATTATTTTTAGGGATAGAACAAAGAGAGACTTTGTTTAAAAAATATAAATCAGTGTTGCATCCAAAAAATTCTTACATGACCATATTGAGAAGTGGTTTAGTTCAACTTTACGGAAAGGCTGAAGGTTACACCATAGACGATTTGCCAGATATAATACTAGAAAGAAAAATTGAACTTTGTTATCAATTATTAGAGGTTCTTAATGTTATCGAGCCAGGATATTCTAGAATAAGAGGTAAATACTAATAAATATAAAATATAACTAGTACATTATGACACTAATGCTTGAAGCGAGTTTACGTTGCAAATGTTTATGGGCAATTAGGCATTGTCAGTCGATATTTTCTAGTATAAATGCATCATAAGTTAAGGTTCATTACAGTAATTTTGTTGCATTTATCGAATGGATAGGTTCATGACATTTGACACTAATTATTAAACGTCATTGTTGCTACTTACTAGGATGAAGCAAGGATGTATGAAATAACAAAATTATGTGATTTAGAGTTGTAATAGGAGAGGATTGTTGCCTTACAATAAAGTAAAAATAAATGTCATTTTTTAATTGATTTGGTAAACATCTGCATCCGCACTAACCTTAAAAATTTAAAATTAATGTAAAAAACTAAGTATAGTTATGGCTAAATATTAATCTTTATTAAATGGTAAATGGGAACTAAATGATACACAATATATAGTTGAGATATTTATTAATCCTTTTTAATTAAAAATATAAACAAATTTCAATAAAAATATTATAAAAACAAACTATTAATTTGCTCTAAAATCTCTTTTTTATTCAAATTTAGGCATTACGTATCGTGATTCACATTTAGCTTTTATTGCACCTATTCCTGCATTATTGTTACATTGAGAAGTCGGAGCATCCATAGTCATCTTTACTGCTCATCCAACAGCTTGAGTATGACACGTGTTGAAATTTCGTGATTTTCAACAGTAGAATTTCTCTCCAAACAATTCCTTGATTTAAAACTTCATTATTACAGCCGATAGGCGCGCGCTATAGGCAACCAATTATACGCCTTGTGCCTCAGCTAGGCGCGTGCTATATGCAACCAACTATACAACTGTCACATGCAAACAAATAGAAACGCTAACATCAGCTAAGATAGCACTGAAACTTAAGACCGTTTCCGTTTTCCGCCTTCCTCGTTCACATTGTTCAAGAGTATAACTCTGCTTTAAAAAACCCACGCGTTGGTATGTAGTACTTTTTAGTTTAATTAAAATTTTAATAATTGCAGTTATACAATAATATGTGAATCCGATTATGGATTATATTCAGTTTAAGTCGACAGCCAGTGAAGGAATTCTAACGATACACAAGGCCTAAAGTTGTAAAATTAATCTTGTTTCGATAGACGACAATAATGGCGTCTCCATGTATCAAATTCAATATACTAGAAAT
Organism: Agelastica alni; assembly: GCA_950111635.1. NCBI lineage: Eukaryota > Metazoa > Arthropoda > Insecta > Coleoptera > Chrysomelidae > Agelastica > Agelastica alni. The sequence goes on from OX467710.1 coordinate 70,996,084, forward strand.
GGTAATTATATAATGTTTTATTTCAATGAAAACGAATACAAGTGTAATAAATGAAGATTATCACGGCGATATACCGCTCGATTTGTATTTGACAACTTATATAGGTAAAATCAATTGAATCAGCGACCGACCTTATCAGCTATCGAAGTGCTACACCGTCATCATCGACGCACGGCGAGATCTTCCATAGGCAGGCACTTCTCAGCATTCACTTCTTCTCGTCCTTGCCCCGGCGACAACACGGGAGCCTTAAAAACAACAGTTCACCCTTACCACCTGATATAACGATGTATGTACTGAATTTCTTGGCCACGCAAGTTTTCTATAATCGGTCCTGCCAATTTAAAATTGAAATTTATAGACGAAATTTCAAACAGCCTATGTGTTAAAGGTTGAGGCATACTGCGTGCCTTTAATATGCGTCAGGCTGCCAGTTCTCGAATGTGTTTCCTGTCATCAATTATCATTGCAAGAAGAATGCTCTCGGGATGTGCAAAATAGCTATAGCGGTGAATGACAGGATCTAAAACCTCTTTTAGATCTTCTGGTAGGCACCTGTAGGGCAAAACAAGATGGTGCGTAAACTTTTACAAAAAATGTAGCCAAAATTTCCGATGATATCTCTGTCGTTACATACAAATGTAGTATTCGGTTGGCACGTGTGACCCAACGGGAATGTGTTGCCTGGAGATTTATGTGCCAGATCTTTTGAAAAATTACCTGAAAGTACTGCCAAGGCGATCTTGGGCAAGTAATGTTAATCTGTACTTAAATCTTGGGCCATTTCTGAAAGCAATTCTTCTTCAATGCGCTGGAATTTTAAACAGGCAATTGTTTACAGGTCTTGAGTCCTTTCCCCGTTGATTTATTATGCATGCATACCATAAAATATGTTAACTAACTGTAAATGTAAAGTAACAGTCGTTTGCATTTTATACTCTCGAGGAACTTTCTGAATGGTTTTCGTCCAAAGCCGATTTTCAGTCAGTTCTAGTCATTTCTCGGTGTTTATACAGGGTGAGTCACCGGGAACGCCACGAAATTTTATATCGAAACAATGTATGTATTTAAATTTGGTTGCCAAATAACTCTGCTTGACTAGCCATACAAGACCACAGCACATCCCCACATCCCCACATAGTGCAACTCCCATGTCAACGTTTGGGGAACAAGCTTGAGCGACGCACAGTGTTCGGTCGGTTTATTTAAAATATTCTTTTTGAAATTTCTACTTTAAATATTGTTCTCAGACTGGTTTCCGAAGACCGCGTACTTGCGAAAATTCAAACATTTATATATATATGAGAATTATAACTGCTATATTTACCTTCATATTTTTAATATATAGGTAAAAGTGGGTCGATTATATATCAGAAAACAAAATACTCCTCTGGCTTTATGCCCGCGACAGACATTGAATCACATCTGATATATAACCGTGTATACTACCCCATCACAGGAAGCAAGATATACAGGTGCTTGTTAAGTAAGAGAAAGGGCTATTAAATTTATCTGCTCGAAGAATCCACCTGTAAACCGGTTTCGGAGTAACTTGCTCCTCATCAGTACAGGGTAGGTTTTCTCGAACAGGCACATTCCAGCTCAGATTCCTATTAAATACACATGAAGGACCATGCAAAAGCGCTAGTCGCGACATCTGTACTTTTTAACAAACGCCTGCTTCCTGTGATGGGTTAGTATACATGGTTATATAAAAGATGTAATTCAATGCCTGTCGTAGGCATACAGCTAGAGGAGTATTTTTTTTCTGATAAATAATCGACCCACTTATAACTATATATTAAAAATATGTAGGTAAATACAGCAGTTATAATTCTTACACCTAATTTTCGTTGTCGGACTTTAAAATACTTTTATAGTTTACTGTTATAATATTACAGTTTTACATAATTTTTGCATATATATATATATATATATATATATATTGTATATTAAATATTGATTACTACTTACATAACTGTGTTGTGCAACTGATAAAAAAAGAACTATAACGTATATAGGATGTCACGTGCCTTTTTTTTCCCTTCTACAGTTCCATTATAATTGTGTCTCTGATGATTTTGTATTCCTTAGGTACTCGTAAGTGGGGTAAATATATCATTCGTTGTAAATGGTGTTGCATACCTTGTAGTGATAGGATTCGATTGTTAATGGCTGTGACATTTTTATTGATCGATGGAGATTAAGTGGGGGTTTTGTTATTAGATTTTGCTTTGGTTTTTGGCCTCGATTGTTGTGTGTTGTCAGTTATATTATTGTTTGGTTTGCATTTCTGTGTGGATGGAGCATGGACTTGCGAAGATTGTTGGTTGACGCGTGTTCCGTGTCATTTCTTGATATCCGGCCTGAGAGGCAGTCGTTAGTTGTCAGTCGTTTGGTGGCAGTCTTGGGAGTCGTGTGGTGGTGAGAGTTTTTGGGACGATTTGATATTAACACGTGTGCAAAACCTCTACGGTTTTTCTTTCATATCTGGCTGTATTTGGGGCATCTTAATTGGATTTTGAAGAAAAGCCATTTAATTTTTAACTTGACCATTCTATCTTACCTTTGTTGTTGATATTTTGGATTTTGGTGTCGAGTTAAAATAACCGCATGCGGGATTTGATGGAGGGAAGCCATTGTTAATTAGCAGGTGCCGTTCCATAATCAAACCGGCCACAGGAGTAGGTCACAGGAGTAGTGAATTCGTATACCCAAAGGTTACAAGTCATTTATTTTAGAATATTTAACGACGTGACTTATTTTTGACACCACGATTAAGTTTTGTTTTAATTTATTAATATGGTACACTGTTGAAAACTATTTATTGCATTGGATAATATGCCAAGGCTGAACTTTGATTAAAGTAATCTTCTCAATAGTTCTTTGTGTCCAAGTAAAAATGTTTTCTTCATACTTATTTGTAAATATCCCTACAATATTGATATTTTGAAGGACAGTCATTGTAAAAAGAAATATTTTTAAATAAGCTCGATTGTTTTAACAGTGTAAATCTTTATGTAAATGGTAAAAACGTGAGTAAATTAGCAGCCGTATGTGAACGTTTGATTAAGTATTATTAAAAAGTTGACTTGTATACGTTTTTTTTTTGGTAACTTGATAAAGTTTGTTACTCTTACCTTTGTTTTGGTTATTTTATGGAATCGTAAACTTTGGATTTTTGATTTATTGTTAGCTGTTGATTTTGATTATATTTGTTATAAGTTTATTATTGAACTGTGTACCTTGATTTATTCTTAGCTGCTAATTTTAACTATATTTGTTATAAGTTTATTATTGAACTGTGTACCTTGATTTATTGTTGGCTGTTAATTTTGACTATATTTGTTACAATTTTATTATTGAAATGTGAACTTTGATTTATTGTAGGAGTAAAGTATCTAATATATTTTAGCTATAATTTTATTTATTTGGTTTACCATAATCTCAGTTGTTTATCGTGTGGCTCTGCTAGTGCCTATAAGACCTGGGGGTTTCCGGCTTGAACCGTCTAAGTCGGTGGCGCGGCTCACTTTTATTTTATATTTTTTTTTTCTCCTCTACCCTCTACGGCTGAGCTCGGGCATAATTTGCCAGTAGAGAGACCGCTGGCAGAGTACTCAATAGAGAACGAAAAAGACGTGGCAAGGTTTGTGAGATAGAGATACAGTCCCTATTATAAAGTAGTCACCTTGTAAATACAAATATTTACCTTTGTTTTAATAGTATCCCAAGATTCAAATATTTATTATTTAAATTTATTACTATTACCATATAAAATATGCACAAATGTTTTTATTTTTTAGGTATAATACTTTATGAACTACATGGTCCTCTAATGATTTTAGCGAGACATCAGTATCAAAGCGATGCAATAACAAAAGAAAAATTTAAAAACGATTTAAGAAAATCCATGGACATTTTGGGAGAATCAGTACAAATTTTAAAACAAGAGTCTCCGAGTCTACCAGAAGGTCAACTTCATGCAATAGCAGCACAAGCACATCAACAATTAATAGAAAACTTTGACGTTCTTGTAGAAACAGTGTAGCAATTTTTCGGTTTTATTTAATTAGTGGTTTATTTAATGTATTTTTGAACTACACAAATATATATTTTGTTGGAATTAAATAATTTTAACTACTTTATTTAAAAGACTAATATAATTCTACTCAGTAAATTTAGTACATAAAAAAAGTGTAAAAAAGAGCGTGTCAGAGAGACAAAATCAGTCATCCAATTGGCACAAAGATGCTACCCCTCGATTTATCCAATATTTTTCGGGCACATTGGAGTTTAAAGTGATGTACATGACAAAATTAGTGGAGTGTCCAGTTGTTGATAAAACACCTCTTCTCGCACTAGTTTTATAAACGGGACAGTAATAACACTGTGGCGGTGTGAATTTAGATATTTCAGCGGGTTTCATCCACATTATTGGAATGGTGTCGAACAATACTTTCGGTAATGATTCGTTTAATCTTCTTAATTTTCTGTCCCATCTTGCTCCTTCGAGGAATAATCCCTAGAATTATTTACATACTTAACATTTTTGTATAGATAACAATCATTTTTTGCCAGTTTGCATTTGTTCGATGAAATTATATTAAAAAAAATGGGATGACTTTACTGTTTATGCACAGGTTAAGTATTTCACTTTAGATTAGGATTTATTTTTAATCTTTTATAGTCAATAAAAATTGTACAGTAAATTTTGTATTTTAAGTCATTTTTCTTGACTGAACATTTAATATTATAGATAAACTAAATTTTAGAAAAAATTTATAATAGGCCTTTTAATATGGATGTTACATGATCAGTATTTATGTAATTACTAGCGGTCCCGGCAGACGTTGTCCTGCCCGAACGTTGGCTTGCCTTCTTTGGGAATATCACTATTAAACTCAGCGACGCCGAAAACTATAAATTCACATTAATAAAGCGTTTTAAAAAAAAATTATTCCATTCTCTTCCCACCCCTTTCGTAGGGGTGCTAACAATTGGAGATATCACAATCAAACTCAGCGACTTTGAAAACTATGAATTTGACACTAATATTGGCGTTTTTAACAGTTATATTTAATCCCTTACCCACGCCTATCGTAGGGAAGTTTTTTCAGTAAAACCACCCCTGGTATGTATAAAACAACTTCTGAAAATTTCATCCCAATCGGTCCAGCCGTTTGGAAGTTTTTGAAGAACATACATACATACATACAAACATTTTTTCATTTATTTATATATATATATATATATATATATATATATAAATTTATTTTTATTTCTTTTCTTGGGTTTGTGGTTACAAAACGAAAATATATAATTTACTTAATTTGACGTTTCGCCCCTTGATTGGGAGCTTTATCCAAAATTGTTTATTGTTAAATGGTTAAATTGAAATAAACATTTTCCAATTTAACAATAAACAATTTTGGATAAAGCTCCCAATCAAGGGGCGAAACGTCAAGAAAAGAAATAAAAATAAATTATTATACATGGTTAAAGAAAATAAAGTATATATATATATATATATATATATATATATATATATATATATATATATGTCCAGGACAGTATTACTTGTTTGTTTCCTCCATCTTATCTTCAGTTCCAGACTCAACCATGCTCCTCTCTGCCACACAATATTTATAACAATAATTATGTTTTATTGATCAATATTTTAACTTGTAACCAATGATGTTGGTTGTGTGTGTTGTTTAATTTTTAGTTTTTTATGAAAAGTACTGCAACTTAATGTCTTGATAATGAAAATAAAGAATTTTCGATAGCTTGACTAAATAAGAAAGACTCTTTCTTTTCTCACTGGCCTTTATTGACTGCATACCCAAGGAATACCTTATTTTTATGGTAATTCCAAATTTATGGTTCTTTGTAACTTTACCAATTACGAGACTACGTTTTTTCAATGTATATATATATATATATATATATATATATATATATATATATAGATTAATAAAACAGGTCTGAAAAAAAAATTGTGTTCGGCTGCATAAGATATTTTTAATGTCGAAATTCGGTCAGAAAATTTACTTCAAAACATGAGAGCTAAGTATATTTAAAATTGCTAATCCTCAACTCAAACGAAAAACAAAAACAGGAGTGGATTACTTATAACATACATACATTTAATCACGCCTTTTTCCTGTAGGGGTAGGCAGAGACCACTTTCTTCAACTTGCTACGATTCTTACACACATCTTTTGCTTCCTCTACTTTCATCAGTACTCTCATACATGCTCGTCGGTTGTTGGTACTCTTGACCTGGCCTTTCTTCAGAACAATGTCGATCTGATCGAGATATGTTCACCGAGGTCAACCTCTACCAACTTGTTATGATTTCTTCTCTTTTATCCCTCTTACTTTTAGGGCATTATGCATAATATTAACCATCACCTGCAACTCCTTTTCAGATAATCCTAATAGGACCTGATCATCGGCGTAAAGAAGGCATTTGACGATAAAATTATTTATTCTTAATTCATTCGCACTATTTTTTAAATCTTTTAAACAACTGTCTATGTATAAGCTAAACAGCCATGGCGAAGCCACTCATCCCTGTCTAACACTTTTTTCGATGTTAAACCAGTCTGTGTAAACTCCGTTTATCCTAACACTAGCAGTGGAATCCTCGTAAAGTGATTTCAGCGCTAGTATCACACTACCACTTACCTCATACATAGACAATGACGACTAATATTCATTCCTCACCACATTGGCCTTTTTCAAGTTTACGAAAGCACAGTAGACCTTTTTTGTTACCCAAGAATTTTTCGACTGTGCCTCGTAAAGAAAAGACCTGATACATGCACCCCCTTTCACCAGACTTTTGGTACGCTAATGCTCCATTAGCAACTTAATTGAGCTTTTTATATTTTTGTTTATAAATTTTTAACCCACATTATTTTGTAACTAAAGGTTAAAGTAATTAAAAAGATATTAAAAAAACAAGTAAAACAAAAAAAGGTGACCCCGTCTCTAGGATAAAGTAATTGGGGTATACTTAGTAAAACACTTTCGTAACGCCATCCGTATTCAACATAGAGTGCGTTGAAGAAAAAAAAATTGGTTATTACTTCATAATTTTCAAATAAAAATATTCCGAAAACAGTACACAGTATCGAGTTTTACCGAGAGTACCTTTTTGATGTAAAATTGAATGATGTTTAAGTTTAATTGAAATTTTAATTAATAAATCTAACCTTAAAAAATGTATGAAGTAATAACCAATTTTTTTTCTTCAACGCCCTTTATCTTGGATACGGATGGCGTTACAAAAATTTGTTACTAAGCAAACCTCAATTATTTTTCAATTTTCTAACTATCCTAGAGACTGGGTCACCTTTTTTTTGAAACACCCTGTTTATTCAAAAACACGCTAGAAACAGCAATTATATGGCTTCATACTTACTTCCACAAACACACTATCTTCTTCTTTTTCCTTTTTTTGCTGCGTGCAACGAAATTTTAAACATATACAAAGCATTACCGCTGAAAGGCATCACAAGAGGTAAAATTGAATGAGTAAGATTGGGACTTATAATTGTTTGATGTTTACAAAGAAGTACCTAAAGTGCGACATTTATGGCGGATATTATTATTGTTTAGGTTATAATAGTTTAGTTTAGTTTAGTTTAGTTGTGGTTAAGGTTGTTGTATTATGTTGCCTTTGTATTTTTTTTAAATACATATTAAAATTGGGTAGACTGAGAGACAAGAACTATTGTGCGGAAACGGAAGTAGTAATTGCTAATGTAATTAAATTTACGAAAAGCGAGGCAAAATATAGCTTTAAAATTCCAAATAAAAGTTATCGTCGCCAAATATAGACTGCGACAGGGATATAAAATAAGGTGTTTCGTGGTGTTCGCGATGAGACTCAAAGAATAGAGAAAGTTAAGTGGGTACCTAACCTTGTATTTTAGTTTTTTGGTTGATTTTTTCAGAATTTCCACAATTTTTCAGTTTCCACATTTTAGAATGTTGTTTTTGTTTATCATGGCGTTGGGCAGTGACATTATAAAATGTTATTAAATAATAGAGTAAGGGTTGAGAGGCAATAAATGTTTCTACTACTATTCTTTAAATTATTTTTTCGTCGCCCTCTACAAAAAATGATATTTTACGTACTAATTTCCGAATGAAAGATCGACTATTTTTTAAAGCAAGTATTTTTCGTTTTCGTCCGCTGTGATCACTATAATACGGCACGGTGCAAGAGCGGCGATTGGATAATTTTCCTAAATCCACAATTTAATAAAAACTTAGGCGCCTGCGACAATAACTGTCATTTGCTGTTTATAAATTAATTACTTTCGAAATCCGCTAGATTTTACGTGTGAATAAAACCGTGGTGTGAATATTAGTGTTTATAATAATCAAGAATGGATAGTGATAGCGATATGGATATCAGTAACACTCCTTCGGAGCTGCGGGAATGGGCAACTACGGCCACGTTGGATTTACTCCTTCAGAAATCACGAATTTCATACGAAAAACAATACAATACATTTATTACTTTCATAAAGATATGTAGATGTCGACGAAAAACTGTCTAATGTCTCGCCTGTTTGCTAGCCTCGGTTATCAATTTGCAGACTCGCAGACGCAGACTAATATACAGTTTTTCGTCCTCGGTACAAAAATAACTATTATACCCCTTTTTTGCTTAATATTAATTATTTTTTTTTACCCATTAAATATGTTTTTACTCAACTCACACAATATCCGATCCATTTTCAGGGTAAAAAATACTTAAGGTTACGTCACTGGTAACCAATTCGGTATAAACAGACACTAAAAGTGGCGCTGGTGTTTTGATGAAGAGAAAGACGTTGAAAGTGTGCCTTTAATTAGTAATTTATCTCTACAAAGACTTATAATCATAGACTGTGCGCTAAAACGTCACAGCTGAAGTCAAGAAAGAAGTTATGTGATCTGAATCACGACTAAAGCTTTAATACTTCGATTTACTTTGTGCATTTTACTTGCGATTCATTTACCTTGCAATAAACGCCAAAGGAACAGGTAGCATTCTTGTTATCAGGTTCAAACTCGGTAACGTAATATTCAAAGTGTATCCAATCGATGGGTAGTTTTCGTTTCCTGGCGAAATTTTGTAAGACGCCAGTCAAAAAGGATTGCGTGAAGAAAAATCCTGATAACCAATAAACGTTGGGTTCGCCTTGGTCTATCCAGTTTTGCAGAAAAGTTAATCTGGAATTATAATTATGAATAATGTTTGTATATTTAAAATTTATTTTGATCTCACACATTTTTAAATTACAAATATGTGCAGATTAAAGTCTTATTTAGTTTAGTTTTGGTTTACTTGTTTCACGATTTCACGAAAAATTATAATCCGCACAAACGTTATACAGTGCGTATCAGCCAAATGGAATAAATTTGATAATGAATAAACGGAGACATTTTCGAAAAACGCTCGGACACGTCGATTGTTATTTTTTGAAGCGCATTTTTTTCAACAAAAATTTTCTAAACAGGGTGTGTCATGTAACATCGGCCAATACCAAATTTCTTATTTCAAATACAACACCCTGTATTTTATTCTATCTTTTATGCACATGCACTGCATAGGCACTGAAAGAAGAACTGATACAAAAGAAGTCTGGTAGGTTCAGGTTCGTTTGTTTATTTAAGAAGTCACGAGCTGCGAGCTGCATCAGTATCGTTGGACTCTAATGGAAAATTACTTGCATCATCTTATCTTCGTCGAAACAGACTTTTTCTTTCAAAATAATACTTGTAAAGTTTTAATAGACACTAACTAACCCGACTATTTTTGTATGTAAAACTAACGTTATAGCTCATTTCACCAATATACGACGGTAACGGATTAGTCACCAATGCATCGACTTAACGGGCGCAATATATTGAGAGGTACATTAGTAAATTCGCCTAAGATTTAAACCCAAAATTTTTTTGTTTATTTTATGCTTTTGTTGAGACGTTTTATTTTTATTTTTTGCTTTATTGTGAACAGAAATCGTTGATGTAGCTCTCGATAAGTTTTTTGGTTATAAATAGGCACATATTTAATGTTAAAATAGAATGCAACATAAATAAATTATCGGTACCAATTTAATAAATATGTTTAATCATGTAGTACTTACGGTATTATCAAGCATCAGATTTATAGTCATCATAATCGGAATCACAGTCGTCGCTATCCTTATTCGGATTGTAAATGATAACAGGATTAACTGCTTTGATGCGGTTTTCACGAACATACCATTCCTCTTTTAAATTTTCACATTTTGTGACACATTTTTTACAAATTTCAAGAGTGGCAATATTAAGTGCTCGTTGCCAGGTTTCCAAAACAGCCTTATCACGGTAACCATTAGATCCAATGTGATTGTCGTAATAAGCTTTGCATATTCCCTAAATATACTCAATGGGATTAAATTGGCAATGATAAGGCGGAAATCTTAACACACGATGTCCACAACTGAGTATAATTTTTATTTTATTTTATTTTCTGTACCGTCCAGGAGTTTGTTGGTTGCTTATTTAAAATTTCTGAATGGTACGGAACATTATCTAATGCAATGACAGATGGTTCATGTAACGATGGTAATAGTTTCTCTTTTAACCATTTTACAAACATCTCCGTATCCATATTGTCATGATAATCCCATCAACAAAACCATGCTTTTCACCTACTTGCACAATAATATGTTTTTTTCCTTTACCGTCAGTGTTTTTTATAGACTTTATGTTATCGTCCTGTCAAATTCTTTTTGTTCCACCTTTAGCATAAATCCAAGTTTCGCCCAGATAAACAAATGAAGAGCATTCTTGTTTAAAGAGAGTATAATTTCTCCAAAATTTAATTCTTTTGTGCACGACTCGAGCTTTTTCAAGCAAAGCCTTCGGTTGTCTCATTTTTAAACTTAAACCCTATTGACCTTTCATTTCTAAACAAGAAGTCCCTTATAAAATAAAATTCGTTAACTACGAAATTTGTTTAAAAATTTTAGGGAAATTTACTTTCGTACTTCTTTAATGTACAGTTGAATACTGCTTACCGAGTTTCCAACGATAATCCGAAACCACCGTATATTCGTGAAATATTCTATATATACATTTTACATATACATAAGAGTCATTGAATAATAAGCTTACCTGACAATTAAATCATTGACGTAAGAACCTAGCGGCTTTAGACTAGGATAACTTCTGCCTTGCCAACATTCCGGTACTTTTCCAATAACGAGCGCCTCACAAGTCTGCTCTAATTCTTTTGACATAACAACCAGACCTTTGACGGCTTTTATCATGTCCCTTAACGATGTTTTGACGACTGCAATCAATCGGTTGAACCTGATTAATTCCTGAAATCATATCATTTGTATTTACCGGTCATTATATTTTAATAATAGTAGTGTAACGCAAAATTTTTTTTTTGGCAAAACCATCATGCTAAATCTGGTATTTAAATTAAGTTATTTAGCTGTAAAAGCCGGTACTACGTTATTTGTTTAGTTTTTACTAGGTTGATAAACAAACATGCTGATAAGCGCCTTTTGAATGATGTAAGCTTCCTGGTTTTTTATCAAAAGGACGATTCTTCGTTGGTAATATTTATAATTTTGATTTATTCATTTTTTTTTAAAAATCACTTGGCGCTCAACAGTATTTTAGTTTTAGTTAAATTAGTTTAGTCAGATATTTTTAGATATTAAATAAAAATAATAGATAGATCCGTGAACTGATCTATGTGTTCCCTTGAATTGAATTTAATTAATTGAGAAGTCAAGGTATATATATATATATATATATATATATATATATATATATATATATATATATATATATATATATATATATATATAATACGTTTAATCCATGAACTTAATGAGGATGATTATGACCGCCGTTTGCAGTTTTGCGAAATAATAAGTGCGCTAGTAGGGGACGATCCACAGCTCCTTTTTAATATCTGTTTCTGATGAATGCAGTTTTTCTTGAACGGGAAGGTAAATCGCCACCATTGCCACTATTGGTCGGATTTAAACCCAAAAGTTTTTCACCAGGTGCATACACAGCAACCGGAGAAATTAAATGTATAGGCTGGTATTTTTAGGTGACCGTCTGGTGGGTCCTTTTTTTCTACCAGGAAATTTGACTGACGAAATGTATTTGCAACTACTGGAAGACGCTATTGACCCTGCCTTGACTGATATGTATTTGAAAATAATCCACAGTGTGACAAAGATCATCTTATTTTTAACTGTACGGTGCTCCTCCGCATTATGCGGCGATTGTTCGTCAGTATTTAGACCAACGTTTTCCACGGCATTGGATCAGAAGAAGGCGGCATTTAATGGCCTCAACGATCGCCAGATTAATCGCCCCTTAATTTCTTTTTGTGGGGACATCTGAAAAGTAAAATCTATAAAACACAATCAGCGTCGTTGGATGATTTGCGTCAAAGAATCGTTGACGAGCGCCGTCGAATTACTCCGGAAATTCTTCGGAATGTGCGTGAACGTTTTGAACAAAATCTTTATTATTGCATGATCTGCCTACCCCTACGGAAAAAAGGCGTGACTATATGTATGTATGTATGAAATCGGGCGGTAAGCAACTAAAATAATTGGAATTTTAACAACTAATTTTTTTCATAGTATTGGAAGGAAATATAAAATTTAAAGATAATTTTATTAACTGAAAAATGTCATACACAAAAACTACTTGACAACTACTAAACTTCAAAATATCAACAACATGGATATACTTATAAAACTTGATATAAATATATTTGAACTTCCAAGTTTGATCTTCAACAAAAACATTACATTGTGAACTAATCCAGACATTAAAAGGCACCAGGATTTTCTAAATTCTGACGTTAACTAATAATGAATATTAAAAAAACAAATATTTCAATAGAATTCACCCAAAAATCAAGCGTAACCAGCTACAGTTATAAAAGTTGCTATTATATTATATATTATATATTTCTTCGGACTTCTTTAAAAACGTCAAACTCTGCAATACTCATTTCAGATTATTCCCAGCAAACTCAGTGTTGCCATTTCAGGAGATATAAATATTAACCACTTGTATAAAGAGGTTGTGGCAAAAAATAAGGAGAGTGATAAAGATGAATTTGATAGAAGGTTATCTGACGATTTCCAAAAGAATATTAAACTCTTCTGGAAGTCCATAAGAACAGCCAGAGGTAAAAAAACTACCTCGCAATTAAAAGGAGAGAAATGCGTATTGAAGAGATGGAAGGAATACTTCGAATGTTTATTTGAGAAAGAGGATACACAAGTACAGGCCCAATTCGAAGACATGAGTGAAAGTTGCAATGAAAGTGAAATTACTACGACAGAAATTGTGGAAGCGTTGAACAGTATGAAATTGGGTAAAGCTGCTGGGTACGACAGGATAACAGTTGAAATGCTGAAGGCTGGACAAAACGTGGTAGCTAGTCTACTGGACCGCCTTTTTAACCTTTGTTGGAGAAGTGGTAGTGTACCAGACGACTGGTGCAAGGCCGTTATCGTGCCGCTTTACAAGGGAAAAGGTTCGCAGCAGGATTGTAAGAACTACCGAGGTATTAGTTTACTCAGCATAGTCGGAAAACTGTATGCAAAGATATTGATCAAAAGAGTAACGAATGAAACTGAGATGATATGGGATGTGCAAGCAGGATTTAGAAGAGGAAGGAGATGTATGGATCAGGTCTTTTCCTTACGAGGTTTAGTCGAAAAATTCTTGGCTAGAAGTCAGAAGGTCTATTGCGCTTTTATAGACTTGGAAAAGGCCTATGACAGAGTGGTGAGGAGTGAATTGTGGTCTACATTGTCTATGTATGGGGTGAGTGGTAGTTTAATACGAGCACTGAAATCACATACGAGGATTCCACTGCTTGTGTCAAGATAACCGGAGCTTGCACGGACTGGTTTAACATCGAAAAAGGTGTGAGACAGGGATGTGTGGCTTCGCCATGGCTGTTTAACTAATACATAGACAATTGTTTAAAAGATCTGAAAGAGAGTGCGTATGGATTAAAAATGAATGATTTGATCGTCAAATGTCTTCTTTACGCCGATGATCAAGTCATATTAGCGTTATCTGAAGAGGAGTTGCAGGCGATGGTTAATGTTATGCATGTTTCACTGAAAATCAAAGGGATGAAAATAAATGTGAGCAAAACGAAAGTAATGGTTTTTGAAAGAGAAGAAAGCATGACAAACTGTGGGGTTTCGATTGAAGGAGAAAGAGTGGAACAAGTTAATGAATTTGGGTACTTGGGTTCAAAATTTACTAGAGATGGAAAGTATGACAGTGACATTGAGCGAAGGGTGTTGGCAGGAAAACAAATGAATGGGGCACTGCATAGCTTTATGAATAGCCAGAAAGTGTCAAAAAAAGCACGTCTGGCGGTGCATAGAGGTGTGTTGGTTCCTACACTTATGTATGGTAGTGAATATTGGGTTTGGCAAAAGAAGCATGAAAATAGGATTAATGCTGCGGAGATGAGTAGTCTGAGAAGTATAGCCGGAGTGACTCGGTTGGATAAAGTTAAGAATAGTGAGATAAGAAAACGCTGTGGTGTAAAAGAAGATGTGGTCACAAAGATAGATAAAGGAATGCTTAGATGGTTTGGACACGTAGAAAGTATGGATGAAGGAAGATTGACGAAACAAATTTATAAGGCGAGTGTGAATGGGCAAATCGGTAGAGGTCGACCTCGGAGAACATATCTCGATCAGATCAACATTGTTTTAAAGAAAGGCCAGGTCAAGAGTACCAACAACCGAAGAGCATGTATGAGAGCACTGATGAAAGAAGAGGAAGCAAAAGATGTGTGTACGAACCGTAGCAAGTGGAAGGAAGTGGTTTCTGCCTACCCCTATGGGAAAAAGGCGTGACTCTATGTATGTATGTATAAACTATGCCGGAATTATCATCCATGTTTTTTTACATATTCCAAAATATATACCTGCTTTAACACTGTATTCATTGAATTGGTATACATGACTGGATATTTTTCATCCACAAATTCTATATCAAATAAATCCGGAACTTTGCTTAAAATATCATTAGCAAGATCTATCACCATGGATTGAGTATCATCACCACCTCCACCAGAAGTTATCATTGTTTGAGTTAAAAGAACACCATGCAACAACTAAAAAATGTAAAAACAATATTAAGTTTGTACCTTAAAGATTAAAAAATCACAACTTTAATCTAATTATAAAAACTTACTGTGAGAGTTTCTTGATTGTCTTTTGTGATATCTGCGTTTTCGTGTAAACCAAATACCTCGGGTTGCGCATTAATGGGCAGAGTTTTCACATAATCCAAACAACCCTCCCAAGTGTTGTTTACTGGAACATAATACGTTCCACTTGGAGAAAAAGTATATCTAAAAATTTAAGAATAATACAATAAACTTTACATATCTATAAAAATTATCCATCATAAATACCGTCCGATACAATTTTTCTTACGAAACACGCAAGATAGAAAGAGTCATTTCTTTATTAGTCACATGACAAAATTTTATTACCTCCAACATCACCTAATTTAATTTTTGTAATTGTATTCTATTGTTATTTTTTAAATTCTTGTTACAGATATGAATTTAAAAAATATTTGATCAACTTTCTAAACCGAAAACTAGTCACGGCATTAAAGATATTCTTCTTCTTATAGTGCATGTCACGTGCCTATTTTTTCCCTTCTACAGTTCTATTATAATTGTGTCTCTGATAGTTTTGTATTCCTCAGGTACCGTATTTTGTTGTAACTTAAATATATCATTCGTTGTAAATAGTGTTGCATACCTTGTAGTGATAGGATTCGATTGTTAATGGCTGTGGCATTTTTGTTGTTCGCTGGAGATTGAGTGGGGTGTTTCGTTATTAGATTTTGCTTTGGTTTTTGGCCTCGATTGTTGTGTGTTGTCGGTTATATTATTGTTTGGTTTGCATTTCTGTGTGGATGGGGCTGGCTATCAATACGGACGAGTGCGATTCTGAGTGTTTTTTTTATGTTCTGGTTCCCACGAAAAGGGATATCCTGTAATGTTCAGAGAACTTCGTGGGAACCAAGGGAAAGAAGGTAGGAGTTGGTGTTTTTCTTAAATTTCTGGAGGTTGTATGCCTCGGGGAACACCTCCCTAGGCAATGAGTTCCAAAGCCTCGCAATTCGTTGGATGAATAAGTCTTTGGAAAGTGATGTTCTGCAGGTCTCCAAAGTGACCACGAAGGGGTGTGAAGACTGAACTTGACGGGTTAATCTCGAAGAGACTGCCAAACGAGGAACGATTGTTGATATTTCAGAAGAGCATCGCCCATGAAAATATCTATAAAATAGAGACAAATTATCAACTTTTCTACGGTGTTCCAGACAAGTGAGCGAGTTTGTAAGCGAGGCATCACCGGCGAGACGAATTGCCCTTTTTTGGACAGAATCCAGTAGCTTCAGGATATGTTTAGGTGCTGCACTCCAAATATGGGAACAGTACTCCAGTACAGGTCGGATCTGTG
Source organism: Agelastica alni (assembly GCA_950111635.1). Lineage (NCBI taxonomy): Eukaryota > Metazoa > Arthropoda > Insecta > Coleoptera > Chrysomelidae > Agelastica > Agelastica alni. The sequence goes on from OX467710.1 coordinate 71,012,643, forward strand.
CCTTATAGATCATAAGCAGCTGACTGGAGGTGAAATAGCTCTTGGCACGAAACAAAAAACCAAGTTTTTGGGATGCACTTTTGGCAATGGACCTCACGTGATTTTCTCAGGAAAGGTTATTGCTGATAGTAATACCAAGCATCGATATGGATGACTTCAGTGGTATGGTTACTCCTGACAAAGTTATGTTAGGCACAGTGAGATCGGCTTTTCTAGAGAAAAGACATGCTTGTGTTTTTTTTTGCATTGAATTCTACCAAGTTATTGGATCCCCATTTGAGAATTGTTGCTAAGTCCATATTTATATTGTTAACATTTCTTCCTCGTCCATTTCTGGTTACACGGGCTGATATAGGGGCCCTGGAAGAGAAAGCGGTATGGAGGGTACTATCATCGGCAAAGCTGTGTACGGGACATGAAGTTGCTTTGGAACATAGATTTGCGAATATTGTTGGTTGACGTCGGTTCCGTGTCATTTTTTTTTATATCCGGCCTGGGAAGCAGTCAGTCGTTTGGTGGCAGTCTTGAGAGTGGTGTGGTGAGAATTTTTGGGACGGTGTGATATTGGCAAGTGTGCAGAACCTCTACGGTTTTTCTTTCATATCTGGCTGTATTTGGGGCCATCTTAATTGGATTTTAAAGAAAAACCATTTAATTTTTAACTTGACCATTCTATCTTACCTTTGTTGTTGATATTTTGGATTTTGGTGTCGAGTTAAAATAACCGCATGCGGGATTTGATTGAGGGAAGCCATTGTTAATTAGCATAATCAAATCGGCCACAGGAGTAGTGAATTCGTTTACCCAAAGGTTACAAGTGAATTATTTTAGAATATTTAAACGACGTGATTTGTTTTTGACGCCACAATTAAGTTTTGTTTTAATTTATTAATATGGTACATTGTTGAAAACTATTTATTGCATTGGATAATATGCCAAGGCTGAACTTTGATTAAAGTAATGTTCTCAATAGCCCTTTGTGTCCAAGTAAAAATGTTTTCTTCATACTTATTTGTAAATATCCTACAATATTGATATTTTGAAGGACAGCCATTGTAAAAAGAAATATTTTTAAATAAGCTCGATTGTTTTAACAGTGTAAATCTTTATGTAAATGGTAAAAACATGAGTAAATTAGCAGCCTTATGTGAACGTTTGATTAAGTATTATTAAAAAGTTGACTTGTATACGTTTTTTTTTGGTAACTTGGTAAAGTTTGTTACTCTTACTTTGTTTTGGTTATTTTATGGACACGTAAACTTTGGATTTTTGATTTATTGTTAGCTGTTGATTTTGACTATATTTGTTATAAGTTTATTATTGAACTGTGTACTTTGATTTATTGTTGGCTGATAATTTTGACTATATTTGTTATAATTTTATTATTGAACTGTGTACTTTGATTTACTGTAGGAGTAAAGTATCTAATATATTTTAGCTATAATTTTATTTTTTTAGTTCACCATAATCTCAATTGTTTATCGTGTGGCTCTGCTAGTGCCTATAAGACCTAGGGGTTTCCGGCTTGAACCGTCTAAGTCGGTGGCGCGGCTCACTTTTATTTTCTTTTTTTTTCTTCTACCCTCTACGGCTGAGCTCGGGCATAATTTGACAGTAGAAAGACCGCTGGCAGAGTACTTAATAGAGAACGAAAAAGACGTGGCATGCATCTCCTATCGGAAGTTTGCTATCATCACAGCTATCCGGACCTTAATGACTGCAGCTCGGAAGAGTTCAACATTGCTACAATTAAACCAGTCCCTTAGGTTTTTAAGCCAAGACACACGGCGTCTTCCAATATTCCTCCTTCCACCAATCTTTCCATGAACTATCAGCAGGAGAAGTGCGTATTTGGGTCCTCTCAGTATATGACCTAGATATTGAAGCTTTCTATTTTTTATTGTGTTAATGACTTCACATTCCTTATTCATCCAATTTAGGACTTCCACATTAGAGATCTTTTCTGCCACATTTTACGGTAGTACCACATCTCGAAGGCTTGTAGTTTGTCTGTGTGATTCTTCTTGAGAGTCCATGCCTCCACTCCATACAAAAGCGCGGAAAACACGTAACAACGCAGCATTCTCATCCCAAGTCCAATCTTGATATCTCGACTGGTGAACAAATATTCCATTTTCGTAAATGTTGACCTGGTTATCTCTATTCTCGTTTTTATTTCTCTTGTTTGGTCACCCGATTTTTCCATCTAGGCTCCCAGGTATTTGTTTGACTGCACATTCTCTATTAAGATGTCTGCTACTTACACGTTTACATGGTTGTGATTTTGGGGCAACTACCATTAACTTGATTTTCTAAAGATTTATCTTTAGACCGTATTCGTTACATCGATAATTTAATTTCTCTAGATGTTGTATGTCTCTTTGATTGCTCGTTAACAAGACGGTGTCATCAGCATATCGCATATTATTTTTTGCGACTATTTTCAGTAAAAAAAAAGTTACATTACTTTATGTACACACTGTATAACAATTAGATATTAATATTAATATGATACCTTAAAATAGATACCAAACCAAAAAAAAAACGCTAAACCCTTTCTTGTTTTAAGCATATCTCAGTTTTATATTTCTTTTTAATATTTTTTATTTTTATCTATAATATTGAAAGATGAACAAATTTTAAAAATAGTTTTACAATGTCAAAAAATTTATGTTTGAGGTGTAAATAATTCTTGAATATAACTGTCACTTAACAATTGGTATCCAAACATCAAAGGTGCAGGCTTAGAGAAAATTCACTTCTGGTTAAATCCATTTTTTTGGGATGAGACCAAAAATATTTTATGACCATTGTAATATTATAAATAATACCAAACAAAGAATATACTTCCTGGTCATGTTTTCAATTATTTCAAGTATCTGGAGGAACAAGCAAATGGGTTTGTATACTTGGGTTCAAAGTTTACGAGAGATGGAAAGTATGACAGTGACATTGAGCGAGGGGTGTTGGCAGGAAAACAAATGAATGGGGCACTGCATAACTTTATGAACAGCCAGTGTCAAAAAAGGCACGTCTGCATGTACATAGAGGAGTGTTGGTTCCTATACTTATGCATGGTAATGAATGTTGGGTTTGGCAGAAGCATGAAAATAGGCTTAACGCTGAGAAGATGAGTAGTCTGAGAAATATAGCCGGAGTACCTATAAGGCGAGTGTGAATGGGAAAGTCGGTAGAGGTCGACCTCGGCAATCAGATCAACATTGTTTTGAAAAAAGGCCAGGTCAAGAGTACCAACAACCAACGAGTTGGTTAAATTAAATTTAACAAAAAAAAAAAATTTCTTACCCAGCATGGGTTACTGTTTCCGGTGTGTAAAACGTAGAAAGTAAAGAATTGAGTAATCGTCTATCTTTATCGTCAGTAACTCGACCACCATAGTTGCATTCCCCAGTTAAATAAGTTAGTGCTTCATAAGGAACATCCAAGTACTCAGTTAGGAACATCTAAAAATAATGTCGAATATAAATTTATTACCATTTATAACTTAGTACGATCTGATATCTATCACCATTTAATACCGGTCTGATGCATGCATGCATGCATGCATGATGCAATAATTAGATCATTGAAATAGTATCTTTTGAAATCTCAAGAATTGCCGAATACGATTTTGAAGATCTTTTATGGAAATTAATTGCTTTTAGACCATTTTGTAGCAAATTTTATGTATTTTAAAAAAAAAATTTGGTGTGACAACTCTCATCGTGGCAAAAAAGTCTGTCACACCGACTTTTAATATCTAAAGTTCATAAAAAGTTTCCCTAATCGTGTAATTACTTTTTTTAATCTCTTCCTTTTCAGTTCTTCTTTCAAAATATCTCGGTGTGAGAGCTTAAAACATGACCAAAATATCTGTCACACCACTTTATATTATAGCTTCAACCCTTCAAAATCATGGAAATGGAGCATATTGAAATTCTTTTCTGTCCTGTTTTTAATTTTCGACACAAAAAACAGTCTATATCATCTATAATTCTTTCTTTTTTTACTTTTAACTTTTAAATTAAGCTACCCTTACTATGTATAATATATTATACCTGAGTTACCCCAAAAGCCTTAAAAATGTTTACCTCATCTTTGTCCTTTCAGTCAGTTGCTCTAAAGCCCTGTTGAACTTTACAACATTTCGATCAGTGTGCTTGTTCATTTATTATTTTAAAAATATCTGTCACATCAGTTAGATTTAGATGACTTCAGAAACATAATTATTTATTTATAAAATTCAGCATTTCATTTATTCATAATTTTGTTAATTTCTATACATTAGTTATTTAATAAATGCAGGAACAAGAGAAATAAAAAATAAAGGTCATACGATTAAGGTATATACAAACATTATATATTATTATAATTAGACAAAAATTTACTCAGAATAATCATTTTTATGATTTTGAAGGGTTAAAGCTATAATATTAAGTGGTGTGACAGATATTTTGGTCAAGTTTTAAACTGTCACACCGAGATATTTTGAAAGAAGAGCTGAAAAGAAAGAGATAAATAAAAGCAATTCCACGATAAGTGAAACATTTTATGAACTTTAGACATTAAAAGTCGTTGTGACAGACTTTTTTGCCACGATGATAGTTGTCACACCAATTTTTTGAAAATTTTTATTTTATGAAAATACATAAAATGTACTACAAAATTGTCTGCAAGAAATTAATTTCCATAAAAGTGCAAATTACTTATGATTATTAAAAAAATATAAATTTATAAAAAATATTTCTGCCAGGATAAATTTTGCCACACCGGGCCTATGTTGTACCTATGATTAAATACTATTAATTCCTATGCTAAATTTCAGAATCCATATAAGTGCAATTTTAGTGTCACCGGCTCCCCGCCTACAAGTAATTTTAAATATACCCATAACCTAAAATCCAGTGAATTGTATTCAGGTGAGTTTGAGGGCCCATGCGTGGGGAGTTTCCTGTCCTATTCAACGGTCTGAAAAGACGTTATTTAAAAACTCTCGTACTAATTCTCCTTATAGTGCATCTCCTATTGAAGATTTGCTATCATCACAGCTATCCGGACCTTATTGACTGCAGCTGGGAAGAGTTCAACATTGCTACAATTAAAACAATCCCTTAGGTTTTTAAGCCAAGACACACGGCGTCTTCTAATATTCCTCCTTCCACCAATTTTTCCCTGAACTATCAGCTGAAGAGTGCGTATTTGGGTCCTCTCAGTATATAACCCAGTTATTGAATCTTTCTATTTTTTATGATGTTAATGACTTCACATTCCTTATTCATTCGATTTAGGACTTCCACATTAGAGATATTTTTTGTTCAGGGGATACGCCACATTCAACGGTAGCACCACATCTCGAAGGCTTGTAGTTTGTCTGTGTGATTCTTCTTGAGAGTTCATGCCTCCACTCTATATAAAAGCGCGGAAAACACGTAACAACGCAGCATCCCCATCCTAAGTCCAATCGTACTAATACTACAGTAAAAACAATGTCCAGTTTTCACCCACAAAAAAGGATTTTACCGAGTGTCGATTAAGTGTCCGATTATGAGAGGTAACCCGCTGTATCTCAGAAAATATTTATTGTACAATTTAGGGCATTTGCACCTTTAACGCTCTCAGCGAAACCACTAAGAAGACACAAAATAATACATATCACACTGCAACTTCAATTAATCCAATTCGCTATCATTCTCATTTTTAACAAATGCTGGTCTTAGTACCCATTAAAAGACACAAGGTTAATAGTCTAGGTTCGTTTACTGCAAAGGAAACTAGTCGTTCTCATAAAAAAAGGCTCCGACGTGTCTCATATGACGACAGTTTAGATGATAAAAACGAATGGCAACCATCAAAGTCGTCTTCTGCTGAAACCGATGTCCTTCAGCCAGGAATTTTGGCACCTGCCCACAGACCTCTTGCCCTCTATAATCACCTGACGTGACCTGACGTTTTATTTCAAAATATTTAAAGTTATATTGAAAGAATATTTTATTTTGACGTTTATTTAACAATAAGGACCATAGACAATCTGAAGTTGTGTTTTGTATTGTTTTGCAATGATTTCCTGACTGCAAGAAACCGACGAAAAAATAATTTAAAAAATTAATTAAAAGATTTGGACGTACAAGTAATGTTGTTTATGAAAAAACCGCACAACTGGGAAAAAATTTCAAGGTTTTCAGTTCTCAACGTATAGTATGTTTTGTATTCTACTTATTTTTAAAATATTATCATTATTAGTTTTTTAGATTTACCTGTAGCTGTAGCACACATATTCTCAAATCAGATTCGTTAAACTCGTAGGGTATGTTCCAACCAAGAGGTCCGAATTTTCTTCTTTCCTGTACAATGGCATGGAAGAAGCAAAGTGCAAAAAGTAGCGGACGAAATGCCTTTTGGTTGGTACAAGCACCAAAGAATTCTGCGTCCGATATAGGATCTGATGAATACGATCTAAGTAGATTTTGTCGCAGACCTTTTGGAGCTTCGTTTGTCATTTTCACGCCTGTACGTTAAAAAATTTGTGTACTTTTAAATATATTTTATTACGAGAGTTGCTATTAATGTATCCGAAACTGGCTATGGTTTATTTAATATTGATTGATAGCACAGTTTTTATGGGATACCAGGTAAACCCCAATATCATATTGAATATTAGTTGCAGAGAATTTCTAAAATAAAATTGATTGGATATATAGTCTATATTAGGTAAAAAAGTATTTGATCGTCAAATGCCTCCTTTACGCCGATAAACAGGTCATATTAGCATTATCTGAGGAGTTGCAGGCGATGGTTAATATTATGAATGATGCCCTAAAAAATTAAAGTGATAAAAGTAATGGTTTTTGAAAGAGAAAAAGCATGACAAACATCGATGTACTGATTGAGGAAGAAAGAGTGGTATAAATAAATGAGTTTATTATATGCTTGCGTTTAAAGTTAACGAGAGACGAAAAGTATGACTGTGGTATTAAACGACCCAATGTCGGTGCCGAGCAAAAGAGACTGTATAAATGGACATGACGGATAAAGATAACACTCATAAATCTCTCGAAGACGTCTTCGATTTGGGAGAATTGGGTGTGCCCACCGAACCGACAACATTAAATACCACTATAAATTATACGATTACCAGGTTAGGTTAGGTAGGTTAGGTATCATGTGAGTGGGGCGTAGGTCACCCCTCCCCTACGAAATTTATTAGGTCTATTGTGGCTCACCCCTAGAAGTTACAGTTCATCGCACAATCCAGCCCTTCTCGCGATGTTCATGGTTGTATGGGGTGAGATTTTTTTGAAATCGGTAGGTTCTAGATTGGTATAACCAAATATGTTGAACCTTATTTTTCCGGGGCATGAACATAGTAAATGTTCAGCAGTTTCGTCTTCCACGCATCCCGTTTGTTTATTCAGACCTATCTTTTCAAGGTGGTATCTTAGACGACAGTGTCCTGTAAGCAGTCCCGTTAGAATTTGTAGGTCAATCCTGCTTCATTCTAGGATATGCTTGGTTCTTTTTCTTGAGGGTTTAGGTAAGAACGCATTCGAGTGAGTCAACCCTGGTATATCGGACCAGTACGTAAACATTTTCCTCTCCGCCCAGTCCGAAATGATTGTTTTGGCGGCACTTGTAGTGACTCCAAAAACCGGTTCTGGTCCAGTGAACGCAGGTTCGGCCCCCTGTTTTGCAAGGGTGTCGGCTTTTTCGTTTCCATCCACTCCCTGGCACCCAGGTACTCACAGCAGGGCACCCTGTTGTTTGCATCAAGGTACACTAGGGATTCGATGCAATTCCATACAAGTTAAGAATTTATCTTGTTGGAGCTCAGTACTCTTAAAGCAGCCTGGCTGTCTGATATTATACTTATGTTTTTGTTTGCTAGAAGTCTATAAGTCAGCTCTCTTGCACACAATTTAATAGCGAAGACTTCAGCCTGAAAGATAGCATACCTGCCAAGACTGGTATATATTTCCATCTTTGATTTCCTGCTAAAAAACCGGCCCCAACTCCATCTGGGGTTTTTGAGCCATCTGTGTACATTACGTATTCAGTCTCCGGGAAGAGGATTTCTTCCCTCACACATTCATCTTTATTCGGAAAGAGGACTTTGAACGACTTTTCTACGTGCATTTTTGTGACTAGCATGTCAGGAACCATCCCAAAAATTTGGTGGTTTTTTGTTTCACTCAGTATCCCGAAGTGGTCCTTAAGTTGCTCTTCATTAATTTAACTTTCCAAAGATAGGAATCTGTAGGAGACTATCCTGGCTTCCCTCTCTAAGAGGATATCTAAGGGAAGGAAGATTAAAGTGTTCCATCGCTGCCGTTGGTGTGCTGGATATAGCTTCAGTTATGGCCAGGCATGCCAGCCGCTGAAGGCCAGCAAGCTTTGCTCTAGCTGTTTGTTGTAACCCTTTAATCCACCAGACTACTGAACTATAATGTGACCATAGATATTATCATTGTTTGATAAATCCAGTAAATATATTTGGGGTTCATTTTCCAAGATTTGAGATTTCAAAAAGAAAACCTGGATTTGTTTATTGTTTTTTCCAGGTGAGTGTTTTATCCAGAATTACACCCAGGTATTTCACTTCCGCCGCAAATGGAATGCTTTCTCCGTATAGGACAGGCTGCCGAAGCTTATCTAGCTTTTTACTTCTTGTAAAAGAAATAATTACAGTTTTCCGGGGGTTGACAGACATCTGTTCCCTCTCGCACCATCTGTATACTGTTTTGAGAGCTTCTTGGAGGACGTTTGAGATCGTCGCTTTAAATTTCCCTCATAACCAAATCATCCGCATAGCATTGATAATCTACTCCCCGCATGGAAAGCTCGCTCAGCAGAGTACGATTACCAGACACATAAATATATATCTTATGTATCTTATTTCTCATATCACATGCCAATTTTTAACAGACTTTATAAGCAGCCAGAACGTGTTTAAAAAGGCACGACTGGCTGTGGATAAAGTCCCGGTCCCTACACTTATTTATAATAGTAAATGCGGGGTTTGGCCGAAGTATCATTAAAGTAAGATCAATGCTGTGAAGATTAGAAGTCTGAGAAGTATAGCTTTGATATGGATAAAGTGAAAATAGTGTCATAAGAGAACGCTGTGGTGTGAAAGATGTGGTAGCAAAGATAGATAAATGAATGCTTAGATGGTTTGGACACGTAGAGAAAATGGATAAAAAAAGATTGACGAAACAAATTTATAGTCAAGTGTGAATGGACGATTCAGTAGAGGTCGACCTCGGCGAAAGTATCTTGATCAGATTAAAATTATTTTGAAGAAATGCCAGGTCCAGAGAACCAACAACCGACGAGCATGAAAGCGCTGATAAAAGTAAAAAAAGCGAAAGACGTGTGTAAGAACCGTAGGAAAGAATCTTTCGGAAAAAAAGCGGGACCAAGCATGTATGTTTTTATGTAGGTAAAAAAAAATTACAATGAACCAATTTTGTAATAATAGGATATTGATCATTATGAATATTCTTAGAAAAGATTAAAATTTTTAATCGGCAAAAATTTTATGAGTTAAGATTTACATTCTGTCGGTATAATCATTTTATCCTAACACTAATAGGTGATCAAAAAGTGATATTCATTAAGTGAACTTGTGTAATACAAATAACACTAACGCAAGGCTGGGCAACATTTGACTTTAAAAGTCACTGCCAGGTAGAAAGGATATCCAAAATAAGTATGAGTGAAAGGTCCCTTGACTTCATATAACTGGCTATTTCTAAAAGACATAAAAGACAGAGTGGTACGTCGATGTACCTCTGTATCAAATTTACTCCATACTTTAGGGACAGTCTGTATATTGCTGCTGCCATAAAATTACCGTTTTGTAATATTGCCACAGGAAAAGCTTTACTTGGATAACTCGTTAACCATAATCTAAAATTGTGGTGTGTATTTTCTGGAATTATTACTTCGTCGCAAATTCTGTCTAGCTCTCTCATCCAACTTTCGGCCAAATGACAATTCTGAAGTACCGCCCATTGCCCACTTTCGAGACCACTAGCTATCATGCCAGATGCTATAGGTCCCTAAAATTAAAAATCATTTTGTTAAGAGTTTTCAATATTAGAAGAAATTTGTCAACGTTAAAATTTTGGATTTTATTTTGTTTTATAAATGTACAGCTAAGTTAGACTCAAATAGAACGATATTGCTTATACCAAAAATATCTCGAGCTGGTTTTAAACTTCTGCATCCGGCAGAGTAGTGGCGCTGGTATAGAACGGTGATTGATTGTGTAATTTAAACTGCAGATAGTACCGTACCAATATTTTATCGATGTTAATTGGTGTAATCACAACAATTAAAATTATGCTAAACTCAAAATAGTAATAATTAGTTAACAAAAAACATGTATAGGCTGATGCTTGTAAATCACTTTTAAAATTAGATTATCATTTCGTGTAGTTGTGTGAGTTTTGTACTTGTTAATTCCTATCTAAATAATTTTTAAAACTTTAGCCGATACAATCCAATTCGAATCAAACACTGTCGTATAAGTTTTTATAGAGCTGTCTATAAATGTCTAATATAACTAAAGCAGCTGGATAGAGTTGAAAGGTCCTCCGCTGAAAATAACGAACCTGTCCTTGCCCCAATGATACTGTCATCAATGCCGTTTTACTGATTCCCTTGTCGGCTGCGAAACGGACCAAACCGGCCATCGGATCCGAACCAGCGGATAAGATAAATACTAAGGGTGAGCAACAGTTGCTGTCATTGTAAGATTCTTCGATATTGAACTGCGGAGGTTCCAAATATGAAGGCCCCATTTCTTCAACAACGTAATTCTAAAAAAAATCAATTAAAATTAAAACCACTAAACTAAATTAAAATATTATTTACAACATTTTATAATTTTACTTCTTTTTTAAAAGCTTTTATTTAATTTGCAATGTATGTATGTTTTTCCGGGTGGAATCTTGCAACTCAAATTTGTAGCAGATATCTTCGGCCGATTAAGCTGAAATTTTGTATACACGTTTAGTTTGGATGACAATGCATGGTTAGCTGTATGACTTCATTCTAAATTCAACATGACGGAACACCCAAGATGGCGGACTAGTTATTTTTAATGCACTCCTACAATATGGATATCAAATGAAAGAGCTTGCTGAGAATAACTCGAAAAATAAAGTGCCGTCGCTCTTAATCAAATATGGCGGACTTGAAAGATGTCGGACTAAGTTTTTTATGCTTTCCTACGATATGGGTATCAAATGAAAGAGCTTGCTGAGAATAACTAGAAAAAAATAAAGTGACGTCATTCGGAATCCAATATGGCGGACTTGAAAGATGGTGGATTACGTTTTTAATGCTTTCTTGCAATATGGGTATCAAATGAAAGGACTTGCTGAGGTTCGAAAGCGAGTTAAACTCCGTGCTCCAATCTGTCCGAAATTTTGGTGTACATGGGTTTTTGAAGTCTTTCATTATGATATTGAAGACAAATTGTTCGAGTCCGTAGCATCGGTTGGCTAACTTTGATTTGTGTAATTTTGCGAGATAGGCCTTAAGTAGGGTAATAACATTAGAAGGTCTCCTTATTGAAGAGCTAGACTGTTTGAAATTAACCGGCAAACGACTTTGCAACAATGATGCGTTGAATAAGATGAACAGACTGAGAAACCTGTCAGGCGATACCTAAAAAGTAAAAAATAAATTAGGAGTAAAAAATAATTTTTAAAAACAAGCTTTTATTTAAGTGCCCTAAAAAGAAAAAAATAAACTTTATACATACATATAGTCACGCCTTTTTCCCTTAGAGGAAGGCAGAGACCATTTCCTTTCACTTACTACGGTTCTTACACACATCTTTTGCTTCCTCTACTTTCATCAGTGCTCTCATACATACTCGTCGGTTGTTGGTACTCTTGACAGCTGGCCTTTCTTCAAATCAATGTTGATCTGATCAAGATATGTTCTTCGAGGTCGACCTCTACCGACTTTATATTAAATCATAACAATCAATTTAGTACATGTAATACACAATTTATTAAATGATATACAAGCTTGTCGAGAGATTTGCATATTTTATAGGAAACATTTTTTTCATAGAATTACTTACAATTAGTATGTCAAGCAAGACTAGTTAGTACACAGGTAAATCTCGCGACAAGCTATTATATCATTTAATAAATTGGGTAATACATGTACTAAATTGATTGGTTTGATTTAATTTAAAATTTATTTTCTTCTTTTTAGGGCACTTAAATAAAAGATTGTTTTTAAAAATTATTTTTTTCCTCTTAATTTATTTTATTTTAGGTAAATTTACAATGTACTCCATAAAGTGAGTAGTAAGTAAATGAGATGATCAGCTCAGCTTTGTAGGTGATACCATCCAGTGGCGGCGCACCTTTCGGTCAGGTTCTTTTTAATCTTCTGGTGGCATCTGTTTGTTCAGTTGTTGTACTGGTGGATTGTTATAAAGGATATTTTGTTATCTATATTTGCTCAGTATGTTCGTTGACGAGATGAGTTTTTAAATCTTTATGTAAAGTTTTATTTGATGCATACTTATAAACTATTTTTAAACCGTATACAATCTCTAGATCAGCCCTACAAAGACAGTAGTGGGTGTCGGATGTAAATCAATGAAAACACAATTTACACGCAAATTTGGTACCTTATCTGATTGCATAAGCTCGCTTAAGCGTTACTAAGAGGCAACAGCGTAAACAATAGCACAACATGTGATCGGGAGAAAAAACCACCACGATTGGTTAATTAGTCATAAAACCCGGTCCGGCGTTTGGTGTTATGCTGTTTCAGTTGCGCGCGTGTAGTTTAGAGTTTTAATTATTATTATTACGTCTGGTAGCACCATATACTTATTACCCAAAGGAGGCGCGAAATCCCATTCATAAATATCTCTTAATTTTGTCGCAATGATCCATAAAAATGGCCATTAGTTTGACAAATAATACCAATCGGACCTCTTTGTCACCGCGTAAAACTCCCTTGACACTGGCAACGCTGCGTAGTTCTTTGCTCGACTCCAATCAGGGGCGTGCTATCCTCGAGGTTTTAAAAAAGGGATTAAGGAATATATGTTTTATTTATTTAGAGGTACAAGGCCGTTATTGTGCCGCTTTACAAGGGAAAAGGTTGGCAGCAGGACTGTAAGAACTACCGATGTATTAGTTTACTCAGCATAGTCGGCAAACTGTATGCAAAGATATTGATTAAAAGAGTAACGAATGACACTGAGAAGATGATATGGAATGTGCAAGCAGGATTTAGAAGAGGAAAGAGATGTATGGATCATGTCTGATCACTACGAGGTATAGTTGAAAAATTCTTGGCTATTGCGCTTTTATAGATTTAAAAAAGGCCTATGACATAGTGGTGAGAAGTGAATTGTGGTCGACATTGTCTATGTATGGGATAAGCGGTAGTTTATTACAAGCACTGAAATCACTTTATGAGAATTCCTCTGCTTGATATGAAATAGAGTGCGTATGGATTTAAAATGAATTATTTGATTGTCAAATGCCTTCTTTACGCCGATGATCAAGTCAAATTAGCGTCATCTGAAGAGGAGTTGCAGGCGATGGTTAATGTTATGCATGATGCCCTGAAAGTCAAAGGGATGAAAAAAAAAATGTAAGCAAAAAGAAAGTAATGGTTTTTGAAAGAGAAGAAAGCATGACAAACTGTGAAGTTTCGATTAAGGAAAAAAGAGTGAAACAAGTAAATAAATTTGTGTACTTGGGTTCAAAGTTTACGAGAGATGGAAAGTATGACAGTGACATTAAGCGAAGGGTGTTGGCATAAAAAGATGAATGAGGCACTGCATAGCTTTATGAACAGCCAGAAAGTGTCACAAAAGGCACGTCTGGCTGTGCATAGAGGTGTGTTGGTTCCTACACTCATGTCTGGTAGTGAATGTTGTGTTTGGCAAAAAAAAGCATGAAAATAGGATTAATGCTGCAGAGATGAGTAGTTTGAGAAGTTAAGCCGGAGTGACTCGGTTGGATAAAGTAAAAAATAGTGAGATAAGAGAACGCTGTAGTGTATGGAAGATGTAGTTACAAAGATAGATAAAGAAATGCTTAGATGGTATGGACACGTAGAAAAGATGGATGAAGGAAGATTGACGAAACAAATTTATAAGGCGAGTGTGAATGGACAAGTCGGTAGAGGTCGACCTCGGCGAACATATCTCGATCAGATCAATATTTTTTTGAAGAAAGGCCAGTTCAAGAGTACCAACAACCGACGAGCATGCATGAGAGTCCTGATAAAAGTAGAGGAAGCAAAAGATGTGTGTTGGAACGGTAGCAAGTGGAAGGAAGTGGTCTCTGCCTACCCCTACGGGAAAAAGGCGTGACTATATGTATGTATGGTTATATGTATTATTTGTGAAGAATATATGAAGCCTAATGTAAGTGGATAGTACTTTTTTCTGACTAAAAATCTCAATCACAATCTCAAGAATATTTTATTTCCATAGAATATAATTAATTCTATTTTATTTTATGTCACTATTTCTTTGAAGAGTCAAATTGCAATTTCGGGACATATACTCAGAATTGTTTCCATCTTTCGAAACATGCTTTTTTTCAATAATTGATTATGATTTATTTACGGGTGAACATCTATATATTCGTTTCTGAAATGGAGTGAAAAATGTGTACCTCACAGTTGAGCTTTGGTATCATATTTTGTCAAGAAACAAATTAACTTTTTTGAACAATTTTCAGTTATTTTTTATAAAGACTTTCGCGTGATAATAAATCTTTTGGAAAGTAAATAAGCGCGTGTTCTACTAAATAATTTATTTCCTAATCTCTATTTTGAAACCTCGAGCATAGCACGCCACTGATTGGAGTCAAGAAAAGAACTACGCAGCGTTGCCAGTGTTGATAGATTTCCAAAAGGCATTTGACAGGGTCAAACATGATGTATTGGTAGAGACTTTAGACCATATAGGACTGGACGGAAGGGATATTAGGATAATTGAAAATTTATATTGGAACCAAACTTCAGTAATTAGAATAGATGGTGATGATACACCGGAAATAAAGATCAAACTTGGAGTAAGGCAAGGTTGCTTTTTATCGTCCCTGCTCTTTAATGTATACTCTGAAAGAATATTTAGGGAAGCACTTACTGATATACAAGCCGGCATTATTATAAATGGCGAAATCATAAACAACCTTCGCTACGCAGACGATACGGTATTGTTGGCCTCCAGCCAGGAAAATTTACAACGTTTACTGGATGAAGTCATCAAAAAATGCGCAATGGCTGGACTCAGATTAAATGCAAAAAAGACCAAAGTATTAGTAATTAGCAAGCAACCAAATATCATAGCTAACATAACAGTTGGGGGTGAACTATTGAAGCAAGTAAACCAAATAAAATATCTAGGCAGCATAATAACTAACAGCGCGGATAGTCAAACTGAAGTGAAATCAAGGATTGAGCAGGCTCGAGCAGCATTTAAAAATATGAGTAGGGTCTTGTGCTGTAGAGATCTAAAGTTAACTCTAAGAATCCGACTTCTCAGATGTTATGTCTTCTCCACCCTGCTGTACGGTATGAAAGCCTGGACTATAAACAAGTACGAAGAAAGACGACTTGAAACCTTTGAGATGTGGGCTTACAGGAAAATATTAAAAGTTACACGGACGGAAAAAGTATCCAACTTGGTAATACTACAATGTCTGAATAAACCCACCGAAATTCTTACCACCATCAAAAGAAGGAAACTGCAATATTTCGGGCATGTTATGAGAGGCAAAAAATACCGATTACTGCAGAACATCATGCAGGGCAAAATTTATGGTAAAAGAAAGCCGGGCCGCAGAAAAGCATCATGGCTCAAGAATCTACGTGACTGGTATAAACTCAACTCAAGCTCTCTGTTCAGACTTGCCGTCGACAGAGTAATTATAGCCTTGTTGGTGACCAACGTTCTAGAAGGACATGGTACTTAAAGAGAAAATCATTCGAATTGTGGGTGTATAAAAGAATCCTGAATATATCATGGACAGAACACGTAACAAACAACGAAGTCATGAGGAGAATAAACAAAGGAATGGAAATTATAGAAACCATTAAAACCAGAAAACTACAATACCTGGGACACATTACACGTGGTGAACGATACACTATGCTTAAAGCAATTATACAAGGAAAAATCCAGGGCAAGAGAAGTGTAGGAAGGACAAGAATATTATGGCTGCGCAATTTGAGAGAATGGTATGGATGCACATGAAACGAACTGTTCAGAGCTGCCGCCTCGAGGTCAGGATGGCTATGATGATTGCTAAGAATGGTATTGGAGAACTCAATACGTCTGACTTTTAAAGAAATTCAGGAAGGCGTATCCATTGCAGATGAAAATTTTAACGAATTGGACGAGTCTGATACCAAAGATAATGTTAAAGAGAGATTTGTATATTCTGATACTGATCACGAAATCGACAATAAAAACGAAGGTGATGAAGATAATGCTAAGCACGACACTAATTATTATATTGGTAAATCAACATTTTATTGTAAAAAGTTTGTTGATTCACAAAAAAAATATAACTAGACACAGTACAAAGTGGAGAAAAAGGGCTGGAAACAGACCCAAACACGACCTCATGTTTTAATAAAATTGCCCGTCATCGTTGCAAAAATTAAGAGAGATTTATGAATGGGATGTCTCCATTCTGTATAAGTTATTAAAATGAGTCTTACTTGAACGGCTGGTACTACTTTATCAGGTCTCATACTTCGGATTATTATTAAACGTTGCAAACCGGAGATACTGTCAAACGGAGCAGGACAAGGAAGTTCGTGTGGATTTGAAGCATCATAGAATTTTCTCCACGCAGAATTATTTTTCTGCACGGATTGCATATAACCGTCTAATCTAAAAAATGAAATAAAGCGTTAATTTTAGATAATACGCTATTTTGGCATTTTAATTATTCAAATAATTTTTCGTTAATAAAATATAATGCCACTGAATTTTGCTTCTATTTTACAAGTTTGCACAATTACAATTATTCCGTAAATTCTTACCCTTCCAAGTTACTAGCTCTGACAATTTCAGACCATAATTTATCCGATAACCAATCCGGAGAGGGATTTGCATAAGGGTTGTCTAACGCAACGCCTCCTGTTAAAAAGAAAGTCCAAACCTCTTCATTAATTTTTTTCTAAAAGAGACAATTTTTTAAAATTAATAAGCAGGAATGTCAAATAATGTTATAGCTGAACTTAACAAACAAATGCTTCAGTATAACAATGTCAATTTATCTAAAAGTTTTTCGTTCAGTGTGAATATTTTACAAAGTAAACATTCAAGTGGATGTCTAATTAAAGTGTGTTCCCAAGTTGTTTTAACTTTTTAGCAAATATAGTGTCTCTTACAGCTGATTTGTTTGATTTAAGCTTTTTTAGAGCGTCTCCAACTTCGGATTATAGAACTTCCGAAGCTTGGATCTGGTCTTCATTCGGTACCATCGAAGGTTCATCTAATCGTCTACCGTCTTCGTACAGACTCTTGCACAATAGTCGCCACCTTTCTGTGGCCTGGTCTATTTCAGTCACTAAAATTCCCTTCTTCTTCTTAAAGTGCCATGCAGTTGTTACTACGTAGGCGTCCTCCATATTCTATAAAAATTTTGCTTCAAATTTACCTTTTAATATTAGTCGTGGAAACTTATATCTATCTCCTCTCATTATGTGTCCAAAATATGGGATTTTCCTCTTTTTGATTGTCTCGAACAGTTCTCTGTCTTCTAGTTTTGCTCTTCTAATGACTTCTTCTTTTCTGACTCTCTTAACCCATGATATTTTAAACATTCAAAGAAGAGTCCACATTTCAAATGCTTTGAGCTTGTTGATTGACAAAGCCTTAAGAGTCAACGCTTCCATGCCATATAGAAGAACAGGCCACACATAACTTTTGCCTATCTTGAGTCTTAATTTAATGTCTAGTCGGTGGTCAACTTGTTTTATGTGGTTAATACTATTGATGGTTAATCTAAAATTTGGCAGGACGTTTTTTGAAATTGTCATAAACTTGGTCTTAACGGCTTTTATTTTTGAACCCAACGCATTGCTTGCATCATATACGCATTCAATAGCGACTGTAAATCATCTGCTGTGTCAGCTAAGATCACAGTATCATTAGCGTATCTGATGTTGTTGATAGGGATGCCGTTAACTTTAATTCTTAAAGTGCTTGTCGCAAGTACTTCCTGAAAGGCTTTTTCCACGTACAGATTGAACAGCATTGGTGATAAAATGCATCCTTGTCTTACTCCTTTTTTAAATGGGAATTCTTCTGTTTTACTTCCACATGGCAGACGTACTTCGGTGGTTTAGTTCCAGTAGGGGTTGCGAATAATTCTAACGTCTTTGTCGTCCAGGTCTAAGTCCTTCAAATATCGCAATAATAAATCGTGCCTGACATTTTTCCCTGATCATCTTAAATAGTCTAAGTTAAAGGCTTGAAATCCAGATAAATGCCTTTAACTTTAAGAAATAGATCTTATTTTATCCATTCTTTATGCGTGTCCAAACCATCCAAGCATTATTATATTTATCTTTCTTAATACATCTTCTTTCACACCACAACAGTTCCTTGTCTCACTATTCCTCACTTTATGCATCAGAGTTACTCCAGCATTGATATTACTTTCATACTTCTTCTATCAAACCCATACAAAAGTGTAGGAACCATCATTACTCTATACACAGTCAGTCATGTCTTTTTTGACACGTTCTGGCTGCTTATAAAGTTATGCAGAGCCCAATTTATTAGATTCACTGCCAACACCCTTTGCTCAATATAAAAGTAATACTTTCGCTCTGTTAAAAATTAGCATATGATATTAGAAATAAGATACATAAGGTAAGATACATAAGTCTCGTGGCATTCTCTTTCCAACGATAGCCGTAATTTATATTATCGGCTATAGCTCTTGTACGAACAAAGGCTGACATATTGTATTTTACATTCATACATTGACTAGTCATGTTTCGGCACTTGGTCAGAGTTTCCGGTCGCTCGGGTGAAATGTGTTCTGGTTTATATTCGAATGGAAGCATCCAGGCATCAGTCAGGCCTCTCTGGGGCTGAGGGTACAGCATTGAAACAGTTCCGCAGGCTGGCCGCCAAGTAGTACAGTGGCCCCAACCCATTGGTAACGCTCTGGGAGGCTGCCACATAAATTGGTGTATAATCCCGATACTCCTGTTCTGCCAGTTCGTGACTGGAGGGGATCCGAGCTCGTGTATTCGGGGGGCATTGCCGAGGCCACAGTCCATCGAGGTCAACTGACCGTCCTGGATGCAGAAATTTCTGTAAAAGCTAGTCCACATATCTGCTCCCCTTTTTTTTATTTTTTTTTTAATATCAATATCAGATCATATATCACACCAATATCATATCATGTATATTACTACTTTTTTCATTTGATTACTTTAAATTTTTTACTTACAAATATTGCCAAAATATACTTATTTTTAGTTAAATCGATCGATCTAGGTAAACTCTATACACAAATAAACGAACTACCGCGCAATCATGTCAGAGTCGTGAGATACACTAAATGGAAAGGAGCTAGGGCGCCGGTTTTAGTCAATCTGCTCAGTGCTCATTATCCACCAACCCTAAGACTAACAGTTAGGGAATTATTAAAGCAAACGTTATATACTTTTTTGTTACGGGCCAAAAATTCTATTTTGGTACCTGTATGATTAGGTGTGATTTTAAAGAAGTTTCAGATCAATAAGATATTATTAGTTGCTACTTACATGAGATCTAAGGATCCCCACGGCCAATACCATCGAAAATAATAATTTATCCTTTTCAAATAATGATCTGCAAACATTTCTGTAGATGCTGTTAGTAAAATAACTGTTTAAATATTCCAATCGTTCTTCTAAAATATTCGATTTTGGACTCATTATAATGGATTGAACATAAAGATTGATAAACCAGTTTAAAGAGTATTGATACATTGGATCTATATTGGCCAAATCTGATATGCTGAAAAATAACACGGAAGAATGCTTGGAAACGGGCACGTATCCATTTCTAGCTGTATCGATTTCTTTTTCCGTTACTGCTGCTTGCTTTTGCTTTTCTTGTATTTCTTCGGAAAGGACTTTACTGCTGGATAATATCTTAATGGCAGTTTCGTCTTCTAATATGTTTCCCTCGGACGTTGACAACACCTAAAAAACATTTTGTGGTTGGACGATGTTTAAAAAAAAAATAAAGATATTAACCAAACACATGTGAAATTTTTTTATTATTCAGATAATGTCTGTTTGCATTTTTTGAATCAACAGATCGAACCTTCGCGACCTCCTATCGACAAGGTCTGGCAAGGCTTCAGGGAAGTTCTAGAGGCAGAGACAATAATATTCAACGCTGGTCGGGATGCGAAAGCGGACAGCTGTTATTTTGTAAACATTTGTACGGGTTTTACAGTAAAAAACGTTCTGTGGTGTAATTCGTGTTATTTTAAACGAATAGTAGTAAATTGTCAAATAGTTGTTTTCAATAAATGAGTTCAAGTTTCGTAAAAGTTGATGAGAAGTGAGAATTTTTTCGAGAAAAACTATTGGTAAATAACTACAAATAGCAATTCGAGAAGCAAAAGAAGCGAAAGAAGACAGTTGTTATTTGGCGAGCATTTGTACGAGTTTTACAGTAAAGTATTTAGCGGTTTGCTAGAAACAGTGATGAGGAGACTTGGTTTAGTTAGCAAAGACTACGGCTTGTAGCTCAACACCACAAAAACAAAAGTGATGATAGTTGACCGCCAGAATAATAACCTACCACATATCCATAATATAGCAAGCTTCGAAATTGTGCACCAGTTCATATACCTCGGTGCATCTATCACAAACACTGGAGGATGCGAAGCAGAGATCCGAAAACGCTTATAGCCAGAACAGCAACAATAAAGCTGAATAACATATGGAGGGACTTTGCTATCACACGCAATACAATGCTAAGACTGCTAAATTCCCTAATTTTCCCAATCGCCAGCTGTGCTTCAGAAACCTGGACTGTAAAGGAGGCAGACAAGCGAAGAATATCCTGGATATTGGTGAAATATTTTTTTTTTCAAACTGTATGCATTAATTTTGCGGCGAAGTGTAGGTGGTCATGCTTGATTAATTTAATACCAACCGATTTAGAACTAAAGAATTATACTGAGAAAACTCTGTTTGAATCAAATACCAAAATAATGTTGTGTACATTTTTCCTATCGTCGATACCATACTCAGGTGTGCTAGGCACCTGACAGAGTGACCAACAGTGAGATTGAGATTCTCACTGACAGTCGCGCGGCCATTGTGGCCCTCGTGAGTTGCACTACAACATCATCGGTGGTGTGGGACTGCATGCAGGCCCTCACTGAGTTAGCGACTGCAAATAAGGTCACTCTTACATGGGTTCCTGGGCACACAGGGATAAATGACAACGAGGTAGCCTATGAACTGGCAAGAAATGGGACTCTGGTGGAACCAAGAAGCCAGTTGGTCGGATTACCAATTGCCCAAACAAAACATGAATTAAAACTAATCCTTGAGTAAGAACAAATCGCTCAGTGTAATGCAAATACTGGCTGCAGAACATCAAAATAGCTGATAAAAAAATATCTCCAGAAGAGGGCTGACGCACTCTGGACGATGAACCGGAGCACGTTTGGCCTGCTCACTGGCCACGTCGCACTAAGAGCGCACCTCTTCAAACTTAAGCTGACGGCTGAGAAAAGCTGTCGACTATGCGGCGAAGAGGAAGAAAGCAGCATACACATTCTGTGTTGCTGCCCGATGCTAGCGGTGTACAGGTACCAAACCTGTGGCCGCATGATAATGGATCCAAGTGATATAAATGAGACAGGGCCAACAGAAATCCTGCGGTTTGCCAAAACCAGCGGACTGAAATTCTAATGCCCTGAAGACACAGCGGTAGTCACAGAGGATCAAAAGATCTAGGTGACATAGGTACCTATACCAATGGACCATCCGCAAGATTGTAATGTAATGTATTTTATCGTTAACATTTCTTTATAAAAGATTTAATAAAAATATTATTTTTTTTTAAATATTAAAGAAAGTGATTATATAGCTACCTCTAAAATTTTGTCCTCAATTTCTTTTAGCATTTTTTTGTTGTTGGCGCTTTCTACAATCATTAAATTTTTCTTTTCTTCCAACTCTGGCTTCTCTCTGGCTACAACTATACCCAACAGTTGATCTTGCAAGCCTTGGAGCGTTATCATGAAATTTACTAGAGTAACTTTAACAGATATTTCTGGTAAATAATGGGGATTTCTTAATCTAGTTGTTATATAAAATCTAAAATCGAACGAATACTCCAAAACATTATCACCCAATTTTAAATACCAAACTCCTTGGCTTTTAAATATAGTTTTTACCAAAACAGGATCTAGTATGGCATCGATGTCTTCGTTTATATTTTCTAATAGTACCGGTGTACCGAACGTAATGGCATTCTCAACAACTCTCACGTAATTTGAGTCTGTTAATTTGATTACTTGTAGTCTCTTTCCTTTTTCCATATTTTTAACCCACTTATTTGCTTGCCCTTGAACAAAATTAATATATTATTAGCATTTAAAGTCGTAACTTTAGTCATAACCTAAACTAGCCATTCTAGTTTTAATATGACTTTGATTTTCAAAAAGTTCACCGGTTAAAACGTCGTGGTTATGGAAATTGCAATCACCTATGCTTGTTATCGTTTTGATCCTAAATGTGTAAACAAATAGTGGGATTGTATTTGTTTACCTACTACTATTAAAGAGAGATGGAATCAGTGACTCATAGTTTAGTTGTGCCCAGAGTATAAAATATTAAGCACGTATTTCTTATTATAACGTCCAATAGACGGAGTTTCGAACAAATTGTCTAATGAGAACAAAGTTAATATAGTGACCTTTACTAAAGCTGGACTTTCTTCGCGTGAGATAGCAAGGAGGGTGAGGTGTAACTAATAGACTGTGGCAAGAATAATAAAAAAAATCTTTCCCAAGGATCTACAGAGCGAAAGAAAGGGACTGGAGGAAAAGGAAGACAGATGAGCGTTTAGATCGCATAATGATGATCAATCAATCAATATTCCCATCATTCCATGGCAGAACATAGGGCCTCAACAAAGTTTCTCCAACGGACTCTATTTCTGGCAAGCATTTTGACTTCTTGCCATGATTTATTCATTTTTCGTATTTCACTTAATATCGTTCTTCTCCAGGTTGTCTTTAGGCGGCCCCTAGCGCGGCTGCCTTGGGGATTCCACTCCAGGGCCATTCGGGCTAAATTATTTTCAGGTTTTCCAAGGGTGTGACCAAGCCATCCTCATTTGCGCTTCCGTATCTCTGTATCTGGTTTGTTCTTCTCCATAGCTCTTCATTTGAAAAGCGGAGGCGGCCAAAAAATACGTAATATCCTGCGTAGACATTTATTCACAAAAACTTGCAGAGCCCTGGATGAGCTTTTAGTGGTTTTCCATGTTTCGCATCCGTAAAGAAAAACAGATTTTACGTTTGTATTGAAGATACGTACTTTTGTGTTGGTGGTGTATGCTCTCGAACTCCAGACCCTGCTAAGCACTCCAAAAGCTCTCCTTGCTTTTTGTATTCTGGTTTTAATGTCTGTATCTGTGCCACTCTCCTTGTCAATTACACTTCCAAGATAAACAAAGTGTTCGACTAGTTCGATTGATTGGTTTTTAATATGTAATGGATTAACGTTGTCAGTGTTAATTCTTAACTGTTTAGTTTTATTGATATTAATCTTAAGACCAACTTTCATGACTTCTTTACTGAGTCTAACGAGCTTCTGCATCATATATTCAAAGGAGTGAGCCAGAAAACAGATATCGTCGGCGTAGTCTAGGTCTTCTAGCCGGCCATTGAAACCCCATCTTATTCCTCTGTCCTGGTCATTAGCTTTGTGGAGAACGGAATCCAGCACGATATTAAAGAGCATTGGAAAGAGGACACAACCCTGCTTCACTCCACTTAAGATTGTTATAGGTTCGTTTGGTATTCCTTTGTGAATTACTTGACATGCAGAGTTTGAATAGAGCTGTTTTATAATTTGAATCATTATGATTGGAATGCCAATTTCCCTGAAAAGCTTCCACACTGCGCGATGCGATAGTGTGTCTAAAGCCCGCTCAAAATCAATAAAGACCAAATATAATGAAGTTCGGAACTCAAATGACTGTTCAATGATTATACGTAGGCTATTTATATAGTCTATGCAGGATTTATCCTAAATCCTAAATTCCTAAATTCATTAAAATGTCAGCAGTTTTTAAAAGTCGAGACCTAACCATGAACACAAAACTAAGAATGTTACGCTGCTATGTGTTTTCCGTGTTACTATACGGAGTGGAGTCATGGACACTGACAGAAGCAATGATGAAAAAGATCGAAGCATTAGAGATGTGGCTCTATAGAAGGATGCTAAGGGTATCATGGACAGATCTTGTAAGTAACATTGAAACCCTTAGGAGAATGTCAAAAGAAAAAGAAATCATGAATATAATTAAAACAAGAAAAATACAATATCTAGGTCACACCATGCGAAATGAAAACAGATATAATCTCTTGCAGTGCATATTACAAGGAAAAATAAAAGGAAAGAGAAGCGCCGGAAGGAGAAGAATCTCATGGCTAAAAAATTTAAGAACTTGGTTCCCCATGACAATCACCGAACTATTCCGAGCAGCTGTAAATAAAGTTAGATTAGCCAATATGGTAGTCAACGTCTGGAACAGATAGGCACCTGAAGAAAAAGAAATCCTATCTGTTCCCATCGCAAGTTTTCGTCTACGCTTGGGGAAATTCGGTCACGAATTATCAAAGATATAACTTTGGTGATGGTGTTTAGAACCTCGCCAGTTCGCACTTGGCTCAGGTCACCTTTTTTAGGAATTTTTATGATAAGCCCCGTTTTCCACTCTGCTGGAATGTGTTCGTTGTTTCATGCTTGGGCAATAAGTGGTTGTAGTGGTTGTATTAGATTCGCGGCATGATAATGAGATTATCTTTAAAAAATCGCTTCAAAACTGCCAAGAAATATCTCGAGATCTAGCAGATAGCAGCTAAGCAGAAGTAAGTCGAGAGACAGCAGATTGAGAGAAAAAGGTTTATGGGCAAGAAAACCAGCCAAAAAGCCATTTCTTAACAAAAAAAATGAAACAATCTTGCCTAAATTGGGCGCAGAATTCAACATCTTCAGCTCTGACGGTGCTCCGTACGTAAGACGTCAGCCAAATGAAAGATTTGCCGAATCCTGCACTATAAAAACAGTGAAACATCCGGCAAGTGTGATGGTCTGGGGATATTTTTCCTACATTGGAATTGGCCAAATAAAGTTCATTGATGGGACGGTAAATGCAGACTGCGGAGACTTTATTTTTTAAGACGATTCTGCAGAGCCAAATCGGTGAGTTAAATATTAATTTTTTTAAAAAAAATGTATTAGCTGTAAGTTATATAATTTTTTATTGCCTTTACCATTGTGTTTTTTGATAGGTAAAACAGTTTCTAATAGAAAAGAAGATCTCCACGCTGCCACGGCGAGGAAATAGCCCTGATTTAAATCCAATTGAAAACTAGTGAATGATCTTGAAAAAACAAATTAATATTGCAAAGCCTAAGAATAAAGGTGGCAATCGAAAAAGTGTGGAATGAGGAGATTAGTGAAAAATGTGATCAACTCAATGCCAAACATGATCGCCTCAGTTATCCGGGCTAATGGCGGTTCGACAAAACATTAGTTTATATTAATATTTCAATCATTTTATGAATATTAATTTTTTTTTTGGTTTTAACCATTTTTACGGCTAAAAACATACTCTTTTCCTGCGCAAAAAAATTTTAAAATTATCAAAAGGTAAGGTCAAGAGTACCAACAACCGTCGAGCATGTATGAGAGCACTGATGAAAGTAGAGGAAGCTAAAGATGTGTGTAAAAACCGTAGCAAGTGAAAGGAAGTAGTCTCTGCCTACCCCTACGGTAGGCAGAAGGTAAGAACAACATGGGGTAAAGGAGATCCTTTATTATTTTTAAGTGATGCAATTTCTATGACCACCGTAATTTGAGTCTGTTAATTTAATTACTTGTAGTCTCTTTCCTTTTTCCATAGTTTTAACCCAGTTTTGCTTGCCCTTAAACAAAATTGATATATTATTAGCTTTTAAAGCCGTAACTTTGGTCATAAACCTGAACTAGCCATTCTAGTTTATATATGACTTTAATTTTTCAAAAAGTTCACGGGTTAAAACGAATTTATTTTTTGAAATTTTAAGATGACAACGTAGTTTGTTAATATTATTGTTCGCAAAAATATTTAGTTTATGATCTAGATCCGTCATTATACGGTATCCTTGATGCGTCTATGAATTTTTCAAAACAGCAATAATAATAATAATTTTATTAGTCACTTATCAAAAATAAAACATCGTGATTTTCATTCCAAAGACCAGACAAAAAATATTTATAATCTCACCTTGAGGATCAATCATCAAAGGCCATCGACGAGCAGTCGTAGATATAATACCGTTTTCTATGCTGTAATTGTCAACTGGTAACCCTGCTATGTTCCACGCTCGAATCACCACCGGTTCACCCATAGTTACCACCAAGGAGAAATTATCAGAGCAAGGAATTCCTGATTTTAAAGCATACTGATTCCATTCTTTCAGCAAAGACTGCCTAAAAATGAAGTCAAATTTGAAAAAATAGAATTTTGTCCAACATGCGACATAATTTTACCGACTGTTGATACCGAGTGTTGATACCTATAAACGAGAAACAAAGATGAACTGCGAACGAGTGAGGTTAACTGTGTTGCATAAATTAGGGGAAAAAATAATTCCACTATTGTGCAAATATTTCGTTCGATAAACTTAGATATATTAATGAAATCTGTGTGAGAGATTTGGCTACTGCTTGGTACAAGAGGGTGAAATTTTAAACTCTGGGTTGTAACATAAAAGTTAAAGTCTAGTTTTCTTCAATTATTAGTTATCGTTAGTTGAGTTGTATAACTGAGTAATTAAAGTTAACCAATTGGTTAATTTATAGCATAAAACTATAATCAAACATTTTTCTACGGTGCTTTCATTTAAAATGCAGCCAGTCCAAATAATTTTTGATGAAAATGCACGTCAAATTTTAAATCAAGGTGGAGATTTAGAAATGTAATTCTGATATTTCGAAGTGTCGCCCCTTAACATCCCCCACCCATTCTTTTGATACATTAAATGAAAACTCAAGAAAAATGCAAATCAGCCATATAAACAATTAATGATATCGATTTATTTTGCAAATAACATTAAATATAGAGAAATTACAACAGAAACTAAAATGAAGTTAATTACAAACAGCCCCTTAATGTATTTACAGTAACTGTTTAAAGTGTGCTTGGTTATTTTGTAGGTAATAATATAAACTATTTTTAAATTCTTCTTGAACTCTTTGCAAAATTTCGCTAGTAATTTGTCTACATTCTTTGGTTATTATAGGCTTTAATTCTTCAATATCTTTGGTAGAAATTTTGTAAACTAATGTTTTTAAATAGCCCTACAGAAAAAAGTCAATTGGGGTTAGATCTAGAGATCTTGACGGCCATTTTATAAAACCCCTATTTCCAATCCAATGTTTTGTAAATCGTTCGTCTAGCCATTGTCTTACAGCTAGTGCGTAATGTTATTCTGTTATATATTCTGTTCATCTAGCAGCATATCTTCATTCATAGCAATGATTTGGTTTCGTAAGGTGAAAGTGAAACTAACAATTTAAGACATAAGGGTAGCCATTTTATGCGTTGAATATGAGTGTATAATATTTAAAATATATCTACTGAAAAACTAAGATAAAAAGTTTATTTAATGACACTCGACACTTACTATACTGATTCTGAGATACGTTCAATATTACCCACACAAAATGGTGGTTTACGAGACCACTTTCCAATCTTAAATGTAAAAAATGTGAAAATGACTCGGAAAGTTGAGAGGTTAACTTTTGTTTTCAATAATAATTTGTTAACTAAATGAGTTACAACCCAACTTAATTCATTAGATTTACTTTGTTACATTTTTGTAAAGTAATATGGCTCAAAAAAGAACCGAAACAATAATTTTATGCTATAAGCTAATAAATGTTATTAACACATTTTTTTTAATAGCCAGATTAAGAAAAAACGTAAACAAATACAAATTTTTGTTTTGTTTTGCTAGACTCTCCATAATTACTGCAATGCTAAATTCACTTTTCCAACTTTATTCCCGCTGTGAATACTCGTAGAATTGAATGACTAGAAATTGGATTATCTTTGAGTGATAAAATTATGATGTACCCACTCTTTACACGTATTTATATTATGGAAAATTAATTTAAAAATGTAGCTATAGGAATCAGAAGATATAGTTATGTTTGTAAAATCCCAAATGGAGTCAGAAAAATCAGCGAGGATTACTGAATGGAAGGCAGACCTAAGAAAATGTGAAAAGATGATGTAGTGGAAGATCTTAAGAAGGTAAGATGCAGAAACTGGTGGACTATAACTACCAATAGGAAGAGATGCAGGCCAAAACCCACCCCGGGTTTTAGTGCCAACCGAAGAAGAAAAAGCTATGGAAATCACATATATTTGCTTGGTCGTTAATAACTCTATTTAGAATATTTGTAATAATTGTGAAGATGTTAAATTAGCACTTAGCACTGCAACTCCTTTTGCCTTTTTTAATAGTAACATTAATATCTGATTACAACAATGTAAATTATACCTATAGTTAACTGTAAATGGTCCTAAATAGGCAATTGTGCCGGAAGACAAAATTACGTCTCCTATAACGTTTCCAAGTAAAGCTTCGCATTGTTTTGCAGTGGCCGACCATCTGGCTTTTTCTCCACCTAAACCTCCAATCAGCTTTTCGGCTCTGTCCAATTTTTGGGCGCAAAGATTTATCTCGTCTTCCAAATCCTTCTTTTTTTTTGTTTCAGCAGCAAATTCATCGTTCAAAGCTTGCAGTTTGTCTGCAACCTGATGGTGAATTAAAAAAACTTTAATAGATAACCAGTTGGCTAATTAGGTTTGGAGTCGATTTTTATTGTTACGGATCAATGTCTGTAGAACAAAAAGTATGATCTTATGCATAAATGCAGAGTTTTATAATTTTAAAGAAAAGTTTACTCCTCGATTTTGTAGTTGAACATATTACATAACCTTTGAGTTTTATGACACGTTACTTTGGACCAATCTTGCATTAGGAGTAAAAGTGTGAATGAAAACATTTATCCAATGACTACTATAACTAAAGAAAAATTTGAAGTTTCATTTTATTTAATAAAATCTTTCTATAAATAATTTTTCTTTTACTGTCCAAGCCCGCTTCTTTTTAACGCGTTTATATTAGCTTCACCTGTATGTTTATAAGTTTGTGTGTAACTGACTCTTTGGCCTCGATTTTGCCCTACTTTAAGCAAATCAGATTAAATTTAAACTTTGCACACTTGTCAAAGACCGACGACAATGCAATAATTCGATTAAAATATCCGATTATCCTGATTAGTTTCGCCTGGATTCATAATGAGAGTAAAAGAGATAGAACTAGTGCGTGAACTACGTATGCGCGCAGTTCCTATGTCATATTATAATTCACCCAATCCAATGCACTGGTGAAAAACGTGCCAAAGGAAGAATGTCAAGAGGGTGAGTAAAACAAATCGAACTAAAAAGCGAAAAATAAATTATAGTTTAAAAAACTAAAAAGCACGCTTTTAGAATAAATCAAACTAAAAAGTAAAAAATATAAGAATAAAATTACTGACGAGAAAATTAATGTCACTGTTCTAAAAGCGTGGGGTGCTTTATATAACATTTTTTAATTAACTCTGCGCTTCGGAATGAAAGCACCCTACGCTTTTAGAAGTGACATTAATTTAGATGTCGAATCGAAGTGTCAAGAACAACTTTCCAACGAATGAGAACACTTTTTTGTGACGGTAACTTAAACCTTAAATTACGCAAGCGTATGGTTAAGTGTTTTATTTGGTCAGTTCTTGTGTATGGAACGCTGGACCTTAAAGGTTAGATCAATAAATCGGAAAGAAGCATTTGAAATGTGGATTCATCTTAGAATACAGCGGGTTCCGTGGACTGATCTGCTATCCAATGATGAAGTGTTGAGACGAGCCAGGGTGGAGAGACAAATAATGGTCACAGTGAAATGTCTTAAGATTTCTTACCTTGGCCACATCTTACGCGGAGAAAAGTATCATCTCCTCCAGATGATTATGACAGGAAAAATAGAAGTCAGACGGGATGATGAAAGAAGGCAAAGAAACATCAGAAAGTGGACAGGCATCCGGAACGCTGTTGACCTGATTAGGGTTGCAAAAGATAGAGACGCACTCTCTGCAGTAATCGCTAACGTCTGGGCGACCGGACATTGCACATGAAGAAGAAATTGCCAAAAGAAAATGATCTTTTTTCAACAAATACAAAATAACGCTAAAAATTAATTTATTCCTTACATATGGACCGCATAGTATACCTTACCTCTTTGAGCTGTGCTCGTTTCGCGTTCAAAGTATCCATTTGTGCAGCAAGTTCGGCTTCTGCTTCAGCCAATCGAGCTTTCTTCGGTGCGACGATTTTGATCACTCTATCGTATACCTCCATAGCTCTTACCCATTTGCAAAGGCCTTCACAAGCCGTGGATATAGTTTTTATTCGTTCCGGATCGAATTCCCTATCTGTCATATATCTGCAATAAAACGCCACTAATGTTAAATCGACTTTTATAAGAGTTAATGATAAAGATCAAAAACATGTTAGTTGCTAGTAGTCGCAATAAAATTAATAGAAAAGATGCAAAATGGCCCTAATTGTGGATTGTGTAGAGAGGGGCAAACCAGCCTTGATATCATTGGCAAATGTCCGAAGTACGCCGGACTAAGGCTGACTTTGCTGGGCTTAGCTTTACTTGGATCCGAGTAATTAAGGAAACCAGTTTAGACCGATCAAAAAATCGAATTTTTTTTTTGCATAAATTGTTAGTATAACTACTCAAGAAAATTTGAAAGCAAAATTCGCATTAGTTCCGATGCAACGAGCACTTAAGTGACCGCCCGTCGGTTCGGCGCCGAAGCACGCGGTAGCTAGAACGGAGCGGTCACTGAGGGGCCCTGGTTACCTGCCTCAATACCGTTGCACTACGGAATAATAGGGAGAGGGGGATTTCGGCAGATGTTCTTGTTTGACCTGGGGTAGAACTTTCTCGAACGTTTACGATATTTTGACAGAGCGTCGAGTTTGCCCAGTCTAGCTCCGGCTTTTCTTGTTTTAGCTTCATTTTATTTCAAACGCGTTTTTCTCGAAACGACATTTTTTTCAACTGGTGGGCATTCTAGCTCAAAAAGTTATTGACCAATCGTTCTGAAATTTGTAGTGAATATTCTTTATTCGATTCTAATCCATATGAACCTAATTTTGGGTTTATATTATTATTAAAATATATTTTTTATGCAAAAAATATCGTGCAAAAACATGACATTGTGTCTCCTCAAAAACTTGCAAGTTTTAATTTTTTTGATCACAAATAGGTTCATATTCTTAGAAAATACGTTGTTAACAAAAAAAAATGATTATTACAGATAAAAATTGCGACTACAGGAATGCCCACCAGCAAAATACTCGGATAGCAATCGTCCATGGACAGCACGTTCTAATAGCACTATTTCTGGCGGAAATAACTGGAAAAAATCCTACAGTATGCTTCAAAACATGAATAAAATATCCACCAAGTAAACATTTTCTGATTATTCCTTCCCTATATAAAAAATTTACGAAAAACACCAAAATTTTGGCCCCATAAACCGGTTTCCCCCCTTAAGACAATTATCCTCCTTTTTTGGAGGAAGGCGGTTATAGCGGATCGCTAATGGCTATTAAGGGGAGACACAATGGATTATGTCCGAGTGCCGTCGCCTGATTTCAGAAGAAACCACCCCCCAGCTTATTATTATTTGTTTTGCATTTTAAAATAATTTGTTTAAATGTAAATAAACTAATAAAGTTTTTCCGGTGAGCTAAATTTTTAACACAATCTTTTACTGTTACTAAGAAAAAATAGTACAAAAAACAAACCTGTCTCTAATCTTCTTCATTACAGGTACAGGTATGTTGTCTTTATCGTATGCTTTTAAATTTTCGAGAAACTTCATGTCCCCCAATATTTTTACAGAAGCAGACCAATAGTCTTCAACCATTTTCCCTGTAGAAGGATCTGGTTTTCGTTCGGGTTTTACCTGTTTCATCACGCATATCTAAAACAAATTTAAAAGTACTTCTGAATCCAAATTGTATGCAATACTTTTGTAAACAAAAACAAAAAGACTGGTGTGTGTACTTATTTAAGCGCGTTAGAAGTTATACTTCTTTGATGTAAGTTATTCTCTTTCTTCTGATCTAACCGTCGTAAGGGTGTAGTGACATCATGTCGCGACTCTTTGAACGAACTGCTTCCAGGACTCCCTATCTTGGGCATGATGAACGGCTTCGTGTGAGCGTCTCTTAGGTCTTCGTCCCTCGATTTTTTGTTCGATGATTAATTTTTTCATTCCCTCTGCTCTGGTGGCAATGTATCCAAAATATTTGAGGTACTGTTAACTGACAACGGTCGACAATCTTGTTTGTATGTCCAGTTGTCTTAGAATCGATTCATTGGTGCGGCAAGCAGTCCATGGTATTCGAAGAAGCCGTCTATAGCACCACATTACCAATGTATCAATTCTTTGTCGATCTGCTATTTTCATTGTCCAAGTCTCTGCTGCATATGTCGCGATAGGAAAAATGAGTGATTGGACCAGCCTTACCTTGGTTCTTCCGGTTATTGCGATATCACTCCAGATGCGGGTCAGTTTCGCTGTAGAGTTTCTCGCCATCGCTATGCGCCTTTGGATTTCGTGCTCACATTCGCCGGTGTTCGTCACAATAGATCCTAGATACTCGAAGCGGTTGACAACTTCGAAGTCAGCAATCCTTGTGATGTATGGGCTATTATTGTTAAGGCGATCTACGATCATCAACTTGGTCTTAGATTTGTTTATTTCGAGACCATATACTGCGCTTTGGTTTTCTAATCTTTGCATTAGAGTTCGCAGTTCACTCTCGTCTTTAGCTATTATCAAGGTATCGTTAGCGTATCGCAAATTGCTAATTTTTTTACCGCCAATTGCAATTCCTTCATTTCAGTTCTCGAGGATCTCTCTCATGACATACTGGAGTGGAGACAGAATGCATCCCTGTCTCATTCCAGAAGCTGTTAAAAACTCGCCTGAGAGGTTATCATTGACTCTTACCGTCGATGTGCCGGAAGAGTTTGAAGGTTTAAAGAATAAACTGTAATTTTAAAACTATTTTTTACGTAAAAGTAAAATGAAACCAAATCAAGAATTTACAAGGCAATAGTAAGACCAACTATGACATACACGGCAGAAACTCGACCAGACACAACGAGAACTAAACAACTTCTAGAAACAACTGAAATGAGATTACTTCGAAGAATAACTGGAATGAGCACATCAGTAGAATGGACAATGAAACAATAGTCAGAACAGCTCGCGACAAATCACCAATGGGCCGCAGGAGTTTAGGACGCTCCCGAAAACGATGGAGCGACAACTTAGCAGTGCAATAGGCAGAGGGACGATGAAAAGAAACGGCGATCCGCCTAGATTAAAGAGAGAAGAAGAAAAAGAACAATATTACTATGAATTAAATCCATGAAACTTACATGAGCTTTCCCAAACATATTTTTTTAGTGGATCCATTATTTTGCCGGTAAGCGTATGTGATGGCCAACTTCATACTGTCGGATTGACCGTAACGGTGTGCGCGCGCAGCTTCCAATTTTACTCTGAACAAAACGCTCCAAAAGAAGTATAACTTCATTAATATTTAATGTGTAAATAAAAATTGTAAATTTTATAATACTTGAATTGAATTATATTTAATTTAAAATTTGAAACACATATTGGTAGTTATTTGCTTACAGCTTCCATAACCAATTTGACGCCCGACGGAGGATTTTTCATGGACTTTACAACTGTGATATCGGCGGGTTTTAAAGTATTTAAAGCCTCCACTGCAGCCTCCAACGCAGGAATAGCTTCAGACAAGTCCGACTCACAATCGTCCTTAATTGCTTGAGCAGCGGCCGCAGCTTCATTTGCCACGGCTTCGTCAGCACCTACAATCTAAAATTATCACAACTATATTTTTGCTACATTATTTTCGTTTCTTTTAATGAATATTAAAATAAATTAGAATATTACTTCTTTTTGTTTCTCCACGATAACTGTGTCCTGTTCGATTTTTACCATCAACTTTTCCGTTTTCGCTGAAGCCACAATCAACTTTGGTTGCAATGCGGTCAATTCGTTTTGCATTAATCCAACTTGACTGGCAGCAAAATCCAATTTTTCAAGCCCTGTCTCGTACCTTATAATGTGAAAAGACATTGAAATTAAATCACAACAAATTGGCAACATAACTTTGACAATATCCCTCATCCAATAACACTGAGGCCATCACTACCTTCTGTTCAGTTAAATTCTTTGCTCGATTTATTTATTTTTTAGGGTCAAAAATTAAACAGTCTACCACAAAAAACGTATTACTTTTTAAAAACAATTTAACATATTCCTAAAAACTGCAAATTTAAAAGAATTGTTTTAATAGCTGTTATTAACAACGAAACAAAATATGCATACATGATACAAATGATACAAAGAAAACAAGATATAATATTGCGCAGGTGGGCGGAGCCTCAGTAAGCATATTGCTACGTCACGCGGAGAGTAAAAAATTAGAAGTGTTTGTATAGTGTTCATTGTGTTAGTTTAAGTTTGTCGTGAATTAAACTAACTTTCAAATAAAAACTGAGTTTTACTGGAAATAAAATGCGTTGTGCAATGGTTGGATGCAGTTCAGATAACCAGTCGAAGAATTTTTATAAAATGATCATGCATAGCTTTATGAATAGCCAGAAAGTGTCAAAAAGGCACGACTGTCTGTGCATAGAGGCGTGTTGGTTCCTACACTTATAAATAGGATTAATGCTGCGGAGATAAGTAGTATAAGAAATATGGCCGGAGTGACTCGGTTGTATAAAGTAAAGAATAGTGAGATAAGAGAACGCTGTGGTGTAAAAGAAGATGTGGTTACAAAGATAGATAAAGGAATGCTTAGATGGTTTGGACACGTAGAAAGGATGGATGAAGAAAGATTGACTAAACAAATTTATAAGACGAGTGTGAATGAACAAGTCGGTAGAGGTCGATCTCGACGAACATATCTCGACCAGATTAACATTGTTTTGAAGAAAGGCCAGGTCAAGAGTACCAACAACCAACGAGCATGTATGAGAGCACTGATGAAAGTAGAGGAAGCAAAAGATGTGTGTAAGAACCGTAGCAAGTGGAATGAAGTGGTCTCTGCCTATGGAAAAAAAGGCGTGACTTTATGTAAGTATGTATGATCATGTTTTTTCGCTTTCCTGGCTATAAAAACTTGCAGAAGCTTTGGGTAACTGTTTGCAGACGCCAAGGAAGTTTCAATGTGAATACTGCAAGACGAGCATGCATAAGAGCCCTGATGAAAGTAGAGGAAGCAAAAGATGTGTGTAAGAACCGTAGCAAGTGGAAGGAAGTGGTCTCTGCCTACCCCTACGGAAAAAAGGCGTGACTATATGTATGTATGTATGTATGCATATTAGTAATATTTGTATGCAAAATATGATGACAATATTTCATAAAAAGAGATAGTTTCCTAAAACAAAAATAGGATTTGGAGAATTTTAACCTTGTGTCAGTATTGAGAGAATGGCATTGAAGACGCTACAACAGTGAAAAATTATTGTTAGTAACAATCAAGCATTGTTTATAACAATTGAATATTGTTACTAAAGATGATTATTGATCATAATATATAAAAAAAAATTTTAATTGTTATAAACAATTGAAAATAGCTTCCGCTTTTGAAATGAAATGAATGAAAAAGTTTGAAAGAATACGGTTGACATAAACAGAATATGGTTAATGACAATTATAATTTGTTATAAACAATTTGAAATCGTTTTTTATAATAATAATTATAACAACAAAACATACGGTATTTTTTAATTCTTTGCACCGGGAAATTGGTCGTGTGGACCTCTCGGGTCGCCCCCAGACCGCCGGAGAGCACTGATATTTTTGACATGTTCTGGCTGGTCATAAAGTTACGCAGGGCCCCATTCATTTATTGCCTGGGCAAGAGCTTTCGCTTCATGTCACAGGCATACTTTTTGTCTCTCGTATACTTTAAACCCAAGTATATAAACTTATTCACTTTTTTCACTCTCTCTTCTTCAATCAGCACCATGCATTTTGTCATGCTTGCTTAGATTAGGTTAGGTTAAAACAGCGGTTCGAAGGGAATCCACCTAGGCCTTTTGGCCCATTGTGATACCGTGATGGACGACGGTGCCTTCCCCCTCTACCGCATGAACCAGTTGTAACTTTTAATGAACAGTGTGAGGTCTTTAATGCTAACTGAGCTGAGATCAGATAAGTCATCAAAGTTCGGTTGCCCTAGTATGGAAAGCCGTTAATTTAGCGACAAAGTTTACTATTGTTTGCTTATTAATTTTGTAGAAAATGATTTAATTTGACGATGAGCAGTTTATAAAAATAATTCGTCCCGATTGGAGCTTTATGTATCGTACGCGGTTACCTTCTTTGTTGTAAAGTTATTTGTTCTACTTTAAGAGCAAATAAAGATATAAATGTCTGGATTAGTTCCAAATATGCGGTAGCTGTAATGTAAGTTTTCCTTTTTTGTTCGGTAAAAAATAAATCTGATACTTCTTGAACGGTAAGGTGAAAATGTTTGCAAATATTAACGCAAATTTCAACCATTTCTTGATTTATGTTCGTTCTACCCAAAAACATGTGCGCCACCTGGAAAACATAAAAAAATTCTTAAGCCACTGCAATAAAAAAATATTATATTTAGAGTATAACGACTAATCTACCGTGCCTGTCAATCAATCTCTATTAAGTAGCAGGGGAGTTATGTAAACCGAATAGTAATCTACGGAATTGGAAAATTCCACGACCAGGAACTGTGAATGCAGTAAAATATCGCAAAATTTCTGCAACTGGTACCTGCCAATAAGCGGATTTAATAATCTTAAGTGGTAAGATAGTGTACGTTCCTTAGTTTATTCAAAAGTTACAAGGTAAGTGGTAACTATCCCTTTATTTTTTACTAAAATATGTTGAACCTTATTCTTCCCATGTCAGGGCATAAACATAGTATATGTTCAGCAGTTTCGTCTTCCACGCAGCAAAACCGACAGTCCGTTTGTTGGTTCAGATCTATCTTTCTGAGGTGGTATCTTAGATGACAGTGTCCTGTAAGCAGTCCTGTTAGAATACGCAGGTCATTTCTGCTCCATTCTAGGATCTGCTTAGTTGTGTTTCTCGAGGGTTTAGGTAGAAATGCCTTCGAGTGAGTTAACCCTGGTATATCGGACCAGTACGTGAGTATTTTCCTCTCCACCCAGTCCGAAATAATTGTTTTGGCGGCACTTGTGGTGACTCCAAAAATCGGTTCTGGTCCAGTGAATGCAGATCGGCCCCCTGTTTGGCAAGGGTGTCGGCTTTTTCTTTTCCCTCCACCCCCTGGGTACCCTGTTGTTCGCACCAAGGTACTCTAAGGATTCGATGCAATTCCATACAAGTTTAGAATTTATCTTGTTGCAGTTCAGTGCTTTTAAAGCAGCCTGGCTGTCTGATATTATACTTATGTTTTTTTTGCTAGAGGTCTGTTGGTCAACTCTCTTGCACAAAATTCGGTAGCGAAGACTTCAGCCTGAAAGATTGTAGCATACCTGTCAAGACTGGTAGATATTTCAATCTTTGGTTTCCGGCTGAAAACACCGGCACCAACTCCATCTGGGGTTTTTAATCCATCTGTGTACATTACGTAATCAGTCTCTGGGAAGATGATTTCTCCCCTCACCCATTCGTCTCTCTTTGGAAAGAGGACTTTTAACGACTTTTCTACGTGTATTTTTGTGGCAAGTCAGGAACCATCCCGAGAATTTGGTGGTTTTTTGTTTCACTCAGTATCCCGGAGTGATCCCCGAGTTGCTTTCCATTAATTTGCCTTTCTAAAGTTAGGAATCTGTAGGAGACTATCCTGGTCTCCCTCTCTAAGAGAATAACTGGTGATACAGGTAATATCGTTGTATAATTGGTGTAACTTTACAAGTAATAACGTGTTCCGCGATATCAGTACACCCAAGGGTAGAACCCATAAGACCACGATTCCTACTTACAACCGCATCTAAACGTATTTTTTTGCCTTTTAAAAAGTCAAAAGGCAAAATACCATTCTTTAAAGTATATCCATGAGTTGGTTGAAGATGACTGTGATCGCAGAACTGAATTCTGCGAGTACATGATGAATTAAAACGATAATAAAATAAATAATTTAATTAATAACGTCTTATTTTCAAAAGAGCAACGTTTTATTTGAACGGGCATGTTAACCGACAAAACACCCGATAATGGTCTAATAAAAATCCAAATTGGATGCAAAGACCACAAAAAAATAAACGTATGGGCTAGTATTGTGAGAAATACAATTATTGGTCCATATTTTTTATCAAAATTTAAGACTTTTATTAGGATTTTCTGCAAAATACATTAATTCCTGATTTGACACAGCTTTTCCCTAATATCCAAATTGCCAACACTTAAGACCGCATAATATGGTTTCAACAGGATGGCGCACCGCCACATTTTGCTATAGCTGTGCGTCAGTTTTTAAACAGAAAATTTCCAGATCGATGGATCGGAAGAAGGGAAACAGTGGAATGATTCACTAGATGACCCGATCTTACCTAATTAAACTTCTTTTTATAGGGTTATTTAAAATCTAAAGTCCACAGTAATAGACCTAAAAGCTCGAATTAGACAGGAAATGTAGAAAGTAACACCCGCTATGCTACAAAACATTAAAGACGAATTTGTTACTAGGTTAAGTCATTGTTTAGTGATCAATAGAGAACTTTTCTTGGTTTATTTTTGTTTAAGTGTACAGTGCAACAGAAGTAGCTTGGCGGGCGACTAGCCTCTAAAATAACAAATATTCGGCTCAATATACTTCACATTCGTAAACTTCTTCCTCCGATTGTACTTGAGACTCACGATTACTGGAAATTTCGTCGTCGCCGATCGGATCGTTATTCGAATGTTTTCGTTGTGCGCAGATTTGTGTGTTCTTCGCCCGCCAAGCTACTTCTGTTGCACTGTAAGTTTAGTCTTTATAAATTATGTTGTAAATAATTTGTCATAAACAACATTTGCATTTCTGTTCACCCTGTACGAATTTTAATGAATTTGTGTTACAATTTTGGAATCAGATCAGCAAGGGAAATCCGCAAATTAAAAAAAAGGGGTGCTTAATTTAAAACAACTGATGCTGACGTCAACATTCAAAGGTTATTCACCCTGTATGATGGATTATTCTTTAAAAAAATAGTAAATAAAAATCAAAAATCAATCTGTTTCGGGATTTTTTCATATTACTGTTTATTTAGCAAATAATGAATGTATGCGTTACTTTATGGACGCACTGTATTATCATTACGATATAGGTTAATTGTAAATATTGTCTACCTAAAGAGATTATACATTATTTGTGGATTAAAATAATTACAATATTTGAGAGAAGAATATATTTAAAAAATTTTGAAATAAATTGGTATTTTTTTTAAATTTAATATAAAATTCTATTTTAGAAATTCTCCGCAACTGATTTATGGTGTTATATTGGAGTTTATAGCATATTTCACGAATATACGGTGGTTTCGAATTACCAGTATTTAACTGTACATTTAAGAAGTACGAAAGTATATTCTCCTAATATTTTTAAACAAATTTTATAGGTAACGAATTTTATTTTATAAGGGACTTCTTGTTTGTTTGTTAGCACGGTTAATTTTGCAACCAAATCTGTTCTTAATGACTTTATTTATTGTACATAATAAGAGATGTAGGTAAGTAATCCAAACAAGTTTCACTAATTAACTAAGCTATTAAGCTTGTTGGATATTTTGTTAGATTTCTATAAAAGTAATTAGTAATCCTAGGTTATTATTGTAATGGGTACCAACATTAAAATCGTATAGTACCGATTTTTAAGAAATGAGAAACAAGAGAGTTCTTTATTTGTTTATCTGGACGAAACTTGGATTTTTGCTAAAGGTGGAACAAAAAGTATTTGGCAGAACGATAACATAAAGTCTATAAAACACACCGACGGTGAAGAAAAAAGACACATTATTGTGCATACAGGTGAAAAGCACGGTTTTGTTGATGGGGCGGATCTTTTATTTTCTTTAAAATCAAAATCGGTCGATTATCATGACAATATGGATACAAATATTGTGAAATGGTTAAAAGAGAAACTATTACCATCGTTACATGAACCATCTGTCATTGTATTAGATAATTCTCCGTACCATTCGTAAATTTTAAATAAGCAATTAACAAACTTCTGGACGGTAAAAAAAATAAAAGAATGATTAACGAACGAAAATATTTCATTTCCACAGTATTGCTTCAAGTCAGAATTATTATCGATAGCTAAAAGGCACGATAGGGAAAAAAATTACAAAGTGGATCAAATTATACTCAGTTATGGACATCATGAGCTAAGAATTCCGCCTTATCATTGCCAATTTAATACCATTGAGTATATTTGGGGAATACGCAAAATTTATTATGACAATCACATTGGATCTAATGGTTACAGTGTTAAGGCTGTTTTGGAAACCTGGCAACGAACACTTAATACTGCCACTCCTGAAATTTGTGAAAATGTGTCACAAAATGTGAAAATTTAATAGAGGAATGGTGGGTTCATGGAAGCTTTACTTGCTATAAATAAAATAGTGTTTTGGTCTAGTGACACTTGCAGTTTGTGTTTAAAATTATAAAGACTATTAAAGATGAATATACTACTACTTATTTAAAGAATTAAAAAAAGAAATGGTAGTATATAAATAAATTACTTTAAATATAATTACTTTAAGTTATGTTTTTTTAAATCAAATATATTTCTTGTTATTTATAATTGTAAAATCTCACCCTTTCCAATGCGTCATCGGGCCATTTCTGAAACCAGTCGATAGTACAGCAATTAATCAAAGATGGAAACATTCTGCATCTCACACGAAAAGATTCGCCAATCGGTGATAAGCACAGTGCAACATGTAAACTTCTTCTTATTCTTTCGATAAAGAAATTATATAAAGCCAATGGCGTAGCCTCCATTTTTCTACCCTGTTGATATTTAAAGATGATTAAAAATGAAGCTTTACTTTTTTATGTTTAACAATGCATCATACATACATACATATCTCTGTCTTCTTCTGCCAAACCCAACATTCACCACCGTACATAAGTGTAGGAACCAACACAGCCCTATGCACAGCCAGACGTGCCTTTTTTGACACTTTCTGGCTGTTCATAAAGCTATGCAGTGCCCCATTAATTTTTTTCCTGCTAACACCCTTCGCTCAATGTCACAGTCATACTTTCCGTCTCCCAAAAACTTTAAACCCAAGTAAACAAACTTGTTTAACTCTCTTCTCTTTCAATTAGCACCTTGCAGTTTGTCATGCATTCTTTTTTCTCAAAAACCATTACTTTCGTCTTGCTTACATTTTATTTTCAGGGCATCATGCATAACTGTAACCATCACCTGCAACTCCTCTTTAGATGACGCTAATATGACTTGATCATCAGAGTAAAGGAGGAATTTCACGATCAAATCATTCATTTTCAATCCATACGTACTCTCTTTCAAATCGTTTAATCAATCGTCTATGTATAAGTTAAACAATTATAGCGAATCCACATATCCGTGTCTAACACCTTTTTTGATGTTAAACTAGTCCATGTAAGCTGTTTATCCTGACAGAAGCAGTGGAATCCTCGTATTAAATTACCGCTCACCCCATACACAGACAATGTCGACCACAATTCACTCCTTACCACTCTGTCATAGGCCTTTTTCGAATCTATGTTCGCAATAAAATATCTTGCTAATGTACACGTACCTTATGACCTTATGACTTCTAGCCAAGAATGCATAAAATATTTTAAAATTGTAGTACTATTTATATCATGCTTATACATACTTACACTTTCTTTTAGTACGCCTTGCATTTTTTCCAAAATGTCTGCTTTTTCGTCCGGTGCGTACAAATTGGGCACGTCGCCGGTGTTGAGGATGGTGTTAATGTCTTCAACGAAACCTTCGTCCGCTACTTGGGTATCGGCAAACAGGAATAAAATAGGTTTGCCTTCGATTCCGGCGCGTATTAATAACTTTTTCAAATCATCTCTCCATTCAGAAGTACCGTATGTTCTTGTTAATTCGATCTAAACAAATAAAAATGATAAACAACATTAGAACAATAAAGAATCTTATTTTATGTATAAACTAAGTATACCTACATTAAAAATCTTTTGCATTTATTTCTCAAACGAAAAATTTAAAAATGTCTTAAATATTTCGATAGATTTCAAAAAATCCAGCAGTATTGTTGAACGGTAACTTCCTTCTCCAAAAGAATGGAGTAAAATACTTGGGAATTCATCCAGACAGACGTCTCACTTGGGCAAAACATATTTGGTACAAAAGATTACAACTTGGGTTGTTATACAGAAAAATGTACTGGCCAATAGGTCGCTCGTCTCAACTATCAGTACTCAACAAAGTTCTGGTATATAAAACCATAAAAAAACCCTATGGTCATATGTAGTACAACTCTGGGGATTAGCCAGCAATTCAAACATTATGAAAATTCAACGTTTCCAATCTAAACTACTCAGAGCCGCAACAAATGCCTCCTGGTTCATACCAAATAACGTGCTCCACCACGATCTACATATCCCAACAGTTATTGAAGAATGTTCTTAATTATCCCTGCGATATCAAAAAAGACTTAGTGTTCACCCAAACATGTTGGCTAAGGATCTGCTTATTTAACAACCGCGAAAAAGACTAAAACGGTACGACCCACTAGACCTACCTCAACGTCACTAGAAAGTTTTAGTGCACCAATTCCTGGTCTCCATAGTGCAGTGCGTGTTGTGCTCTCGTTCTAGATCATAGTTCTTAAGTTCCAGTTGACAGTACTCAGTTATATGTAAACAAAACTAATGCAACATACGCATTACTCGCTAGGAGGGATATCACTGGATAATTTTTGCATTTGTTAACCTAAGTACTTATTGTTTTGTAAAAGATAGTTGTATATTTCATGGAAGTTAATTAAAAAAAAAAATTTAAAAAAATCTTGTTTTCAAATTCACGTTTACTTTTTGGGATAAAAATAAAAGAAGCTGTTGTGTTTTGTACCTCAAAGATTGTGCATTCTGCCATAAACGCTGCTAATTTTGCGGAACTGTGTCTACCCGAGCCTCCGACACCCACCAAAAGAGCGTTACCATTAGGTTGAGTTATTACTCTTGACACTCTCGAAACGTGCTCTATGGCGAATTTGAACATCACCAAATTCATGGGTGTTTTTGATATCATATTATGCTCGCTGAGATAATATTCCATTTTTAGAATTAAATCTTCCATATCTAAAATCTAATTAACAAATTGGTGAAAAGATTATGAAATTTTAGGTAAATTGGAAATATCGACAATATATTAAATCATGCAAATTGCTATAATGTATTACTTTTAATATTTTTGTAACGAAGTTCCTTATCGCACCAACTATAACTGCGCAACCGGTGCGAACTTATTGGCTGCTTTGAACCAATAAGCGCGCACCTATGACTGGGCACAGCCCATAGCATACGCGCTATGGATAACCGTCTACACTACTTGTACTTGTGTACTTATATAGGTATATGTTTATTTTTAACAAAACACATACTGCGTAACCTCTTTGCGAATTGTTTGTAAACACTTTTGTTGGTTGAAAATAACTCTCGTTATAGGTTAATATACATCAATAAGCATTGTGATAGTGGCTTAGAAGATAATAACAATGACGCCAGGTAAGTGTCAGAGTTAAAATGCAACAATATGTGAATAATTTTTTTTTAACCTAAAAATTTTATGTTACGACTTTTTTATTTTTCCTTTTTAACCTTTGTTGGAGAAATGGTAGCGTACCAGACGACTGGTGCAAGGCTGTTATCGTGCCACTTTACAATGGAAATGTTCGCAGCAGAACTGTAAGAACTACCAAGGTATTAGTTTACTCAGTATAGTCGGCAAACTTTTTGCAAAGATATTGATTAAAAGAGTGACGAATGAAACTGAGAAGATGTTATGGGATGAGTAAGCAGGATTTAGAAGAGGAAGGATTCCACTGCTTGTGTCAGGATAAACGGAGCTTACACGGACTGGTTTAACATTGAAAAAGGTGTGAGACAGGGATGTGTGGCTTCACCATGGTTGTTTAACGTCGCCGACGATCTACTCATATTAGCGTCATCTGAAGAGGAGTTGCAGGCGATAGTTAATGTTATGCATAATGCCCTGAAAATCAAAGGGATGAAATGAAAATAAATGTAAGTAAAACAAAAGTAATGGTTTTTGAAAGAGAAGAAAGCATGACAAACTGTAAAGTTCTGATTAAGGGAGAAAGAGTGAAACAAGTAAATGAGTTTG
Organism: Agelastica alni; assembly: GCA_950111635.1. Classification (NCBI taxonomy): domain Eukaryota; kingdom Metazoa; phylum Arthropoda; class Insecta; order Coleoptera; family Chrysomelidae; genus Agelastica; species Agelastica alni. The sequence goes on from OX467710.1 coordinate 71,057,458, forward strand.
TATACTTATGTTCAAAGTTTACGAGATGGAAAGTATGACAGTGACATTGAACGAAGGGTGTTGGCAGAAAAACAAATAAATGGGGTACTGCATAGCTTTATGAATATCCAGAGTGTCAAAAAATGCACGTCTGGCTGTGCATAGAGAAGTGTTGGTTCCTACACTTATGTATGGTAATTAATGTTGAGTTTGGCAGAAGAAGCATGAAAATCAAATTAATTATGTGAAGATGAGTAGTCTGAGAAGTATAGCCGGAGTGAATCGGTTGTATAAAGTAAAGAATAGTAAGATAAGGGAACACTGTGGTGTAAAAGAAGATGTGGTTACAAAGATAGATAAAGGAATGCTTAGATGGTTTGGACACGTAGAAAGGATGGACGAAGGAAAATTGATGAAACAAATTTATAAGGCGAGTGTGAATGGACAAGTCGGTAGAGGTCGATCTCGACGAACATATCTCGATCAGATTAACATTGTTTTGAAGAAAGGCCAGGTCAAGAGTACCAACAACCGACGAGCATGTATGAGAGCACTGATGAAAGTAGAGGAAGCAAAAGATGTTTGTGAGAACTATAGCAAGTGGAAGGAAGTGTTCTCTGCCTACCCCTACGGGAAAAACGCGTGACTATATGTATGTATGTATTTTTTATAGCCAATTAGTTGATTAAAAAAACATCAAAAAAAAGCAACAATGCCAAAAAATGCAAAAAAGAACCGAAAGGAACTTCGTTCCATCTGAGTGTTCCACGACACTAACACACTTTTTTATGGACAGATACTATAAAAGTAAATTAGCCTTAATAGTTTTCTATAAGATTAAAATTAAAATTATTCTTAAGACTTAATAACAAAACTGTAACGTTGAAAAACATAAATTATGGTGTAAGTAGCGTAGTAGCGTGTGTTGCCTTCTCTATTTCGGATCATAGCATTTATACGTCTAGGCATGCTTCTAATTAAATTTTTGATGAAATCTTGAGAAATTTGTTCCCATGCTGTGATAACCTCATTTTTAAGTTTCTTCAGGTTTCTAGGTAGAGGTATTTGATGTTCAACATTTTTCTTAAAGTGATCCCATAAATGCTCGATCGAATTTAGATCCGGGCTTATTAATGGCCACTGCATAACTGCCACAACCACAGCTTCAGTGATTTGCTGTCAATACGAACGTACATACAATCTGTTTATGAAATGGAGAAAAAACAAACAAACAGTGTCATTCTCAGAGAATGTGTTACTTGCATATTTCCAAGAACTATCTACAAAAATGAAATCCTTATCTTTGTGGGCAATTTATTCTATGCTAAAAATAACAATAAACGTAAAACACAATATTAATGTGAGCAAATATCCGAAATTGTCTGCATTCCTGAAACGCAAATCAGACGGATAGTTCGTAGAAAAAGTATAGTATTTTACACTCGTTTATAAACTCTAGACACTTAACACTCGTTACTAAAGCAACGTTTATAACACTTGTTACATAATATACTATTATTTCACTGTATGTCGTTATGCATTGGAGTAATCGTACGAGTATTTAAGTAGTACTAGACGATTATTGTTTGAAAAGGTTTTTTAAAATAACTAAATTTTTGCATTTTTGACCAACATACCTCATCATATATCTTTGGATCTGCATCTGGATTAATATAATTACCATAAAATAGGTTGCGCATATGTTGAGGACCTATTATTTCATCTTCAGGGACAATCACACTACACGCTTTAGCAAACTGTTGCCTAAATCCTTGGTAACAAGCCTCTTTAACAATATCGAATAGTTTTAATCTGCAAATAAAATAAACCACTACTTTAGGAACTTGTATTAGCACAACGTGCATAATATAAAGGGTGTTTCATTAAGAATTAATCATAGAGTAACTGGAAAATCTTTATAGCATATTGCACGAACATACGGTGGTTTCAAAATTTTTATCATTAGAAACTCGATAACCAGTAGGTATTCAACTGTACATTTAAGAAGTATGAAAGTAAATTCCTTTAATATTTTTAAACAAATTTTACTAATTAACTAAGCTATTAAGCTTTAATTTGGCTTGTTTTTCGATTATGATGACTATAAATCTGATGCTTGATAATACCGTAAGTACTACATGATTAAACATATTTATTAAATTTGTACTGATAGTTTATTTTTGTTGGATTCCCATTTAACATTATTAAATATGTGCTTATTTCTAACCAAAAACTCATCAAAAGCTACATCAACCTATATTGGTAAAATGAGCTATAGATTATTTTTGGTTCAGCATTTAAATCTTTTCTCTAAGAAAGTAGATGTATTCTTTTGATTGTCCAGACTTCTTAGGAGGTGTTGTATCTTGTTAAATTATATGTTAATTATGGAAAATGGAAAACTCCGTAGTTTATGTCTCGATAAAACTCCATATTTTATGACCGAATATTCTAAAATACAGAATTAGTCACAATTAGTTACAAGTAGTCGGCTGTTGATGCAAGGTCTCGACTTGTTTTCATTTTTTTTTATTAAACTAGTTGTTAAACTCTTAAACGAAAACAAATATACAATCAGCCAGGACTGATTTCCCTCATAAAGGCACAAAGGTTGAGATGGGCAGGAAGACGACCACTTGGAAGACCGAGATTAAGGTGGCGTGATAATATAACATCGTACCTCCAGAAAATGGGTAACGGGAATGGTCTAGAAGTTATGGAAGACCGAGACAGATGGAGGCAAATTGTTGCCTTAGCCATAGCCCATCGGGGGCTGTAGCGCTACGAAGTAAGTAAGTAAGTTGTTAAATTCTTGCCACCTTTTATTTATTTTAAAAAAGGTGACTACAACATTCAAGCTAGTTTAATACGTTAATCTTTGTATTAAAATTTACAGATACAATTAAATTTGTTCGAGTTTCTTTCATGCTTTTTAGTAATTTTATTATTTATTATCGCGCTACATTATGAATACTTTAGCCTACAACAAAATCTATCTTGGTTTTTTATCAATGATCATCTAGTTTTAAACTAGCATAAACAGTGTAAAATTAAAGAAAAATGTTCTGATTTATTTTCCAATATTTTTATGACAGTCTTGCAGCAACAAATTAACAATATACTCTCATGAAATTTATTTTTGCTAATTTTTCACTGCTAGCTTGATAGAGTTTAGCAAAAATGACCAAAATGGCTTTATGTACCATGTCCTCCCAGAACTTTAATCACCAACACATCCAATTTTGTTCACCGCCATCCTGAAAAGTGTGCTCCAATTTTGTTCACCGCCATCCTGAAGAGTGTGCTTAAGTTTACGCCACACCAATCGCGTAAATTCTTTAGCCATGATGTTTTGCGTCTACCTGGACCACGCTTGCCAGCCATTTTACCCTGCATGATGTTCTGCAGTAGTCGGTATTTCGCGCCTCTCATTACATGACCGAAGTATTCTAATTTTCTCCTTTTGATGGTGCATGGGATTTTACTGTTTTTATTTAGATGTTTAAGTATATCTAAGTTTCGGACTTTATCCATCCATGATACTTTTAGGATTCTCTTGTAACACCACATCTTAAACGCTTCCAGTCGCCTCATACCATTACTATTTATTAAAGTCCAAGTCTCCACTCCGTAAAGCAAAATTGAAAACACATAACAGCGCAACAAACGGATCCTCAAAGGCAGTCTAAGATCTCTACTGCAAAAAACTTTTCTCATTTTGTGGAACGCTGCGCGAGCGTACTCTATTCTTGACCGGATTTCCGTAAGATTGTCTCCATCGCTATTTATTAGACATCCGAGGTACTTGATCTGTCTAACCTGCTCTAGTCTCACACCTCTGACTGTTACAGTAGCTGTTTGCTTATTACCAGAACTTTGGTTTTCTTGATATTGATATTATGTGCTACTGCACATTTAGCAGTGATCCTATCGAGCAAGCACTGTAAATCCTCTTCATTGGAGGCCAGAAGTACCGTGTCATCCGCATATCGCAAATTGTTTATGACTTCGCCATTAACTATAATGCACTCCATTCTTTTAGAGATTGCCTCCCTGAATATTCTTTCCGAGTAGACATTAAATAGTAATGGCAATCAAATACATCCTTGCCTATCACCTCTCTTAATGTTGACTGATTCTGAGTGGGTGCGAACATCCTTCCCATCCAATCCAATATCTTTTAAGACTTCTGTAAGCACATCATACTTGAGTCGATCAAATGCCTTCTAAAAATATATGAAACAAATATAAAAGTCAACCGACATATCTCGACATCTCTGAGCAAGCACGTTCAGCCCGAACATAGCCTCCCTTGTACCGAACCCGTTACGAAACCCGAACTGCGACTCACTAAGGTACTCTTCACATTTGTTATATATGTGGCAATGAATTGCCTTTAAAAAGAATTTAAGTAGGTTAATTATCAAGCTGATGGTCCCGCACCAAAATGGATAGTAAGTTGAATATAATTACCTGTCATCATCGTCTATAAGCCGATCATGAAATACTCTATACGTTTCGTGTACCCATAACCTTATGAACTTATCTGGATCGTCCATACGCTGAGGGGGAGTTTGCAGAAGTCCGTTTATTACCCTTGAAAAATCTCGCAACGAAAAGGTGTAATGCGATTTTGAAGGCGTGGGTAGAAATTGCTGTATGGCTGCTTTGTATACTTCCGAAGTTGCGGCACAGCAAAACTAACAAAAGTAAATAATATATTTGGTAAAATTAATAAAATACTCCATGGTAAAATCTTATTAATCAAGAGATGCTACAATTAGGGTAGTTCCATGGTGAACCCACTTTTCGACATATTTTATGAATTCATCATGTAAAAGATGTAAAGGTGTGGTTGTGTGGTAACCAATTCGGTTTAATCGGCACTCGACATCCACCTTTTCGGTACAACCTAGAACCTACCGATTTCAAAAAAATCTCACCCTATACAACCATGCGGTAAACTGTAATCTCTAGAGGTGAGCCACAATAGACCTACTAAGGGTCGCAGTGGAGGGGCGACCATGCCCCACTCACATGATACCTAACCTAACCTAGCGTTGAGTAGAACACCAGCACAAATCCATTTCGTAGAAGAGCTTTTATAATATGTGACACATTTAAGATTTGGTTTAAGAGATAAAGTTAAAATGCAGGTTAATGTGATGTTCAAAACCGTGGATTGGTATACTTTAGAAAACACCAACAATGATCCATTTCGTTGAAGAGCGTTTATTCTTTTTGACACAATTGAGATTCTTTTTAGGAGATAAAATTAGAATGCAGTTAATGTGATGTTCAAAACCGTGGATTGGCGTACATTTTATGGAAAACAAAATTTATTTAAATAAAACTTAGCGTAAGTAGAACACCAGCACAGATCTATTTCGTTAAAGAGCTTTTATAATGTTTGACACATTTTAGATTTGGTTTAAGAGATAAAAATACAGGTTAATGTAATGTTCAAAACCGTGGAGTAGAATATATTTAATAGAAAACAAAATTTATTTAAAAAACCCGCAGCTCCAAATTCACGAAGACATTGCCCAACTAGGTGAGAGGTTACGTTCTAGGAAACCCTCAGTTCAAACTCTGGAACACGAATGGGCAAAAGAATGGCGAAATAAAGTATCTCCTGACACCTACAACAACATCCGTACAAACGAAACAGTTCCTGGCTCTGCTCTACCAAGAATAACATGGTGCTGCCTAAACCGCATCCGCACAGAATGCGGCGTGTATGCAGATTCTCTCCATAAATGGGGGAAACTCGAAAGTAACGCTTGCGACTGTGGAGAACGATAGACCATCCATCATCTAGCATATAGCTGCGTCAGGAGACAGAACCACTGCACGACTACAGACTTCTTGAGTGCCACCCCATCGGCTGTTACGTGGATTGAAAATTTAGATTTAAGAATTTAATGTTTATTTTTTAGTCTTAAGTTTTAAATAAATAAAATAAATTTTAATAAAACAGCGTAAGTAGAACATCAACACGGATCCACTACTTTTAGCTATTATTGTTTATTATAAAGACTTTATTACCTTGGAAAGTCTTGCTACAGGTTCGACATATCCTTTGGCAAAGTGCCAATCTAATATCGTAGTAAAAATTTTTGTAAGCGTACTTTCTTCAAACGAATCAATAGTAATAATTTGCATATGTCGTAAAAATCTGTCGGTTACTTCATTTCTACCGCCGCCTGGAACTCCCATAGCTCCAACAAACAACTAAAAATGAAATTAAAATAAACAAGGTAAACAATAAATTATTAGTAATGTTTATTTTAAACTACTTACTATGTCAACTAAATAAAGCATGGAGGTGTCTTTATCAAACCAATGTCCATGATCTATATACTGACGTAACAATTCTACGGCTGGTTGTGCTCCCCAAGTTTCTTTCTGAGGCATTCCTACGTCGTCTACGAAAAGGATACATTGTTTTCCCATTGATGGTCCGAAAACACCACGTCTTCTTTTATCCAGTTTCGACATCACCATTTCCTGAGTCTAAAAAATATATACTTACGTAACACCTTATTCAAAGAATGTTGCAATATTCTGTAAAATATAACCAGCATCGTTTACATACCATACTAGACGAAGTTCTAGCGCTAAAATTAACGATACTAGGCAAAAACTTTTCTTTGGGCAAGCTTAGCATGTGATCAATTATAACTGCTGACTTTCCAGTGCCTGTCGGTCCCACGAATAAAATGGGGATATTGTTGTCCAGACATATTTTTAAAAAGAACCTTTGACAACACGATTCACTAGTTTGAATTATCAATTCATTTGCCTGAAAAAAAAATTGGTACAATTTGATGAACAAAAGACGTGACAAGAAAAAAAAGGCTATAAACATTCGTAACCATTCATTTCTCGTAAACCGACAGCGTACACTATTAACCGAAATTAATTTCAATATTATAATAGTTAATCAAACAAGGCACTTTCTTTTCAAAATGAAGTATTGCTGACAAAATTCAAACGTCAACTGTCTTTCTTATCTTTATAACCCTAGGCAGGTAGCCATACCTTCGATATTTAACACTTTCCCTTGGTCATTAACAATCACAATGGCATTAGGAATTTCCAAGTAGATGATTTAACAATTTACAAAATAATCTAATCTTGGACGTTTGAAGTAAGAGTTCGTGTTGGCGGAATGGTACAGATATCTGTTTAGCACGTCAGTGGATTTAGGTTCAAATCCCTAAGTATCCAACTTTTTTTAAAAATATTAAAATTTCGTTACGCTTTTGGGAACGCGAACACGCGCCCGAAAATTTGACAGCGTGCCGTAAGAAGTTATCACTTTAAAATTTACTTAGTTTAGTTGGATAATAAAAAGTACATTGCATATTAAAATATTTAAGAGTCGATGTATAAAGGACGAACAGAAAGTTTACTTGAAATAATAAAAAACGTATTAATACTCTAAACAGCCACAAAACTCACTTATAGGACAGCATATAACAATATATACATGTAGCTGTGGGAACTACAATCAACGAGAGTTGGGAGCATTCTCTCGAAATAAGTTGTCAAATAGACAGGGCTCGTGCTGCATTCCTTAAAATGTCGAAATTGTTTGCCACTTTCTGAACTTAACAACTAAAATACGACTTCTCCGGTGCTATGTGTTTCCTGTGCTCCTATATGGAGTTAAGTCATAGACTGTAACAGATGCAGCCAGTAAAAGGTTGGACGCATTTGAGATGTAGCTGTATCGACGTATACTAAGAATTCTTTGGACAGCCCCATGTTACAAATAAAAAAATATTCAACATTTTAAACAAGGAAATGGAGATCATGAGTACAGTCAAAAAGTCGGAAATTGGAATACTTGGGACACATCATAAGAAACAGCGAAAGATACGGTCTGTTGCAGCTTATCCTACAGGGAAAGGTGCTTGGAAAAAGGGGACCAGGCAGAAGGAGGATCTCATGGTTTGCAACCTCCACCACGGGTCTATTTAGGGCCGCAGTTGATAAAATAATTATTGCCAGAATGATCGGCAACGTCCGGTAACGGAAAGGCACTGAAAGAAAAAGAAGAGCTGTGTACAAAACTAAATTTTTAATTTTAATATTAATATTATGGAAATCTATAATATTAAAAATGTGTCATCGAATAAAAATGTAAGTGCACACCGGGTGATACTTGTTAAAAGGTATAGATGTCGTGACTAGCGCTCTGCTTTCGGCATTTCATATATACCTAGTTAAATTGAGGAATATTGATTCGTCTCTTCTTCTTCTTAGGACGCCGTCTTCATCCGAAGGTTGGCAATCCAACTGCACCCATGAAAATCTCTATAGATGTCCGTCCGAACCATCACCGCAGATGATTTAGCCACGAGTTCTGCCGTCTACCCACAGATCGTTTCCCCTAGATCTTTCCCTCGATAACGAGTCGGAGGATCTCGTAGCTTTTTTCCCTCATTACGTGTCCGATGTATTGGAGCTTTCGTTCTTTAACAGTTGTCAGCAGCTCTTTACCTTTACCCATTCTCCTCAGTACTTCCTCATTGGTTATTCTGTCTACCCAGGATATACAGAGTATACGGTACATCCCAAAGGCGTCAATACGGCTCTTCATTGCTTAAATAAATGTCCAGCTCTCGGAGCTATATAGTAACATTGGGAAAATATAGCAAAGCAGCATTACTATTATTTAATCTTTATTCGGAAGAAATCATTCAGAGAGCACTGGAGGAAACAATAACGGGAGTAAAGGTTAATGAAATACCCATTAACAATATCTGGTAAGCAGACGACACCATACTTATTGCCGAAACAACAGAAGATTTACAGAGCTGATCAAGTAGTGACGAGTGGACTTACCTTAAACATCAAAAAGACCAATTTTATGACCATTACAAAATCACTTCAGCAACAGGAAAACCTATGGATCAACGAAGAACTAGTAGAGAAAGTCAGTAAGTACAAATACTTAGGAACAACTGTCAATGAAGGTAATGAGTACACTGAAGAAATTAAATCAAGAATTGGAAAAGCCAGAACCATATTTAACAAAATGAGAAATGTGTTATGCAGTAGAGATCTTTACTTACAACTTAGAGTCAGAACATTAAAATGCTCTCGATGTTGCTATATGGAATGAAATCCTGGACGTTAATGAAAAATATAAGTAAAAGACTGGAAGCATTTGAGATGAGGTCATATAGAATGATATTAAGAATAAATTGGGTAGACATGGTGACAAATGAGGAGGTACTGGAAAGAATGAGCAAGGAAAAGGAAATATTCAACACAGTTAAAATAAAAAAGCTGCAATATCTGAACCACGTGATGAGGGGAAAAATATGTATCGTTGCAGAATATTACGCAGGAAAAGAAACAGTAAAAAAGATGCAGAGGAAGAAGACGCATTTCCTGGTTTAATAATCTAAGAAAATGGTATAACTGTAGTTCCATTGAGTTGTTTTGAGCTGCAGCATCAAAAGTGAGAATAGCTATGATAATAGCCACCTTCTAAGAGGAGATGACACTTAAAGAAGAAGCATAGAGTTTGAAAAAAATTATTAAGTAGGTACTATTTAAATAATATTAAGATTCTTACAAAAGAAGAAAAAGTTGAGATTATTTTGTTGTATAGGGAAAATACTCCAAGCAGACAAGTAACAGACATTTTTAATGCCAGGCATCCTAATCGCAATGTAAATCACACTACAGATACCCATATTTTAATAAATTTAAAAAAACCGGCAGTACTAATAACAATATATTTACCTTTGCGGTAGGCGGTATTTTTTCTACTTTTTCAAAAGCATCTAGCCAGCTAATCCATGTCCCGTTATTTTTTTTGTCGTATAACCAATCGAAGACGCTAGCTCTGTCGGGAAATATTTGGCTTTTGCTTAACTTAAATGATTTCGGTTTCGGATAATTTCTGTTGTCGCCGTTTAGAAGTTTTCTATAATATGTATCGAAATTCTGTCGCCCTTCAGATGTTAACGTTGAGCATAAGCCCCACAGCAAACAGAAGATCAATGTACATTGCAGCCATTGAGTGCTCACTTGATTTTCGTCACGTATCAGACAAGTGAATAGTCTCGTGAAAGACTGAAAAGTAATTGATTATTTGACAACACTTATATAAAATTAGTGGTAAACAATACGGAATATGTATGTATTTTTTTTATATTTTTATTCCACAGTTTACATCGCTATATAATAGTTAACTATTTTTTTATGACCGACAGAGGCAAGTAGTCGCGTCAGCCAAAGCCCATCAGGGGCTGTAGCGCTACGGAGTAAGTAAGTAACTGACACAGGCAATTTTAACACCCGCCATTTTAGCGCGCTTGGAGTGAAGTAAAAAGGTTAGGTTGAAGATCATTGAAAAATTATTGTGCTTTGCTGAAATTTTACAGTGTTTTCTATTGTCGACTATTACATCATCATGGAACTACCTTCTTCCTTTATAGAACAATGCAAATGGCTGACGTACTGCATTGTGCTTGGGTGCAGAAATACAATAGAAAAATATCACTGATCTCGATGCGACCCGAGAGGTCCACACGACTAACTACCATAACAAAATAAAATGTTTTGTTGTTATAATTATTATTAAAATTATTATAAAAAACGATTTTAAATCGTTTATAACAAATTATAATTATTGTCATTAACAATATTCTTTTTATGTCAACCGTATTCTTTCAAACTTTTTCATAAGCGGGAGCTATTTTCAATTATTTGCAATAATTGAAATTTTTTTTTATTATGATCAATAATCATTTGTAAGTAACAATATTCAATTGTTATAAACAATGCTTGATTATTACTAACAGTAATTTTTCACTGTTATAACGTCTTCAATGCTATTCTCCCAATACTGACAAGTTTTAAATTCTCCAATGCCTATTTTTGTTTTCTAAAACTATCTCTTTTAATAAAATATTGTCATCATATTTTTCATACAAATATTCCTAAACTTGCAATAATCATATTATTTAAAAGATCTTAAAATTCTGTATTAAAAATAGTATAATTTATAAATGGCGAAATTCAGGTAATTTTTTTTTCAGTTTTTTGATTCTCCATAAAAAACAGCTCTACCGATTTTGCTGAAAATCTAATCAGTTCTAAGTTGCGTAATTATGCGTCGAATGCAATTGGTCCCACGTTGATATCATTTTTTGTTCTCGAGATAATTGAGACGAAAAATAATTCCGAACGCACATACGAACATACGTACATACACACACAGACGTCCACTTAAAATTTATTGTATTCGACTCTGGGGACCTTGGAGTGTGGGGATATGTTAAAATTCGGGATCCGCAAAATCGGACCCATTACAATAACTTCCTCTGGGAAGTCAATACACCCGATAAAGTGTTTTCTTTTTGTTCCGAGAGGTGTGGACGTAAGGAGGAAGTGGTGCAAAATTATGAAAAGAGACATGATATCTCCATCAACTTGTTTATATTGTTGTGAAGTTATAAATGAAACGGAAGTGACTTTGTTAAAGTTAGCTTTGTACTCCCTCCCCTATGTTAAGCCCAATAGAAACTATATAGTCAAAAATAAAAAAATATCACCTTAGGGTTCCTTGTATGGAATTGCATCGAATTCTTAGAGTACCTTGGTGCAAACAACAGGGTGACCCTACTGTGGGTACCTGGGCACCAGGGGGTGGAAGGAAACGAAAAAGCCGACACCCTTGCAAAACAGGGGGCCGAATCTGCGTTCACTAGACCAGAACCGGTTTTTGGAGTCACCACAAGTGCCGCCAAAACAATTATTTCGGACTGGGCGGAGAGGAAAGTACTCACGTACTGGTCCGACTTACCAGGGCTAACCCACTCGAAGGCGTTTTTACCGTTACAACCCTCGAGAAACACAACTAAGCAGATCCTAGAATGGAGCAGAAATGACCTGCGTATTCTAACAGGACTGCTTACGAGACACTGTCGTCTGAGATACCACCTCAGAAAGATAGATCTGAACCAACAAACGGACTGTCGGTTCTGCTGCGTGGAAGACGAAACTACTGAACATATACTATGTTCATGCCCCGGCCTGGGAAGAATAAGGTTCAACATATTTGGTTACACTAACCTAGAACCTACCGATTTTAAAAAAATCTCACCCTATACAACCATGAACTTCGTAAGAAGGGCTGGATTGTGCGGTGAACTGTAGCCTCTAGGGGTGAGTCACAATAGACCTACTAAGGGTCGCGGTGGAGGGGCGACCACGCCCCTCTCACATAAAACCTAACCTAACCTAGGGTTCCTATGGTTAATGTGTGATTGATCAAAAATTGCATTATTTGGAAAACATTATTAACAAGGCTAAAATATTATTGGTGGAGTTAACTGTACCCACACATCACAACACTTATGAAAGTGCGGTGATTAAGTTAAAAGATATAATAGGTAGTAAGCCAATGGTTTTGATTTTTGTTTTTTTTTGCGCAGACTGAATTTAAATCCTATAACAAAAAAGTTATAAAATGTGTATTGATTACTCCAACTTTAGAGATAGGATACTTTTTATCCCGATAAGCCACTACAAAACGGGGTGAGAGGGGATCGAAATATAAAAACTATCAAAAATGGCCGATATTAGTGTCAAATGCAAAGTTTTTGGGGTCACTGTGTTTAATAGTGACATATCCAATTTTTTAGCACCCCTATGAAAGTGGTGGAAAGGGGATGAAATATAAAAATTATTAAACATTGCTGATATTAGTGTCGAATTAATAGTTTTTAGGGTCGCCGAATTATTTTAGCACCCATACAAAAGGAGTGGAAGAAGGATTAAATATAAAACTATTAAAAAGGACCGATTTAGTGTCGCTGAGTTTAATATAATATTTCCAAAGCAGTTTAGCCAACGTTCGTGCAGGACAACGCCTGCCGAGTTCCGCTGCTTACATATATTAGTAGAAAACTAAGTTGACTTGCGTGGTGGAAAATCTACAGCATATACAATTGTTAACTAATTAGGTAAGTTATTATGCAAAGAAAATTATAACAGAAAAAAAACTTACGTAGAAAAGGTGTATATCCGACGTTTCTACAAACTTTTTTAACTTATTAACTTTCGATAACATAGCGGGAACAAGCCATTCTATGCATTCGATGAGCAATTCTGATTGTTCAACCAGGAGCAATTTAGATAATGTGTTCATGTATGAGTTCATAAAAGGTTGCCATCCGAGAAGTGCCGGTTCCATGTAAATCATCCCGCATCTGGAAACCGTTGCTGGAGAAGCTTGTTCCAAATCAGCTGGCTCGAAAATTAGATTCATTTGAGGAGACATCTAAAAACATTTAAATATGCACATTAAACAATTTTTTATGGTACAAATAAAGTTGGTCAATGATAATAAAATTTTAATTTTTAATTGATTAAAATTGGCAAGAAAGAAGCTTATAAAAGAGATGATTTATTAAAGAATGAGACCTATCAAAAGTCTCTACTTCATTCCCAATGAAGCGGATGTCTAGTGCCGATTTAAACCGAATTGGTTCCCACCAAATCACTCTTTTACTTCTCCAACATGATAACATATTCCCGCTTAAAAATGAGTTGGTATGTTTGGGTACAAAGTTTACAAGAGATGGAAAGTAACATTTAGCGAAGACGTTAGTTTTAGTTATATTATTAAACAAATTTTATTTTATAAGGGACTTCCTGTTTAGAAATTAAGAGTCAATATTTTTATTTGTTGGCACAGTTAATTTTGCAACTAATCTGTTCTTAATGACTTTATTTCTTATACATAATAAGAGAGGTAGGTAGGTAATCCTAACAAATTTCACTAATTTCCTAAGATATTAAGCTTTAATTTGGCTTGTTCATTCATTTCTGTTAGATTTTTGGAAAAGTAATTAGTAATCCTGGCTTATCATTGTAGTGGGTACTGAATTTTTAACTGGCATTAGTCAATTTCAAATTGGCAATAAACTAAATAAAATTGACACCTCTCAGTTTTAAGTTTATTTGTCAGTGTTAAGTGTGTATTAAGTTATTTTAAAAAAAAATACATTTTAGTTATTTACTATATAAATGGGATAAATGTATAATTAATATAAAAGTTTGTAAGTTGTAAGTGCGTAGCACGAGATAATCAAGCACACAAATGAATATTAAATTTTGGTATAAAGATATATGGATGAATTCCTCGGAGAAGAAAATGAGCTACACGAAGTACTAATCTTACGCAGACTAAGTCGCGGGTCCCATCTATGATAATAATGAATGTTGGGCTTGGCAAAAGACGCATGAAAATAGGATTAATGCTGAGGACTCGGAGTGACTAGGTTGGATAAAGTAAAAAATAGTGAGATAAGAGAACGCTGTGGTGTAAAAGAAGATGTGGTTACAAATATGGATAGAAAAATGCTTAGATGGTTTGAACACGTAGAAAAGATGGATAAAGGAAGATTGACGAAACAAATTTATGAGGCGAGTGTGAATGGACAAGTCAGTAGAGGTCGACCTCGGAGAACATATCTCGATCAGATCAACATTGTTTTGAAGAAAGGCCAGGTCAAGAGTACCAACAACCGACGAGCATGTATGAGAGCACTGATAAAAGTAGAGGAAGCAAAAGATGTGTGTAAGAACCGTAGCACGTGGAAGGAAATGATGTCTGCCTACCCCTACGGAAAAAAGGCGTGACCATATGTATGTATGTATGTAAAATTAATAAATATTTACATTTATTTATTTTTACTTTATTATATAACGTAACTGACCGCTATCGGTGCGAAGTATTTGCACGGGTCACCTCTAGTAGTTCTATAAAAGTAACTAGCATAGGCATCCAACATTTGGGGCTTAGTAATACTGTTTTACGATATAGCGCGTATAGAAAAATTGTGTATGAAGTACTAACATTATTTTGACTTGACCTATACGCTCCCGAATTTTTCCCATTAGTCCCGGGACACCTTGTATTAGATACTATTTTCTAGACAAATTCCCAACTACATACATTTGAAACTAAATTAATTATAAACGCTAACGAAGAAACAAATTAAATAAATGAACGTTTACCTGAATGATTTCGCCTGACATTAAACATAATTTTTTATTGTCATCTAATACAGTGTTCATATTTTCTATCCATACAGCATCCACGGGACCATCGAAAAGTATCCATTTACGATCAGAAGTGACACTGTTGGCGTATTCTCTAAAATATAAATATCACTGTAGTTGTCGAGTGCAAAGATAAAATTTAAAATTTGATTTAAATTAGATTTTCTAATAAAATTAGAAATGCTACCTACCGCCAAAGTAAAATATTACTAGACATAAAAAGTTGTATATCTGCGGTGATTTATGGAAAAGACATTTTTAATAAAAAAATTCAGTTAAAATTCAATTCAACAGAATGTTTCAATATAAAACTGAATTACTTAAACAGTAAATTAAATATATCATTTATCGGTTTTTACGGTTATTATAATCGTGAAACAGGGTGTTTTGCGGATTTTGTTTTACTTATATACAGCTAGACTAGGGACTTTAAGATCACAGAACTAATTAGAAATATACTCGAAAATCGTCGAGTTCCAAGGAAAGAAGAGTAGATGGAGAAAACAAAAGTATGGTCTGCCCCAGGATAGTGTGCTGGCCCCAACCCTCTTCATCATATATACTAATGATTAGCCCTGTCCCGTGACTACAACTAGCTATATCTACGCCGACGACCGCGTAATCGCTACACAAGGGAAAACCTTCGGAGAGGTAGAGCAACGCCTAAATGAAGCTCTAATAGAGTTAGATCTTTACTACCAAAAGAACCAACTAAATAAAAACAAACCAAACCATGACCCAAGTATGTGCTTTTCACCTCCGGAACAGACAGGCAAACAGAAAGCTGCAAATCAGCTGGAGATAAGAGACTTTAGAACACTGCCCCAACCCCAAATACCTGGGCGTAACATTGGACAGGGCTCTGACTTACAAGAAGCATTGCATTAACATCAAGATAAAAGTCAGTGGCAGAAACAATATTATTCGAAATTAAACGGTTCCACCTGGGAGATTCTAAAAGCCCCCTCACTCCACGGATAAATATGCATGCTCGGTTTGGTGTAGATCAGCGCACGCTAAACAAGTTGACGTTGCCTTGAAATAAACAAGCAGAATAATTACAGGTTGCCTAAAACTCACCGCCCTGCAAAAGGTTCACCTGCTAGCTGGGATGACGCACCCTGAAGTACGAAGAAAAGCAGCAGCATGCAGGGAGAGCCAAAGGTCATCACAGACAGCGAAACACCCCCTACACAATGCACAACCAACCCCTCGGAGACTCAAGTCCAGAAAATGCTTTATTAGCTCGACAACAAATTATGCAGGCCCCAGAAACAGCATCTACCGATGGAAAACCTCTGGAAACCAACATTGGATGACTCCCACAGAAGATGTACGCCTTAGTGCGAGGTGAACTGGGAAACCTGGAGAGCGCTGAACAGTCTTCGAACAGGCACCGCTAGATCAAAATACTGTCTCAACAAATGGTGATATCTTCCACCTTATGTGACTGCTGGAACGTACAAAAAACAACTCATAGATACACTTGTCTACTGTGCCCAGCTCAATGCACCTTGGAGAATCTCAAGGCGGCAAAACCAAATGTTGTTGACGTCGCCCGCTTCTGGGCTAAGAATGTTTAATGTATTTCCTGTTACCTGTAAGATGTCAACTTTTATTTTGTGTTATTTATCTTTATTGAGTATGTTGCTTCTGACACGAATAAACAATAATACTTCTTGGTATTTTTTTTTAATATTCGGTAATAACATTATCCTTTTAGAACCCAAACAAACAGTTAGCAACGCTAAGATGATTAACCGGTAAAAAATAAGTGTATACAAAAACTACCGAGACATAAGCTTACTCAGATCGTCTACAAACTGTATGCAAAGGTATTGACGAATAAAACTGATGAGTAGATGAATGAATCAGGTATTTTCCTTAAGATGCATAGTCGAAACATTCTTGGCTAAAAGTCAAAAAGTCTACTGCGCCTTTGTAGACTTGGGAAATGTCTATGACAGAGTGGTGAGGAATACAATTGTGGTCGACATTGTCTATGTATGGAGTGAGCTGTAGTCTGAAACGAGCGGTAAAATCACATAACGAGAATTCCGGTGCTTGTGTTAGGATAAACGAAGCTTACACAGACTGGTTTAACATTTAAAAAGTTTTTAGACAGGGATGTGTGGCTGTTTTACTTATGCAAAGACGGTTGTTTAAAATTTGTGAAAGTGCGTATGGTTTAAGAAAGGATGATTTGAAGTCAAATGCCTTCCTTCCGCCGATGATCAGGTCAAATAAGCACCATCTGGGGAGGAGTTGCAGGCGATGGTAAATATTATGCCCTAAAAATCAAAGGGTTGAAAGTTAATGTAAGCAGGATAAAAGTTAATGTAAACAGGACGAAAGTAATGGTTTATAAAAGAGAAGAAATCATGACAAACTGCGAGGTGCTGATTGAAGGAGAAAGATTGAAACATGTGAAAAAAGTTTGTATACTTGGTTTCAAAAACGGCAAGTATGACTGTGATATCGAGTAAATGATTTTGGCAAGGAAAAAAATAAATGGGGCACTGTATTAACTTTATGAGCAGCCAGAACGTGTCAAAAAAGACACGTCTGACTGTACATAGAGAAGTGCTGGTCCCTACACTTATGTATGGTAGTGAATGTTGGGTTTGAAAGAAGAGGTATGAAGGTAAGATTAATGCCGTGGAAATGAGTTGTCTGAAAAGTATAGCCCTAGTGACTCTGATGGATAAAGTGAAGAATAGTATGATAAGGCAACGCTTTGGTATGAAAGAAAATGTAGTATAGTTGTTTCATTATTAATTGCAGAATATAAAAACTCGTTCCGAACTTAAGGCAATATTGTTTAATCTGACATAGGCGGAGGTACCTCATTTTATAAATGTATTATTTTTAAAAATACTTGTCAAAATTTTAATTGTTAAACTTATACCTGTCTTTATTACCACTACACTATGCAATTTTGTTATTTTCATTAGCCCATGGTCTTCAAAACGCCATATTTCTATTTATTTATTAAAAATTTTAAATTCAACACACCACTTTAACAGGTATTTAACATTATTTTTTTATCTAAATTTGGTACGAGTGCGTATATATTAAATATTGATTACTTCTCACATAACTGTGGTTTGCAATTAATAATGGAAGAACTATAACAAAAATAGATAAAGGAATGCATAGTGGTTTGGACGCGTAGAGAGGATGGATGAAAGAAAATTGACAAAACAGATTTAAAAGGCTAGTGTGAATGAACAAGTCGGTAGAGGTCAACTTCGGCAAACATATATCGATCAGATCGACATTATTTTGAAAAAAGGCCAGGTCGAGAGTACCAATAACCGATGAGCATGTATGAGTGCGCTGTTGAAAGAAGAAGAAGTAAAAGTAATGTGTAAGAACCGTAGCAAGTGAAAGAAAGTGGTCTCTGTCTACCACTACGGAAAACAAGAGTGACTATATGTATGTACAATGGTCATTAAGATTAAATTTTGTAGGCCTCCAAGTACACAAATATTTGACTATAAAATATAAATAGTAAAATATTTAAAGTCGGCTTTTTAAATTCGATAACAGTGCGTAATTTTGTAGTCACAAATGTATTTTGTCTTATCCTAGACTATTGGTTTATGCTTAATTAATAAATCTGTCCAGTGAGAGCAAAAATACATTTACTTAAAGGCAAAAAAATGGATCTTTAAAGACATCTTTACGTTTACCTGAATGTTGTGGCCAAAACTCCATCAGACCATTCATGAGATGCAGGATCAAATTGACCATACAACTGTCCCATGGATATCGCCTTCGGATTTATTATTTTGTAAACAACGTCGTGTTCTATAAGGACAGCATTGGGGAGAGCACATAAAGTTCCCAATGCACCAGCCAAACTCTGAAAATTATTGTAAACCCATTACCTACTTAATGCTATAATTTACAGTTTAAATAAAATGATTGCATATTTAAGTATAAATCCCGCTCACTGTCACAGAGAAAAAACTTTTCTCAAAACTACCTTTAGTGGCCAAAACTTATGCTTCCTCCCATAGATATTCTCTTAGAGAGGGAGGCCAGGGTAGTCTCCATCAGATTCCTATCTTTGGAAAGGCAAATTAATGGAGAACAACTCGGGGATCACTCCGGGATACTGAGTGAAACAAAAAACCACCAATCTCGGGATGATTCCTGACTTGCTAACCACAAAAATACACGTAAAAAAGTCGTTTAAACTGCTCTTTCCGAAGAGAAATGAATTTGGTGAGGGAAGAAATTCTCTTTCCGGAGACAGAATATGTTATGTACACAGATGGCTCAAAAACCACAGATGGAATCGGTGTTTTCAGCAAAAAACCAAAAATTGAAATATCTACCAGTCTTGGCAGGTATGCTACAATCTTTCAGGCTGAAGTCTTCGCTATCGAATTGTGTGCAGAAGAGCTGACTAATAGACCTCTAGCAAACAAAAACATAAGTATAATATCTGCTTTAAAAGCACTAAGCTCCAACAAGATAATTTCTAAACTGGTATGGAATTGCATCGAATCCCCGGAGTACCTTGTTGCGAACAACAGAGTGACCCTGCTGTGGGTATCTGGACACCAGGGGATGGAGGAAAACGAAAACAGGGGGCCTAATCTGCGTTCACTGGCTTAGAACCGGTTTTTGAAGTCAATACAAATGCCGCCAAAACAATCATTTCGGACTGGGCGAAGAGGAAAATACTCACGCACTGGTCCGATATACTAGGGTTGACTCACTCGAAGGCGTTCTTACCTAAACCCTTGAGAAACACCACCAAGCAGATCCTAGAATTCTAACGGGGCTGATACAGGACACTGTCGTCTAAGATACTACCTCGGATAGATAGGTCTGAATCAACAAACGGACTGTCGATTTTGCTGCGTGGAAGACGAAACTGCTGAACTCACATACCCCGGCCTGGGAAGAATAATATTCAACATATTTGTTTATACCAACCTAGAAACTACCGATTTCAAAAAAATCTCACCCCGTACAACCATGAACTTCGTGAGAAGGGCTGGATTGTGCGGTGAACTGTAACCTCTAGGGGTGAGCCACAATAGACCTACTAAAGGTAGCAGTGGAGAGACGACCTACGCCCCACTTACATGATACCTAACCTAACCTAACCTAACATTGGTGTTTGCTAAAATTAGGGTTCGTCCTGTTGATTTAGCTACCGATACCTTGAGTGACAATTTGGGTAGCTCACAAGTAGTTTACACATATAAATGGTTTCCTAATAGGGTTTTTTAAATTAAATAAAATACAAAATATTTGAAATAAAAGCAAAACTGTTTAATGTAAAAATAACCAATGCCGCGGGTTAAAACGGCTGCTGGCGTGGCGAACGTCTCTCATCCGAACCAAAATACATTGGAAAACCTTGGTCCAACTCTCCTCTTTTTAGACGATAAGTCTCGACCGCATCGTGCAAGAGTAGTCAAAGACGCTTTCGACTTCCATGCTATCCCGCATTTGGTACTGCTCCCTCTATCGCCCGATCTTAATCCCATCGAGTATGCTTACGACCATTTACCACCCCCACAGACACTTCAAAAACTTAGATAACTTTTACCTCAACTTTGGAGACAAATCGATCAAGGCTACTTTAACGACCTTATTGAAAGTATCCAGAGGCTGTAATTGATATCTTAGGATGTTGTCCTTCCATCTAAGTCTCGATCGCCCCAACGTTCCCTTTCCGACCGGATTTTCCTCCCACACTGTCTTTATTACTCGGTCGTCAGGTGCTCTCTGGACATGTCCAGCCCACCTCAGGCGCATTCATTTTATGGATTTAACTATGTCCGGTTTTTTGATATAGTTCCTGGACTTCCGCATTTGTCCTTATTCGATATTGTTCGGCTTTTGGGTTCTTGACAGGGCCAAATATCTCGGGATCCTCCTTTCAAATCACTTCAGTAGGAGCTCATTATGATTCGTAAGGGTCCAAGTTTCGCAGCCATAGCAGATAATCGGTTTGATTACCGCCTGGTACACCTTAAGTTTTGACAGTCTTGACACCATTTTTGATTGCAAAAGAGTCCGCATCGCAAAGAAGCACCTATTGCCACTGTGTATTCGTGCCTTAAATTCTTCGTTGCTGTTTATTTTCCGAGCATATTGTGGCTCCCAGATATCTAAACTGCCACATTCAAAGTTATAGGTATTCATCGTTATATTTTGATCGATTTTGTCCCTGGTTGGGCGGCGAGTGATATGTATATATTTGGTTTTTATGTTAAGTCCCGCTTTCTTACATTCCTTTTCAATTTTTAGGAAGCTTTCCTTCACTCTGACAATACTTTTACCGACCGCATCAATGTCGTCGGCAAAGGCCAGGATCATCTGTGGCACTTGGTTGATGAATACTTCCGTGCTGATGTTCGTCTTCTTGATAGCCATATGTTAAAAAGTAGGGGCGACAGTCCATCTCCTTGTTTCAAACCACTCATGACCGAAAATTTATCTGTTGTATGGTTTCCTACTTTTACACAACACCTGGTATTATTTATGCATATTTTCGTAATACCGATGATTTTCTGTGGTATACATATACCTGTCATGGCAAACTAGCTGGCGTCCGTACTAGAACAGTACACGTGCACCCTGGGTAACGCTAAAACCATACTATTGGATTTCCTGGCTACTAACATGCAGATGAATCAGATAAATCAGATTCAAACGCCTAATAACGGACCTTCTCAGGACCAATTGACTAAAAGACTTGAACCTTCAATCCGAGTGTGCCATTTAAATATAGAAGGTATTAGCCGAGCTAAGAGTGAGTATCTATCAAAGCTCCTCTTGGATAATGATATTGACGTAGTTCTAATCCAAGAAACACACGCTCATACTCCAGAAGACCTACATAAAAGGGGTAGGATCCATGGCTATGACCTTTTAAACGCCACATATCACAATGTATATGGTGTTGCCACTTACGCAAAAAGCAATATAGAGCATGCACATCTCATTTTGACGAGGACAGTAAACACAACGTATCGATAAAACTGGAGGAGTTCACCATAAACAATATTTATAAACCACCCAATGCGATGTGGCCATTCGATGTTCTGCCAATTACTGCCCAGCCATCTATATATGCTGGAGACTTTAATTGTCACCATGGCCAATGGAAATATGCACGTGATGATAAATGTGGTGTTGCGCTCAGCGAATGGGCAGATAATAATAATTTATACTTGGTTTTGGACGCCAAGGATTTGGGAACCTTCAGATCGGCCGCTTGGTAAAGAGATTATAATCCAGATCTTGCTTTGTATCTCGCGATGGCGGAGACCACCCGATACCTGTGTCCAGAGAATTCCTACCTGCTTTTCCACACAGCCAACACAGACCTGTTATACTGGACACAGGACTTTCCGTCCCTATAGTTAGGTCTGTTCCTCGTCCCAGATGGAACTTCCGCAGGGCTGACGTGCAGGGTTTTGCCGACCACCTAGATAAATATATGTTTTATCCCACCAGAGCGTAAGTATTACCACCGATTTGTGAGTGCAGTTAATGCTGCTGCTAAGAAGTATATCCCTCGTGGATACAGAAGAGAATATATACCAGGATGGAATGTACACTGCGAACAACTCTATGATGAATACAACAGCAGTGGCGATAGCGATATTGCGGATGACCTCCTTCATAGCCTTGACGCTGCTAGAAATGCGCGCTGGACAGAGATGGTTGAGAACATAAATTTCAAACTTTCAAGTAAAAAGGCATCGGGCATGCTACGTACGCTTGGCGGAGCCTCCAGCAAATCTGGCCAGAGGCCTGATATCTCAGCCAACCAAATCTCTAATCATATAGTGGAAACTTTCAGAGTAGCCCGTGACAAACAACACACCACCAAATTAAATGTGAACTTACATCTCTAAGAGTTCAATGTCCAAATGACTCAAATTTCTCCGCACCTTTCACATAACCCGAACTGGATGTGGCCCTGAAACAGACTAAGCCTGGCAAAGCACCGGGCCTGGATAATCTGCACCCGGAGTTCTTAATACACCTGGGTAACACAGCAAGGAATGGCTAGTCCGCTTCTTCTCCAATATTTTGGACAGAGGATCGGTGCCCATCGAGCTTAAAAGAACAAAAGTTGTGGCCATTCTAAAACCTGGTAAACCAGCTAATCTCCCACAAAGTTTAAGAGCAATTTCCTTGCTTAGCTGCTCGTACAAACTGCTGGAGAAAATTCTGTATTGTTGTATTGTGTTGGAATAAATCCCAATCGAACAGGCGGGTTTTCGGCCCAACAGAAGTTGCTGCGACCAGGTGCTGGCTTTAATGACTTTCATAGAGTCTGGTTTCCAGGAAAAACTTAAAACATCTGCCGTATTTGTGGACTTGTCCGCTGCCTACGATACGGTCTGGAGAGAGGGGATGACTTATAAATTACCAAAGACAATTCGCTGCCGAAAAACCACAGCCCTCCTCAATTACATGATAAGCAACAGGTACTTCCGCCCTTACCTAGGAGGTAATATAAGCAGGGAGAGAAAATTGAATAATGGCCTACCACAGGGTTCAGTCTTGGCTCCTCTATTATTCAACTTGTATATCTCCGACCTCCCCGAAACCAGGTCGAAAAAATTTTGCTACACTTGTAGCATTTGAAATTGCTACTCGTTAATTTTGTTTTTTTATATATAGTAAATTTTTCATTTATTGGGCATTGTAGCATTTGAAATTGCCACCTGCTAATTTTGTTTTTTTATATATAATAGTTTTTTATTTATTGGGCATAGTACTTACAGAGAACATTCAGTTTTGATATCAAATTCCTGAATAAAACATTTATTTCACTATTTCAAAACAAACATATATATAGTTGAATACTAGTGAATTTCACAAGTTTCAACACTAGGTAATACTCTTGCTTCTGACATTCTAAGAGCTGTTGAAAGTAATATACTCAAGCTGCAGGAACCTTATGATTTCTGGCTGTATTCCTGGATTTCTGAAATTTAAGATAGTGAAGTCAATAAAAACATCCATTCACATGTGAGCAGGCGACATACCGTTGTGTTCTCTGGTATGATGAATTCTAGGCTATTGAAGGTTTGTCCCAGGATTTTGTTGATTCTGAATGAGATCTCTAGGTATTTACTGGGTTTTTTCTTTATTTTTCAAAATATAATCTTAAAGGTTATATTTATTTACTTTCTAGACGTCGAGTCATTGTGGGCGTGTCACTGTTCTTCTTTCATAGAACTTCTGTCATCGGTCTCAAGTCGGTTAGCCGTTAATGTTTCGTGCAATAGTAGAAAAGAAAGAAGAAGAATGGTCTTTTAGATTACATTCTATGAAATTCATTCTGTCAATCAATAGCATTTATGGTTCTGACCAATGAGAGGCTAGGAATTCAAAACTGGCGCTGATTTCATACAGGATGTGCAGTTTTTTCTGGCAACTGTTAGAAATAGGAGGATGGTTCTGTCCTCGTGGTCGTCGAGGAGTTCTTTTTCGGTGCGGCCATGATGAGGTGCGCTTGTCTCGTGTTTGGGATTCTTTTTCGGTATTGAACCGAAATTAACCCTTAGGGGGGAATTTACGAAGTGCCGTTTGGGCCGAGATCAAGTCGCACCCATCGTTAGTGGTTTTTTTTGGAGCCTTATATGGGGATTTGTGCCAAACACCGGTAAGCTGCCATGCGGTGGGAACACCGCCATTTTGTCCTGATGTCCTGTTAGTCCGTTTTAGTCCTGTTTGCTGTTATGGATATCTTCTAGTTTTACCTCCCTTCTCAGAAGGTAAGTTATGACTTTTGAACTAGCAATGATATCGATCAGGTTGAAAATATACCTACTTCATTTTGTTGGTTTTTTATTTTGCACATGTCCTTTCATGAGATTATTTTTTGTTAGGGTGTTAGGGTACAGCTTAGCTCTCACCATCAGACTCCTGGAAATCGAACGACGACTCTTGTGGCAACTCTTGACTTTGGTCAAGATTCCCACGAGGACCAACACCGAGTCGCTTTTAAATCCTGGCCAGAGTCGACAGACATCCACCGGATGAGATCTAGTAGTAGCCGATAGAGGCTAGAGACCTGCTGAGTTGCATCATCGACCCCTGGCTGACCTGGAAGGTTGAGCCTTTCTTCTGCCTTCTCTTCGTTTTGCTGTCTGTTTCCTGTCTTCTTCCTGTCTTCGTTTTTGTGTCTTCAACTACATCAAGTGGACCTTGGATAGAGGCTACATATGTGGACCATTGGACTTTAATACCAGGTTTTTTTACACCTTCAGTGTTCTCTTACCTTTTTGAAATTTTTTATAACTATTTTATCATATTAGTGCTTATCATACCATCATTTTAAATAATTACTAATTATTGATATCGTATATTATACCACCGTGATAATTTTATAAACTATAATCTAAAGGACTTTTGTGAAGTTCTCACATAGTACTATGTGACAGCAGATTCAGTCACAGGTTTATTTCTTACCATTATACCCCATTCTGGTAACTTTGAGCGGTATAACACCAGGTATAAAAGTGTATGTATTTCGCTATAATACATTAGTTAATATTATTATATATGTTATTTAATTTATGTAATTATTATTTTATGGTTCCCTGGTCTACAACCTATTTTGCCTTGTCCACTTTGATATTCTAATTATATTCTTATATGTGATATGTTTTTTTATTCTCCTATTTGCCCAGCCTGAATGTCTAAGAAAATTTAATATTAAGTCATTTTAGGTATTTTGTTAAAGATAGATATTTGGTTTTCTCAATTATCCAAATATAGTAAAGCAATATCTAAATTGGGTGGCGCCCTTAATGAATTTGAATTTTCATTCTTAGAGCCGTAAATAATTCGAACTCACTTTATCTGTTCTCCGGCGAACAGCTGCCGTCAGCACATTGTGTTCTATTTTTTTATGTAATGAACATAATAAAGTAGGTCACATAAATGGCGCCCAACGTGTGGGGCCCGAAAATTCAGAAATTCATGTTAGAAATTTTTTGAAAAACCTGAATTGATTTTCTTAGATTTTTTGGTTTGGTACATTTAGTTGAATAATTACAACCTGTCCTTCAAGTCTTATTGTTTATTTGAAGACAGACATTTCAGGAACAGCTTTAGGTGTTTTTGAAACAGGTAAACAGGATAAGTTATTTTTTTGAGATATCTAGGAACCGTGTATGTGTGTTCATTTGTAATAATTATATATTTCGGAGCTAAGATAGCAAATTTTAAAGATTTCCTTTTTGAAAATTTCCTTTTTTGAAAATAATTTTCTGGTAACAATTTTGACAGATATTTTTCATAGGGATTTTCATAGATATTTTTGTGACTGACAACCTGATATTGATAACTCAATATCAAATTAGTTAGATATTACATTTGCTTTTTGTTTCTGCTCATTACAAGTCACTATGGATTCACTTAAGGTAAAACACTTGCTGATAGCTGAGATCAACTATGAGTTGAGGATCAGAGGTGTTATTTCTGAACGTAATATGGATGATAAGAGAAAAATTTTAGGTCGTTTGATTTCAAAAGAGATACAACAAGGACAGAATGTTCTGGCCTTAGTAGATCCATCTTTTAATTTTGAGATTGAAAAAACAGAGATAGAAAACACATTAACTTCTATTAAATTTTTAATTAGTGATTTTGATGGTCCTTCTACAGATTCCACTTATAAAAGAGTAGTATCTAGATTATGTCATGTGACTTTGAGGATTCAGAGAATTCCATTAAATAACACCGATGAAAACTTTGAAGATATGTCATTGTTTAAAAATGAGTCCTATGCCACATCTCTACAACTAGATGCTGAATTACATGACAAGGTGTCGGAACAGGAATCTGAACCAGTTAATGTGCCTTTAATGAATTCCACTGTTAATCCTTCTCTGAGACAATCTACCAGTAATTCTTTCTCTCCAAATTTCTCGAAATCAACTCCTGTCTACAAATTGGGAATTCAATTTGATGGAGATTCTAAAAATCTTTTGTCGTTCATAGAGCGAATTGAAGAACTTGCTCAAGCTAGACATGTTTCTAAAGTAGAGCTTTTTGAGTCTGCTAGTGATCTTTTTACAGGAAAAGCTACCTTCTGGTATAGATACATTAAATCTCAGGTCACTGATTGGGACTCATTAACTTTAAAAATGAGGAAAGATTTTCTAGTGTCAGATTTTGAAGATGAAGTTTGGCTACAAATTAAGAACCGGAAACAGGGTAATACAGAACCAGTAGTTATTTATATTGCTTGTATGGAAGCTCTTTTTAATAGACTCAGTCATGGAGCAGCTGAGGTTACTAAAATAAGATATATTAAAATGGGACTAAAGTCTGATTATAGAAGTAGGCTGGCTTTGTGTGATATAGATTCAGTTTCACATCTTGGAACTTTATGTAAGAAGTTAGAGGAATCTGATGCACTATGCCCCAGTAGTTCTAGTTCCCAGAGTAGATCAGTAGCTATGCTAGATGATCCTGAATTAGCTTTCATTTCAAATACCCAAGTGAACAGAAACCCTGTTCATAAGAATATAGATTCTGGTAATAAATTCCGGAAAAATAAATTCAGAAATGCCACTTCAACATCAAATTTTCCACCTTCAAATTCTTCACCTGCAACTTCGAATTTGGCTTCAAATAGCATTCCTGCCTCTTCCTCAACAGTTGGTACAGCTAGTTATAAAGTGGGAAACCCTAAAGTGAGAAATCCTGTTATTTGTTGGAGATGCAATTTACCTAATCATACTTTTCAAGATTGTAAGTCAGGCATCAAGAAAAAGTTTTGTTTTAAATGTGGAACACCAAATGTTGTTTTCAGAGACTGTGTTAGGTGTAAAGGGAAACAAATAAAGAAGAATGTTGTAAAAGGCTCTCAATTTTCTCCAAAAATTTCAAGAGCCAATAGTCAAAATTTTAATAATGAGGGAGATTCCATAAATTTTGTAGCTCCTTTATTGATTAAGAAAAACAATGATAATAGGCCTTATGTAAAAATCCAACTTGTGGACACTAATGTCATTGCACTTCTAGATAGTGGTGCCAACATATCAGTTATAGGTCAGGGAGGTTTAAGAACAATAAAAGATTTAGATTTAATAATAAGAAGTCCTCACTTAAACCATGTTCTAACAGCTGATGGTACACAACAAAAAGTTGATGGTATAGTGGATTTGCCTATCAATATAAATGGGGATATACAAATTATTCCTGCATTAGTAGTACCTTCCCTATCACAATCTTTTATTTTGGGTAGTGATTTTTGTAGTAAATTTAGTGTGTCCATTGATTTTCATGACTTTAGTTGGGACATTAAATGTCGAGTTTCAGGTGAAACTGTTGACATTGTTGCCACATCTCAACAATGTAGTATTTTTGAGACTAGTATTGATGATGAGTTCACACAGGAACAAGAGAAGCAGATGATAGATTTAGTAAACTCATTTAAGGAAATTAGTAGTGATTCTCGTTTAGGTCGAACTGATAAAATAACTTTAGAGATAGATACTGGTGATGCAAAACCGTTTAAGCAGAGACAGTATTTAATGTCACCGTATATGTTGAACATGCTTAATGATGAACTAGATGACATGCTCAAATTGGATGTCGTTGAACCGTCTCACAGTCCTTGGAACAGTCCCGTCTTGTTAGTTAAGAAATCTTCTGGTGAATACAGATTTTGTTTTGATGGACATAAGTTGAATGAACTTACTAAACACGATAGTCATCCACTGCCAAGGATAGACAGAATCTTAACTTTGTTGAGAAATGCTAAGTATATATCGAGTATCGATTTAAGAAAAGCGTTTTGGCAAGTTCCACTTACAGACTCGTCTAAAGAAAAGACTGCGTTTAGTATTCCAGGACGAGGATTATTTCACTTTAATGTTATGCCGGTTGGTTTATGTAACAGCGCGCAGACGCAACAAAGGCTGTGTGATGCGTTGTTTGGCCCCCGATTTGAACCTCATCTATTTACTTATTTGGATGATATTATCATCATTTCAGCTACTTTTGAAGAACATGTAAATCTTTTATATGAAGTGAAAGATATTTTAAAAGATGCTAATTTAACCATAAACTTGAAAAAATGTGAGTTTTTCAAAACATCTCTTAAATATCTCGGTTTTGTCATTGACAGGCAAGGTATCAGGACTGATCCTTCCAAAGTCTCGGTTATGGTTAATTATGCTCGTCCAACTACTAGTACTGAGATAAAACGATTTATGGGTCTTTGTTCATGGTATAGGAGATTTATTGATAATTTTTCTACTTTAATAGCTCCTATTAGTGCTTTGTTAAGAGGGAAAGGTAAAAAGCAACCTATAGAGTGGACTCCTGAGGCAGAAACTTCTTTTCTCGCCATCAAGAAGGCTCTTGTATCAGCACCCATTTTATGTCCCCCTGATTTTGCTTTGCCGTTTACCATCCAGTGCGACGCAAGTGATGTAGGCGTGGGTGGTGTGTTGACTCAGGAAGTTCAGGGTGCCGAGAGAGTCATTGCCTATGCCTCAAGGTCCCTATCAAAATCTGAAAGGAATTACAGTGTAACAGAGAGGGAATTACTCAGTTTAATCTTTTTGATAGATAAATTTCGCCCTTATATTGAAGGAACTGTTTTTAAGGTGACTACTGATCACCATAGTCTGCTCTGGCTACATAATCTTAAAGATCCTTCCGGCAGATTAGCCAGATGGGCTGTTAAATTAAGGCAACACACTTTTGAGTTGGCCTATACAAAGGGTGCAAATAATCGGGTGCCAGATTTTCTCTCCCGAATGCCTTTTTCAGAAACAGACAATAAGTTAGAAGTTGATTTAATAGATGTTAAGTCTGATTCAGACAATTGGTATTCCTCTCTGCGAGCTAAAGTTTTACAAGATCCTGTTGCTTATTCTCATTTTAAAGTAGATAATGATTTGATATATAAATATGTTCCTTCAAAAGTACCCATTAAATCTAATATAGTTGAATGGAAAGTAGTTGTTCCGAAATCACAAAGAATTGATGTCATAAAAGATTCGCATGATCCATCCATTTGTAGTCATTTTGGTTTTTTTAAAACACTTTCGAGAGTCCAAGAACATTACTATTGGCCTAAAATGAGAGGTGATATTTTGAGATATGTTAAGTTGTGTAAAGTCTGCCAGTCGCAAAAATTATCGAACACTCCTCGTATGGGACTTATGGGTACTCAACGTTCCGTTAAATATCCTTTTCAGACTATTGCTGTTGATATCATGGGACCATTTCCCAGATCTTCAAAAGGTTTCACTTATTTATTGGTTGTTTCAGATTTCTTTACTAAATATACATTGTTGTGTCCAATGCGAGATGCCAAGACACCTAGCATAATTAAATTTATGGAAAATCAAGTTTTTTTGATATTTGGAGTACCACAGTTCATTGTCTGTGATAATGGAACTCAGTTTGCTGGTGTAATTTTGTAGAAAGAACCAATAAGACTATAGGTCAAGCTATTAGAAGTTATGTGGATGAACACAAGGATTGGGATAAAGAATTGTATAAGATTCAACAGGCAATAAATACAGCAACCCATGAAGTCACCCATTATTCTCCTGCTTTTCTAAATTTTGGTCGTAATGTGCCTATTTCTGGTAATTTTTATGGTAACCTTCCTAACACTCAAGACATAGAACTTTTACCTGATTGTAGGGATAGTTATGTTCAAGATGTCAAGGGTCTTAGTGAAGTATTTGTGACTATCCAGGATAGACTACATAAAGCTTATCAGAGGAATGCAAAATCTTACAATCTCAGGAAAAGAGATCATGTATTTAATGAGGGTGATAAAGTTTGGAAAAGGAATAAAATTCTTTCTGATGCTGCGAGTAAATTCAGTGCCAAGCTGGCGCCGAAATATATATTATGTATAGTGAAGAAGCGAATATCTCGTTTAGTTTATTCCTTAGATAATATGGATGGTTCTCCTGCTGGAGAATGGCATATTAAAGATCTAAAGGAATATTTTGGATCCAATTCAGATGTTTCTGTTGGATAGTTATTTAATTCAAACCGTAATTTTTTAGATTTGTACACAGAGTATATCTGTAGTGGTTTGGTTAAATGTTTCATTTAAGTAAACTTAATGCTAAAGTTTTACTGATTTTTTTGTGCGTTGGTGCACAATTTTTTTTGGTGCGTTGGTGCACAAATTTTTGGTGCGTTGGTGCACAATTTTTTGGTGAGTTGGTTCAAAATTTTTGGTGCGTTGGTGCACAATTTTTGGTGCGTTGGTGCACAAATTTTTTGGTGCGTTGTTGCAAAATTTTTGGTGCGTTGGTGCACAATATTTGTTGCGTTGGTGCACAATATTAGGTAATTGCAATTACAAATTTTGAGGTCAATCTTTGACAATTTTTGCTGGTGCAACTTAGGAAACCTTGGTTGGTTTTCCTATTTTTTTTGAAGAAAATAATTAGTAGGAAATCTAATTATGAATGTTCCCTTAAGAGTATGCATACTTCAATTCTTTTTTCCTGTTGATGTTTCATATAGGTCTGATCAACCTGAAATAAACATCATTATTACCTTGTGTAGATATTTCTTCTATTTTTTTAGCAATTCATTCAATTTACTAGTGATTTTGATTTGACATACCGATTTTGACCTGTAAACCGATTTTGACTTGTAAACCGATTTTGATTTCTTTCCCTATATAGACATTCTACTGATTTTGACTTCCTTAAGGAACGTGTGGTACGCGAAGATACTATATATAAATCAATTACTATCACTAAGTAGCTACTACCTCATAAAAATTTGTTTACAAATTTTTACTCTTCGGAGAGGGGTATGTGTAGCATTTGAAATTGCTACTCGTTAATTTTGTTTTTTTATATATAGTAAATTTTTCATTTATTGGGCATTGTAGCATTTGAAATTGCCACCTGCTAATTTTGTTTTTTTATATATAATAGTTTTTTATTTATTGGGCATAGTACTTACAGAGAACATTCAGTTTTGATATCAAATTCCTGAATAAAACATTTATTTCACTATTTCAAAACAAACATATATATAGTTGAATACTAGTGAATTTCACAAGTTTCAACACTAGGTAATACTCTTGCTTCTGACATTCTAAGAGCTGTTGAAAGTAATATACTCAAGCTGCAGGAACCTTATGATTTCTGGCTGTATTCCTGGATTTCTGAAATTTAAGATAGTGAAGTCAATAAAAACATCCATTCACATGTGAGCAGGCGACATACCGTTGTGTTCTCTGGTATGATGAATTCTAGGCTATTGAAGGTTTGTCCCAGGATTTTGTTGATTCTGAATGAGATCTCTAGGTATTTACTGGGTTTTTTCTTTATTTTTCAAAATATAATCTTAAAGGTTATATTTATTTACTTTCTAGACGTCGAGTCATTGTGGGCGTGTCACTGTTCTTCTTTCATAGAACTTCTGTCATCGGTCTCAAGTCGGTTAGCCGTTAATGTTTCGTGCAATAGTAGAAAAGAAAGAAGAAGAATGGTCTTTTAGATTACATTCTATGAAATTCATTCTGTCAATCAATAGCATTTATGGTTCTGACCAATGAGAGGCTAGGAATTCAAAACTGGCGCTGATTTCATACAGGATGTGCAGTTTTTTCTGGCAACTGTTAGAAATAGGAGGATGGTTCTGTCCTCGTGGTCGTCGAGGAGTTCTTTTTCGGTGCGGCCATGATGAGGTGCGCTTGTCTCGTGTTTGGGATTCTTTTTCGGTATTGAACCGAAATTAACCCTTAGGGGGGAATTTACGAAGTGCCGTTTGGGCCGAGATCAAGTCGCACCCATCGTTAGTGGTTTTTTTTGGAGCCTTATATGGGGATTTGTGCCAAACACCGGTAAGCTGCCATGCGGTGGGAACACCGCCATTTTGTCCTGATGTCCTGTTAGTCCGTTTTAGTCCTGTTTGCTGTTATGGATATCTTCTAGTTTTACCTCCCTTCTCAGAAGGTAAGTTATGACTTTTGAACTAGCAATGATATCGATCAGGTTGAAAATATACCTACTTCATTTTGTTGGTTTTTTATTTTGCACATGTCCTTTCATGAGATTATTTTTTGTTAGGGTGTTAGGGTACAGCTTAGCTCTCACCATCAGACTCCTGGAAATCGAACGACGACTCTTGTGGCAACTCTTGACTTTGGTCAAGATTCCCACGAGGACCAACACCGAGTCGCTTTTAAATCCTGGCCAGAGTCGACAGACATCCACCGGATGAGATCTAGTAGTAGCCGATAGAGGCTAGAGACCTGCTGAGTTGCATCATCGACCCCTGGCTGACCTGGAAGGTTGAGCCTTTCTTCTGCCTTCTCTTCGTTTTGCTGTCTGTTTCCTGTCTTCTTCCTGTCTTCGTTTTTGTGTCTTCAACTACATCAAGTGGACCTTGGATAGAGGCTACATATGTGGACCATTGGACTTTAATACCAGGTTTTTTTACACCTTCAGTGTTCTCTTACCTTTTTGAAATTTTTTATAACTATTTTATCATATTAGTGCTTATCATACCATCATTTTAAATAATTACTAATTATTGATATCGTATATTATACCACCGTGATAATTTTATAAACTATAATCTAAAGGACTTTTGTGAAGTTCTCACATAGTACTATGTGACAGCAGATTCAGTCACAGGTTTATTTCTTACCATTATACCCCATTCTGGTAACTTTGAGCGGTATAACACCAGGTATAAAAGTGTATGTATTTCGCTATAATACATTAGTTAATATTATTATATATGTTATTTAATTTATGTAATTATTATTTTATGGTTCCCTGGTCTACAACCTATTTTGCCTTGTCCACTTTGATATTCTAATTATATTCTTATATGTGATATGTTTTTTTATTCTCCTATTTGCCCAGCCTGAATGTCTAAGAAAATTTAATATTAAGTCATTTTAGGTATTTTGTTAAAGATAGATATTTGGTTTTCTCAATTATCCAAATATAGTAAAGCAATATCTAAATTGGGTGGCGCCCTTAATGAATTTGAATTTTCATTCTTAGAGCCGTAAATAATTCGAACTCACTTTATCTGTTCTCCGGCGAACAGCTGCCGTCAGCACATTGTGTTCTATTTTTTTATGTAATGAACATAATAAAGTAGGTCACACACTGATGATATCGCTCTTGCCTACAGAGCCAAAGATCTACGCCAAACGGAGACAACTCTCACAAAATATCTAGCCTCGTTGTGCTCTTACTTTAAAAAGTGGCGACTTAAACCCAGTGAAAGCAAAACTGAGTTTTGCGCATTTCATCTGAATAACAAACAGGCTAATAGGGAGCTCAACGTACAATTTAATGGAAACACTCTTCGGCACAACAAGCACCCGAAATACCTTGGCATCAACCTCGACCGTACTCTTTCATATAGGAAACACCTTGAGAATACCGCTGCTAAAATAAAAACACGCAATAATATCATCCAAAAGCTATGTGGAACAACATGGGAAGCTTTAGCATACACCCTGCGTACATCATCCATCGCGCTGGTCTTCTTAACAGTCGAGTATTGTGCTCCAGTATGGCTAAACAGCTGCCACACTAATTTAATCGACGTCCAAATGAATCAAACAATGCGACTAATAACTGGAGCAATCCGACCAACACCCACATACTGGCTTCCCTTTAGCAAATAGACTCCGCTCCAGAAACCCACCGTTATGGCAAGCTGAACAACTAGCTGTCAACAACGTGGAAATAAGAAATCTATGGGTCCAACATTGCCGAACTATTACAAATCCCGAAGAACGAGAGTGGTTTGAAAGATACAACTTCGACACTGCAGGCACAGAGCTAGATAGGAAACTGTGGGTCAAACTAAACAGAGCCCGTACAGGTCATGGCCGATGCGCAGACTCACTCTACAGATGGGGTGCTGCAAAGTCTCCAGGATGCGACTGCGGAGCTCCAAACCAGACAATCAGACACATATATATATATATATATATATATATATATATATATATATATATATATATATATATATATATATATATATATATATATATATATGTATATGTATATATGTGTATTGTTTGTTATATACTTCTATTTTTGTGTTTATACTGCATGTATGCCATATGAAAATAAAATAAATACCTGTCATGACTATCCAGATATTGTCTCGTATAATACTTACAATATCCACAAAAAAAATAATCTAAAGGTGTTTAATGACAACGTCTTGCGGAACAATTAAGAGTTTTATTTCTGGATATTTAGTATTAAATTATAAAGTAAAAAGAATAAAATGTGAGTAAAAAACCGTCTTTATAGTAAATGGAACCACGACGTCAAAGATCATAAGCGCAGAAAATAAACTGTCACTTATTTATTTGCCTCACTTAGAGCCAATTATTGGCAATTCGTACACGTAGTTATTTTTTGCTTATCTTCCAGATACTATTAAAATAAAAATCATTCCACCATCTACTTTTTCACCGACTATGACAATTTTACGCACAATACCGTATAAGGTAATAAGGTATGTGTCCCGTGTACTATTAAAAAATAGAATATAAACTTACTTGATAAGCAGATGTTTTTCCACCCATTGGTCTTCCGACTATCATCAGACCGTGTCTGACTAGTATCATTTCGTATATTTGCATACATTTATCAACATACCAAGGCGTAGCTTGTAAATTTCTCTTTTTTATTTCACCAATTAAACATTCTATGAGCTCAGCTCTCTCGAATTTCGGTATTTCTATTCCGGGGAATAAATCGGCGAATATGCCTTCAAATAAGGGAACATCCTGCAAACATTGTATCAGAAGTAAATAAACATAAAGCGGAAATAATTACTACATTTCTTCGTTGAGATGATTACAGAGATCATTCTTATAAGATTATTTTAATCGGGGCAACTTGAATACTTGTTTGTTAAAAACTATGGGCACAGCTTTATGAACAGCCAGAAAGTGTCAAAAAAGGCACGTCTCGATGTGCATAGAGGTATGTTGGTTCCAACACTTATGTTGGTTAATGTTGGGTTTGGCAGAAAAAGCATAAAAATAGGATTAATGCTGCGGAGATGAGCAGTCTGAGAAGTATAGCCGGAGTGACTCGGATAAAGTAAAAATAGTGAGATAAGAGAACTTCTTCTTCTTATAGTGCATCTCCTATCGGAGGTTTGCTATCATCACAGCTATCCGGACCTTATTGACTGCAGCTCGGAAGAGTTCAACATTGCTACAATTAAACCAGTCCCTTAGGTTTTTAAGCCAAGACACACGGCGTCTTCCAATATTCCTCCTTCCACCAATCTTTCCCTGAACTATCAGCTGAAGAAGTGCGTATTCGGGTCCTCTCAGTATATGACCTAGATATTGAATCTTTCTCTTTTTTATGGTGTTAATGACTTCACATTCCTTATTCATCCGATTTAGGACTTCCATATTGGAGATCTTTTCTGTCCAGGGAATACGCCACATTCTACGGTAGCACCACATCTCGAAGGCTTGTAGTTTGTCTGTGTGATTCCTCTTGAGAGTCCATGCCTCCACTCCATACAAAAGCGCGGAAAACACGTAACAACGCAGCATCCTCAGCCTAAGTCCAATCTTGATATCTCGACTGGTGAACAACTTTTTCATTTATCATTTATCTTTAGACCGTATTCGTTACATCGATCATTTAATTTCTCTAAAAGATGTTGTATGTCTCTTTGATAAGAGAACGCTGAGGTGTAAAAGAAGATGTGGTTACAAAAATAAATTAAGGAATGCTTAGATAGTTTGGATACGTAGAAGGGATGGATGAAGGAAGATTGACAAACAAAATTTATAAGGAGAGTGTGAATGGACAAGTCGGTAGAGGTCGACCTCGGCGAACATATCTCGATCAGATCAACATTGTTTTGAAGAAAGGCCAGGTCAAGAGCACCAACAACCAACAAGCATATATGAGAGCACTGATGAAAGTAGAGGAAGCAAAAGATTTGTGTAAGAACCGTAGCAAGTGGAAGTGGTCCCTGCCTGACCATACGGGAAAAAGGCCTGACTATATGTATGTATGTCAATAATGTCGTGATAATTATTTTTGATCAAGCAAATATAAAAGATGAAGTGAAAGGGTCAGCTGTTAATTATTATGAAAAACGGTGTGGATAAAAAAGGAATTTATTACGCCTTACCTGCGCCAGAAATTTCGGTAAATTAACGTCTATAATAGCTCTGAGAACAATTTGCGGTTCCGATACATCAGGATACCCTCTTTTCAGTGCACCGGCTGCAAGCAGTACAGATTTGACGGCTCTCATGCCGTAATCATAATGATTCTGAGATGACAACTGCTCAGAACATAATTTGTACGTATGGACAATCTTTGCCGCTAAACTAAAAATCAATCGAGTAATAGTATATTACACACCTAGGGAAGTAAAGTAAGAAATTTCTCAGAGCGAGGCGAAGCCGAGGTCATCATACAAGTGTTTTAAGTCATTTCTTACTTTAATGCCCGTGGCGTGTATACTATTTTTCTCCCTACTGTAGGCGGAAAGCGACAACTTCGTTTTGCGTAGCGTGCCGAAAGTGACTCTTTCTGCACAGTAGGGAGAAAATATTTTTTCTCCCATTGGATTTTATCCATTCGGAGCGATCGTGAATGGCCGGCTTAAACCTCCCATCACGAAAATTTCCAGTTGGATGATACCTTATAAAACAATAAAGCTGTGCTTTTTATTTGGTGATCTGCCTTTGTATTGACGACGAGGTTTATACCTGTTAGCCTGTACAAAGCCATATGAATAAAGAGAAATCGCCCCGATCATCGCGTAATCTGGTACCATCATGGCAACCGTTCTGAAGAGTACTTTCAAATTATCAGGTAACTCCTGCCTTCCAGCATACCTGGAATACAAAATATTATATTGTTTTACGAGTGACTAAACTAACATTTTTTTAAGCGAGAGAACAATGTAATGTTCACGAGCTTCAAAGAATTTTTTCGACGAGTGAAACATACTTTTTCTACAACCCTGCTTATACCATAAATATTTCATTTTAAATTAAAAATAAAAAAATTTCATTCTAATTTTCATTTCAAGAAAATCTATATTGAATGAAAAAAAGTAATAGCAGCATATAATACTCAACGATTGCTGAAGTGAAATAAAATGTCAAATGAATATTTTTGTTTGATATAAAAGTTCTTTTTTTCTCAATTTCATTTGTTTTAATAATATCATCAAGCTGAATAAATCTGATTTTTTAAAAACCAGCTTACTATAGGTATATGTGGGTCGATTATATATCAGAAAACAACTACTCTCCTGGCTATGTGCCTACGACGAACATTGAATTACATCTGATAGATAATCGTGCATAATCCATTTCGGGTAATAGGCAGATGCTTGTTAAGTAAAAGAAAGATTTATTAAATTTATCCACTCGAAGTGACCACCTTTGGACAGGTTTTAAGATGTTTCCCCTCATCAGCATAGGGTAGGTCTGCCCTTCGAAGAGACAAATCAACAATCCTTACCCTCACCAGGTATATATGAGGGACCGCACGAAAAGCGCTAGTCATAACATCTATATCTTTTACCAAACACCACCCGGTAAAAATAGCTTTTGATATATAATCGACCCACATATACCAGTGGTATAGGTAACATGCGGCGAAAGCTGGTTTTAAAAAAATCAGATTTATACATTTTTAATCTTATTCACAAACAAAAATATTTTTGTAGTTTTCTATATTTATCACTAACGTTATGAGAATTTTTCTCACTTGCGACGGAAATCACGTTTTCGCTTAAGGTATTCTATTACAAAATGACGTTTTTTTGTAAAGGGTTGTAGAAAAACGAGTTTTTAGTTTATTTTACATTTTTTGTTTATGATTTTTTATTTTACCCTGGATTCATGGTAATAAAAACTGTGCAAGTTGCATCCAAAGTGATTTCGGTTCCTTCAAAGACGAATTTGGTTAGTTTTGCAGCGACCGCCATTTGAATACTCAATATTTGTTGCGCTACTACAGACAGCACTTCCAATTCTATTCGGTTAAATTCGTCGAAACAAGCCCACGCTCCTGCTTGAGCCAAACCCTGCGAATTAAAAAAAATTATATAATCACCGAAAAAAAAATTATATTTATTTTCATGTAGAAGTTTTCACAATATTAATATGTAACAATATTTTCTTGGAAATATGACAGATAAGTTTTTGAATCTATATCACTGATAAATCTGGAAAACACAGCATCTATAATAGATTCTCCCTTAGTTGTTGGTTCAGTAGATTTGTTAGTCATTTGTAATTGTAACTGTTCGTTTACAAAATTCAATAATGGCTGTGACGATTGTTTTGCAAAATTAACATTAAAATCACTAGTTAAAATCAGCGGCGCATTTCTCAAATGTTCAAAGCATGCCAGGTCCCTCGTTGGTGCATATTAATAACTTTTTATATCGATTAAGGGAGAAAAAGTGGAACAAGTAAATGAATTTGTGTACATGGGTTCAAAGTTTACTAGAGATGGAAAGTATGACAGTGACATTGAGGGGCTCTGCATAGCTTAATGAATAGCCAGAAAGTGTCAAAAAAGGCATGTCTGGTGGTGCATAGAGGTGTGTTGGTTCCTACACTTATGTATGGTAGTGAATGTTGGGTTTGGCAGAAGAAGCATGAGGATTAATGCTGCGGAGATAAGTAGTCTGAGAAGAATAGCCGGAGTGACTCGGTTGGATAAAGTAAAGAATAGTGAGATAAGAGAACGCTGTGGTGTAAAAGAAGATGTGGTTACAAAGATAGATAAAGGAATGCTTAGATGGTTTGGACACGTAGAAAGGATGGATGAAGGAAGATTGACGAAACAAATTTATATGGCGAGTGTGAATGGTCAAGTCGGTAAAGGTCGACCTCGGCGAACATATCTCGATCAGATCAACATTATTTTGAAGAAAGGCCAGGTCAAGAGTACTAACAACCGACGAGCATGCATGAGTAGTGTGGAGGAGATGAAGCAGAAGAGGAAAAAGAACGAAGTGGGAGCGGAGGAGAAACGGCACGCATTCTTGAAAGATTCCAAAGTGATCACGTCACGTTTTTACAGATTCACTGTCTGTATTTCTTTTTCGAGAGGTGCGCATAAAGAAGTTTCACTTTAAAAATAAATCAAACAATTTATGATTGTTTGAAATTCATCCATAGAGCACTAAACGAAAGAAACAATATCATAGGCCTATTCTATGATATAAGCCGGATATTGCTACTTTAGACCATAACTTATTAACACTCAAACAAAATGCTATGGGAGTTCGTGGTGATCTGGATCAAGCAACTTTTTACTTGGAAAAACGAAAACGAACTGTAGTGATTCCATAAAATCCAAGAAAAGAGAAAGTTATCATAAAGGTGTACCTCAAGGCTCCATCTTCTTTATAATCTTGACGAGTGACATAAAGAACAACTGTTTTGCGGCAGATTAAATCATTCTCTATGCAGATGATACGAATAACTTAATGTCCAGAACAAATAATGAACAACTAATAAACATAAGATGGGAATTTGTCTGTTGCACATAGCAACATAAATTATATCAAGATATGTTTTTCCGGTTGAATATTATTATGTTTATGTTATGTAAGTGAATACGAAAATCACGCGTTTGGTGTGCAGCTACTTGGCTGTACCAGGCAAAGTTGAAGTGTACTAACATATCTAAGGTTGTTAGAAATATAGGAGTATAAAACAGATCTTATATGTAAAATAAATAAATGCAAGCATAAAACTTCTCGGTTTGTTGCACACTGCAGACAAAGTCCATATATCTTTTAATAATATTACCTTAAAGAATTTTCCTAAAGCTTTGTAGTCCAATCCATCAGAGCAGTTGAAAACTACACATTTTTTAGCGACAGCTTTAGCTAAATCTTTACATGTTTCAGTTTTTCCAGTTCCAGCAGGTCCTTCTGGAGCACCTCCTAGGTTTAATTTTAGTGCCCCCATTAGAGTTCTAGAATATATAAAGTAATTTTAATAACATTTATAGTACAATACCACAAACAACAGTATTATTATTGTATTATTGCGAGATATTTGGCGGGCAAGGAATTCAAGCTCCCCTCCTTAAAACAAAGCGTGACTAGCTTAATAACTAGCTAAGAGATACATATTTTACACTTTTCTATATGCATACATACATATAGTCACCCCAATTTTCCATTTGTGGTAGGGAGAGACCACTTCTTTCCACTTGCGGTTCTTACACATGTTTTTCGCTACTTCTACTTTTATCAGTGCTCTCATACATGCTCGTCGGTTGTTGGTATCCTTCACCTGGCCTTTCTTTAAAACAATTTCGATCTGATCGAGATACATTCCACTAGGTCGACCTCTCGACTTGCCCATTGACACTTGCTTCATAAATCTATTTCGTCAATCTTTCATTCATTCTCTCTACGTGTTCAAACTATTTGAGTATTCCTTTATCTATCTTTGATACCACATCTTTTTTCCCACCAAAGCGTTCTCTTATCTTACAATTCCTTACTTTATCCATCAGAGTCACTATGGCTATACTTCTCAGACTACTTATTTCCACAGCATCTTACTTTCATGCGTCTTCTGCAAAACCCAACATTTATTACCATACATAAGTGTAGGGACCAGCACTTCTCTATTCATAGCCGGTCGTGTCTTTTTTGACACGTTACTTGCGATACAGTTAATCTTTTTTGAGATTGCTCTAATTTAATTGGCGACGGTGGCAAAAATCGGTTTGGAAGTAAACATCTTAAACTACTTCTAGTTTGACCACAACACTCTTTGTTTGAGCCTTTTAAAATTTGTATTGGGACCCACGAACATGCTATCTATACCAATCAATAATAATTAATTACCATATTAATAATTAATAATTGCGCTTGGTCGCTATCGTCTACTTTTGGCAGTTTATACTCTGCATTTACAACATGACCTTCAATTTTTAACGAAACATCAGCCGAAGTTGTTCCTGAATATTTAAAGTTTTTTTCTTTTAAATTTTTGTCTACAGTCTTACCATAATAATTTAAATGAGATCCATAATGTTCATGAAGCAAAATCAAGCCAGCAAGTTCTTGAGTTAGCGAAGCCATCTTTTGTTCCACGCAGTTGTAGGTGCTCCTACCGGGAGAAACATTAAAAACCGAGAAAATTTTACAAAATTGTGAACTCTGAAGCAGGCAACATATAATTGACCGTGCGAAAAACAGGAACTTTGTAATATCAAACTAGTAAAACTTAGAGATTGGCCTTGTTGAGCCTTTTTATAGCGAAAGCCAGACGCACTGGAAACTAATCGCTTGAAATTAAATGGCAAATCTATTGAAATCATTGGAGTTCGTCGTATCAGCAAATCTTCTCCTTTAAATTTTCCGCTGATGATTGTGGCTTCGATTAAAATCGGCGATAATTTTTTAACAGCACGTCTTGTTCCGTTGTACAATTTCGGAGGATTTAAGTTGCGAATGAGCATCAACGAAGAACCAACTTTTAAATTTAAGATGTGTGGTGGCATTCCAGATGGTTTCAAAGAGTTAAGAAACCAAGCCAAGGTTAGGTTAGGTTTTATGTGAGTGGGGCGTAGTTGCCCCTCCACCGCGACCCTTAGTAGGTCTATTGTGGCTCACCCCTAGAGGCTACAGTTCACCGCACAATCCAGCCCTTCTTACGAAGTTCATGGTTGTATAGGGTGAGATTTTTTTAAAATCGGTAGGTTCTAGGTTAGTGTAACCAAATATGTTGAACCTTATTCTTCCCAGGCCGGGGCATGAACATAGTATATGTTCAGCAGTTTCGTCTTCCACGCAGCAGAACCGACAGTCCGTTTGTTGGTTCAGATCTGTCTTTCTAAAAAAAACCAAAAACCAAGCCAAACATTTATATATATATAGATATGTATATAGGCAAAGTGAGCTCTTTTGTTATGCGAACAGCACAAGGGTTGGCCCACAAAAACGTTTGTCGTCCCGGTTTCAGGCTCACCAAGGAA
The DNA here is from genome assembly GCA_950111635.1 of Agelastica alni. Taxonomy (NCBI): domain Eukaryota; kingdom Metazoa; phylum Arthropoda; class Insecta; order Coleoptera; family Chrysomelidae; genus Agelastica; species Agelastica alni. The sequence goes on from OX467710.1 coordinate 71,100,546, forward strand.
CAGCACTGTATACCTGCTCTAAAGTACAGTAGCGGGTCTAAAACGATGTTTCCCGCGTTTTTACCTGCAACGACTTTTTCACTATCAACATCTCCATTATATACGTATTAGTTCCAAAAAATTCCATGTAGGGGGCGATATTTTATATACATTGTGTATATATATTGAATATGGCTACCGCTCAAAGGTTAGCCCTGGATTCGGCAACACTGTAAGCTAAAGCGCAAAGCAGTATGTTGGGTCCATTTTTAATTTTCTTTTTTTCTAATATATTCTTTTATACTTAGACCTATGTATTATATCGATAAATAGGATAAGGCACCACTTATGAACTATTCTCTAGCATGTTAACGGCAAGTAAATAAAAAAAATCCAGTATAATATGTGGTATATTTAAAATAATCTTTAATTATTCAGGATACTAAAAAAAGGGTGGCATATTAAAGCCATATGTTTTTATGGAATATCCTGTATTTGATCACGTTTTTGAATTTTACGGTAACAATATAGATAATAATAGACTGATTAGAATAACCTATATCTTAATACTGTGTGTTTTGACTTATTTCGATTATTCATAAAATGTAAGCAAAAAAAATACTCCTTAACAAAATACTTATTACCAATTTGCTTTTAAGTATTATAACATTTCCTTAATTTATTTTGTAATTTTTTATTACAAAATTCTTTTGGGCATGTTTTTAATTTTCTGTTCCATTATTAGCAAATTCACACAGTAATATTACGGTTATTTTAGATAAAACACCCTAAACTTTGTAAATCTATTATGTAGCATATATAATTATCTTTCAAACTTCATTAGAGTTTCCCTAAATCTTTTAGTTAATAATAATAAAAAACATTCTGCCACCTTCCCCGTCGTCGGCGGGCGTACTGGTCACACGGCGCCAACTGTATCGGTGTTTTGCGACAATTTTTTATTTTTTTTACGATTAATTTTGTATTAAAATGGGCGGTAAACATACTTGTTGTACGGACGGTTCCGAAAATCGGTTACTAGACATATATATATATATATATATAGATTTCTGCTTAAATATTTTCCATATCTATATTAATTTCTGTGAATTTTTTGTGATCGAAAGGTAAAAAAATTATAAAGAATATAATCGTACCTGAAACATCTGTCTGTTAGCGGTGTAGACACCAAACGTCCCACATTTCCCAAGTATTCGAAACCATACATAACTTCAGTGGTAATCATACAAACCGAAACAGCCATATCTTTCCAATAATAACGTAGTTGTGCTATCCAGTTAAAATCTGCTATAGATGCTACTTTTAGTTCTTTTAACATTTTAACGATGTCTCTACCTGAAAGGAGAGTAAAAAAGTTAGTGCATTTTTTAATAACTTTAACCGATCATTCGTACCAAAGAACCGCAATAAATATGCTTTATATCGAAAATACAAATGATGGCACGTAAACTTAAAAAAGATTTTGTTTAAAAAAATCTGTCTTACAAAAACTGAGTATGAATCAGAAAAGAACAACAAAATCTACATCTCAACGATGGGCAAATAATAAAACAGTACATCAAGTATATTTTGAGGAGCTGTATCTATTTTAGACGGAGAATAAAACGTTACGAATAACATGTTCTAAGTGCTCTCCATTACGTTGAATCTCTCTTCAGTCGATGTCTGGGCTCAGACGTCGTGACCCCTTGAATGTATGCCCGGGACAGTCAAGCTTCTCCAGGTTGCTCTGTCAACAGTCTGCATCAGTTCTTATATGGAGAGGTTTGCCCAGGATTTTATTTGATCGATATATCTGTTCGGTGATCTTCCTCTCCGGCGCCTTCCGTCAAATTTCCCCTGGATGAATTGTTTTTCTAACTCATCTCTCCGAATGACATGGCCAAAGTACAATTGAATGTGGTAAGCGTGCATTTTGTTTTTAGAAACAATTCTTTGAACACAGTAGTAACTAAGTTCTTGTTCTTTTGAATTATCTTTAATACTTGTATGTGGATTTTCGTTAACTGCTACAAGTACATTCATTTCGTTTTACTCTGTCACAGTAGTTTTTGTTTTTTGTTGTTTTTCATAAGTAACTGAATCGGTGCCGTTAAACCGATCGTTCGATCTTTCGAAACTTGCTGTTGTAGGTTGTCGCCTCTCAGGATATCTTTCATGATAAATTCTTACTGATAGTAATGCGTTTTTGATACATTCCTCCAATATCCAGATCATATTTACCATTTTGTCATGAGTGTAACACACCAATGGATTAATGGTGAATTAATGGTGAATTAATGGTGAATTGTCAGTTTTTTTTTTTATGAAAATATTCGCAAAAAGGGTAGACCTATCGTGTGGGCCGCGGACGGCCCGCACTGCGACTATTAGAAGGGGAAGGGATTATAGAAAAGAAATGATTGTGGACACGCTTTTTAAAAAGTTGTAGGTCATAGTTCTCTGGAAAAACTGATTTTGGAAGCTTATTCCATTCCGTAGCAGCCCTGTAAAAGAAGGATTCTTGATAAAGATTGGTCCTTGTAGTGTCAATCTTGAGAGTAAATGGGTGAGACTGATCAGCGTGCCGAGTTCTTCGGCCGAATGTGGCCAATGGTGGTACAAGAGTTTTTATTTCTCTGGAGCATCTGCCATGGAAATATCTGTAGAGTAATGACTGGTCTGCAACTCTTCTTCTATGTTCTAGAGGGTGAAGGGTATCTGTGAGAGTTGAGCTGTTTATCAAGTGAATGGCTCTTTTCTGAATGAAATCTAGAAGACGAAGAGAATGCCTTGGTGCTGAACCCCAAATATGCGAGCAATACTCCAGTAGAGGTCGGATTTGAGCCTTGTACGTCGTCAACAGTTGATCAGGAGTAAAAAACTTTCTGGCTTTCCACAGAAAACCTAGCCTCTGGCTTGTCGACTTTGCGATGTTAGCAACATGGTCATGCCAAGACATATTATTGGACACCGTGACTCCCAAAATCGAGATGGAGGGACTTGGTTCAAGAGTATTTCCGGACATTGTGATGGGATGATTTGAGGAATTCATTTTCTTGGAAAACGTGGCACTTTGTGTTTTTTGGGCGTTGAACTGAACAAGATTGTTGGTTCCCCACTCGACGATTGCTTTAAGATCTCTATTGATGGAATCAACCTGTTCCTGCCTGAGTCTATTTGTATCATTCACCGAAAGTGATCGATAGGATGTGAAAGCCAGCAAATCTCCAGTAGACCGAAGTTGTCGAAATCCATATTGTCTCTCAGTTTCTGACTAATCAAGTAATTTTATGAAGACCAAGTGAAAAATGAAAACGAGAAAATTCAGTAAGTAGCGACAAATAAGAGATAAAAATTAAACGAAACTATGTCACGTGCCTATTTTTTCCCTTCTACCGTTCATTATAATTGTCTCAGATGAGTTTCGTATTCCTTGTTGCATACAGTACACTGTGCTGTAATTCAAATATATCATTCGTTGTAGATAATGTTGCATAACTTGTAGGGGTAGGATTATCGTTTGGTTTGCAATTTCTGTGTGGATGGGACTGGATATCCACACGGACGAGGCACAGATTTGAGAAGATTGTGGGTTGACGTTTATTCCGCGCCATTTTTCTTGATTTCCGGGATAGGAGCGGATTGGTGTTTTGAGAGTCTCGGAAGTGAGGTGTCGGTGAAAGTTGTTGGGGACGGTGTGTTATTAGCACGTGTGCAGAACCTCTATGGGATTTCTTTCATATCTGGCTGTATTTGGGCCATCTTAATTGGATTTTGAAGAAAAACCATTTGATTTTTAACTCGACCATTAACTTGCCTTTGTTGTGGAAATTTTTGGATTTCTGGCGTCAAGTTAAAATAACCGTTATCGGGATTTATTTGAGGGAAGCCATTGTTAACTAACCGGTGACACCCCATAATCTAACCAGCCCCAGGAGGCCAGGAGTAGGCCACGGAGTAGGCCACAGGAGTAAATGCGAATTCGCATACCCAAAGGTTATCAGTGATTTATTTTTAAATATATAACGCCGAGTCTCATTCGGCACCACGAGTAAGTTTTGTTTTAGTTTATAAATATATTACTTTGTGAATTCGTATACCCAAAGGTTATAAGTGATTTATTTTTAAATATATAACGCAGTAACTCATTCTGACACCACGATTACGTTCTGTTTAGTTTATTAGTATAGTACATTGTTGGAAACTATTTATTGCATTAGATAATATGCCAAAACTAAACTTGGATTAAAATAACCTTCTCAGTAATTCTTTATGTCCAAGTAAAAACATATTTTCTTCCTACTTATTTGTAAATATCCTACAATCTTGATATTTTAAAGGACAACCATTGTAAAGGTATTTTTAAATGAACTCGGTTGTTTTGGCAGTGAAAATCTTTATGTAAACGGTTAACTAGTGAATTTTCTTTGCCTTTATGTAAATGTTTCAATTAGTGTTATTAATGAGTTAACTTTTACAACTTTATAAAATAACCAAAACAGAAGTAAGAGTAACAGACTTTACCAAGTTACAAAAAAAAGCAAAACATATATAAATCAACTCTCTAATAACACTAATTCAAACGCTTACATAAAGGCAAAGAACAAAAGGTAAAACATATATATATATATATATATATATATATATATATATATATATATATATATATATACATATATAAATCAACTCTCTAATAACACTAATTCAAACGCTTACATAAAGGCAAAGAACAAAAGGTAAAACATATATATATATATATATATATATATATATATATATATATATATATATATATATATATATATATATGTTTTACCTTTTGTTCTTTGCCTTTATGTAAGCGTTTGAATTAGTGTTATTAGAGAGTTGATTTATATATGTTTTGCTTTTTTTTGTAACTTGGTAAAGTCTGTTACTCTTACTTCTGTTTTGGTTATTTTATAAAGTTGTAAATTTTACATTTTTGGTTTGTTTTAGCAAGAAAATTTTACCATAGCTGTTAATTTCAACTATATTTGTTATGATGTTGCTATTGAGTTGTGTACCTTAATTATTTATTGTGTGAGTAAAGTATCCCACATATTTTTGCTATAATTTTATTTATTTGGTTCACCATAATCATAGTTGTTTATCTTGTGGCTCTGCTAGTGCCTATAAGATCTAGGGGTTTCCGGCTTATACCGTCTAAGTCGGTGGCGCAGCTCACTTTTATATTTTTTTCTTCTACCATCTACGGCTGAGCTCGGGCATAATTTGCCAGTAGAGAAACCGCTAGCAGAGTACTCATTAGAGAACAGAAAAAGACGTGGCAACTACTTGGATTTATATAAATAAAGTAAATGTGATAATATTTTTAGTGCAGTTTTAAAACAACTTACCATGCACATCAATGACAATCAGAGCCTCAACAGTAACTTGAGTATTCGGCTTCAATTTTCCTTGTACCATTTTAACGCTCTGTTCTATTTGAGTGGTGCAAAGTTTCTCTTGTTGTTCCAAGGCACCGCCAAAAATAGCGTCAGTCACTTCTACGGTCCATTGAATGCAATCCACACACTGTACAATTTGGCCTGGCCAGTTTAATATCCAAGTAGGTCGATCTACCGTGGGATAATTAGCTATTGAATCCCTCATAACATCTTTGAGAGACTGAATCATCACTCGTTCAACTAAAACCAGCCATTTCTCAACCATTCCCTAAAAATAATCGTGATTCAAAATTTTGTTGTATTTTTTTAAGTTACGATCCAATAATTTTATAAATTTTGAATACCTTTGCTTCTGCCGGGATGATTTTCTCGCTCATGGGTACTTTTTCTCGTTCCACACTGATCATACCAACAACCTCTTCATCTCTGGTAAATTCTAGTTGATGAATACCCTCGAAACATTTCTTAAGATGAGGTTGTACACGAAGAGGATCTTTTGTCTCGGATAATATTTCAAGCAGTTCATCATTAGACAAAAAGAAGAACCTGCAAAAGATGATAAATGCAAGCAGTTACACATACAGGGTGTTAGTAAATAAGTGCGACAAACTTCAGGGGATGATTCTGCAGGTAAAAATAATGACAGTTTGCTGTATAAACGTATGTCTGCAAATACTTCGTTTCAGAGATACGGGGTGTTAAAGTTTTTCTTAAAAACTGACGATTTATTTATTGCTCTGAAACCGGTCGAGATATGCAAATGGAATTTGGTGAATTTTAGAAATTGCGCATTTTTTGACATGCAATCAAGAATTTTAGGAAATACAACTATCAACGTTAAGGATGGTTCATTAAACTGGAAATTGCTGCAAAGAAGGTTGGCATAAAAATAAACGAAGATAAAACAAAATACATGACTACAACAAGAACAGAACGAAGAGACAGGATAGGACAAAATGTGACAGTAGACCACTATAATTTTGAAAGGGTCCATGAGTTTAAATATTTGGGAGCTACAATCACCTCAGATAACAATATAACACAAAAGATTAACAACAGAATTCAGGGAGCCAATCGCTGCTGTTTTGCACTGCAAAAAATAATGAAATCGAAAAATGTAACCCGCCGTACGAAAGTAACAATTTATCATGCAATTATAAGACCTATAATGACATATGCATGTGAAACATGGACGATGACAAAACAAAATGAGAACCGACTAAAAATCGCAGAACGAAGAATTCTTAGAAGGATATATGGACCAATCAAGGACAACGCCACACAACAATACAGAATTAGAACTAACAGAGAAGTGCAAGAACTATATAACCAACCAGATATAGTAAAAATAATAAAGGCAGAGAGATTGAGATGGGCCGGACATGTGAAGAGACAAGACCCACGTGTCGTAAAACTGGTGTGGGAAGAGACCCCGGTAGGAAAGCGGCCGCTGGGAAGGCCAAGGATGCGGTGGAAAGATAATATTGCAGCGGACTTACGGACCCTAAATGTCCAACGACCAGAAGAACTTATAATGGACCGCAGCAAGTGGAGGCAAATTGTAATGTCAGCGAAGAGAGAATTAAGAATTTTATGATTATCATTGGCGCGAATACGGGTAATGATCCTAATTTTTTTAAAGAAAAAGATGGTACGCCACTGGGATATTTCAAATTAAAAATCATGTTTGAATATCTCGATAAATTTGTGACAAAAAAGATCTTTCCTGCATTTTTTTCGTATAGGGCGCCGTTTTTATGCAAAAAACAAAACATTTTAACACGTATTTTTCATTTCTTAAATACATTACCAAGAACTATCTAATATAACATTAAACCAGAACAATAACAGAAAATAACACTAATAAAATTTTAAATAGGCGCAAAGCTACAACTAATGTTTAAAATGACCTCCCTCAGATGTGACACAAGATTCAACTCTTCTTTTATGCTTAGATAGTTTGGACACGTAGAAAGGATGGATAAAGGAAGATTGACGAAACAAATTCATAAGGCGAGTCTGAATGGACAAGTCGGTAGAGGTCGACCTCGGCGAACATATCTCGATCAGATCAACATTGTTTTAAAGAAAGGCCAGGTCAAGAGTACCAACAACCGACGAGCATGCTTGAGAGCCCTAATGAAAGTAGAGAAATCAAAAGATGTGTGTAAGAACCGTAGCAAGTAGAAGGAAGTGGTCTCTGCCTACCCCTACGGGAAAAAGACGTGACTAGTAGGTACAGCTGTAATAAAATAGAGGATGTTCTATTTAAAGTAAGCAACTTATAAATGATTTAAATTGTGCATGTTTGCGGTTCAGTTTAAAACACCCTGTATGAAATATCAATGAGTTGGACATGAGGAGTTAACGGGCAAGCGCTTGTTGTCTATTGGTTACAATTTCACGTCACTAGCTGGAGATATCGTTATTCAATGTGGACTATGATTTTTTTAAAATTTTGAAAAAAATCGAAATATCTCAAGAATACTTCATTTTTTGGTATAGGACATTGTGCACAAATTTTATCTAAAATTTCATGTTGAATTAAAAAAAAATAAAAAATATAAAGTTCCATTTAAAATAACAAATTTGACGTCTACTTCCGGTATAACCGGAAGTGGCACACTCAGAACAACATTATATTCAAATTCAGCGTCATCCAAAACCCACAGCTTCGTAATTTCAGATTTTTAACATAACTGTATCCGCCATTACTTTTAATCAAGACTTTTCGCGCCACACCCTGTATAATTCATTAATTCATTATTAATTTCAGTAAACTCTTTTGTGTATTATAACTTAGTAAATTATAGTTAATTTTCACAAGCTAAGTTTCCTATTGTTTTTACAAAATTCGTTTTATTGTACACTATTGAACACTTTTTTGTGCAAAGACGGTGTAAATATCGAGAAAAACCATAGATATGCCTGAATACTCCATCTAAATGCCTTTATAATAATGTGCCAGACATGGTACATTCCCTATTTTAAATTAAGGGTGGAAGTGGAAGGGAGGGGGTTGGCAAATGACAGATATTTGTATCGTGAAAATTTGTCCCCCTTTTAAAAAAAATTGACGTGTTTTAGCATTTCCTTAAATTTTAATGAATACGGCCAGATATCGGGGTGGACTAAAATATCTACATCATTACTAAATTATGTATATTACCTGGGAAAGAATAAACGCTTCTTCTCCAAATAGTCGTTTAATCCTTTCTGAATCTCGTCCAGTAGTTTGTTGTTTTCTCTTAGAAGGGGAAGCATATTTTTGTAATCTGTAGCTGCCAAGACATGGGTATCTTTTAAAGTATTACTTTGAATCGATCTCCAAACTCTATCCACCAATTTAAAGTTTCTAGCTTCAGTTGGCATTTGTCTCATTATGTCCTCGGAGCTAAATATCGGTTCTAAATACATCCATGTTGCTTGACACTACAAATATTAGCTTAATTAGCTAAAACAACATAATACAAAGGTTCCAATAGCACCATCCGATGGTTGTTGCAGCCAGCTAAAGATAATTAACTGCTCAAATTTATTATTGACTTTTAAGCAACCTTTAATAATTTTTTTTTACTCTTTTGGGTCGTGAAAACCATTAATAAATTTAAAAAAATATTAATCATTAGGGTCCATTCATTGAATAACAGATTTGACTATTACGACATTTTCTTAAAAATAAAGGAAATACTTTAACTTACAATAAGCCATTGCTCCAAAATATCTTGCATAGAAAGAAGCTTTTCTTCCCACAAAGCCATTTCAGCTTCAAAAGCCTTTACATACGGAGATCCTCTCATAGTTTGTGCCTTTAAAATGTGGTCGTCCATCATTACTTGTATATCATCAACGGAAGTCAATATATTTACACCAGTCTCTCTAAAAAAAATTAAGACATCGTATACAGGGTGTCTAGTTTCTAATTGATAATTAATTTATTAACTTTATCCGTGTATTAAAACAGAAAGTCTACATGAAAATATTTTAATGTACCTAAACGTACCAGTAGTTAGTTGGCCATGACTGATTTTTAAAAAAAAATATTAAAAACTACTGTTAGGTAACTTAGTAGTTTAATAATAATTAATAATAATTGAAGGTTTTATTGAAAATATTTATATAGATTTTTATGTCTTTATAAAATATAAAGAGGTTAGTACGTGCTTACCCTACTTTTAAAGTTGAGTTGTCGAATTAAATGTGCGGAAAAATATTAGCGGATAAAATAATATGTATATTATTCTGATAGTGATGCAAACTAAGAAAATATTATTTATATAAATTTTTTATAAAAAAAAAAAAAGAGAGTAACAGCATGCGGTATTCCCAAGCGGTCAACCATCCAAGTACTATCCGCACCCGACACTGCTTGACTTCGGTGATCGGACGAGAACCGGTATATTCAGTGTGGTGTGGCCGTTGCACATAGAGTGTAAAGGTTTTATTGAAGATATTTATGTTCATTTTTATATCTTTATAAATTATAAAGTGGTTACTACATGCTTGCCTTACTTTAAAAAATAAGTTGTCGAATTAAATGTGCGGAAAAATATTAGCGGATAAAATAATATGTATGTTATTCTGATAGTGATGCAAACTAAGAAAATATTATTTATATAAAAATTTTATAAAAAAAAAAAACAAAAAGAGAGAGAGCAACAGCATGCGGTGTTCCCAAGCGGTCACCCATCCAAGTACTATCCGCACCCGACACTGCTTGACTTCGGTGATCGGACGAGAACCGGTATATTCAGTGTGGTGTGGCCGTTGCACATAGAGTATAAAGGTTTTATTGAAGATATTTATGTTCATTTTTATATCTTTATAAATTATAAAGTGGTTACTACATGTTTGCCTTACTTTAAAAAATAAGTTGTCGAATTAAATGTGCGGAAAAATATTAGCGAATAAAAAAATATGTATGTTATTCTGATAGTGATGCAAACTAAGAAAATATTATTTATATAAAAATTTTATAAAAAAAAAAACAAAAAGAGAGAGCAACAGCATGCGGTGTTCCCAAGCGGTCACCCATCCAAGTACTATCCGCACCCGACACTGCTTGACTTCGGTGATCGGACGAGAACCGGTATATTCAGTGTGGTGTGGCCGTTGCACATAGAGTATAAAGGTTTTATTGAAGATATTTATGTTCATTTTTATATCTTTATAAATTATAAAGTGGTTACTACATGTTTGCCTTACTTTAAAAAATAAGTTGTCGAATTAAATGTGCGGAAAAATATTAGCGAATAAAAAAATATGTATGTTATTCTGATAGTGATGCAAACTAAGAAAATATTATTTATATAAATTTTTTATAAAAAAAAAAAAAGAGAGTAACAGCATGCGGTATTCCCAAGCGGTCAACCATCCAAGTACTATCCGCACCCGACACTGCTTGACTTCGGTGATCGGACGAGAACCGGTATATTCAGTGTGGTGTGGCCGTTGCACATAGAGTGTAAAGGTTTTATTGAAGATATTTATGTTCATTTTTATATCTTTATAAATTATAAAGTGGTTACTACATGTTTGCCTTACTTTAAAAAATAAGTTGTCGAATTAAATGTGCGGAAAAATATTAGCGAATAAAAAAATATGTATGTTATTCTGATAGTGATGCAAACTAAGAAAATATTATTTATATAAATTTTTTATAAAAAAAAAAAAAGAGAGTAACAGCATGCGGTATTCCCAAGCGGTCAACCATCCAAGTACTATCCGCACCCGACACTGCTTGACTTCGGTGATCGGACGAGAACCGGTATATTCAGTGTGGTGTGGCCGTTGCACATAGAGTGAAAAGGTTTTATTGAAGATATTTATGTAAATTTTTATATCTTTATAAATTATTAAGTGGTTACTACGTGCTTGAATTACTTTAAAAAATGAGTTGTCGAATTAAACGTGCGGAAAAATATTAGCGAATAAAATAATACGTATGTTTTTCTGATAGTAATGCAAACTAAGAAAATATTATTTATATAAAAATTTTATAAAAAAAAAACAAAAAGAGAGAGCAACAGCATGCGGTGTTCCCAAGCGGTCACCCATCCAAGTACTATCCGCACCCGACACTGCTTGACTTCGGTGATCGGACGAGAACCGGTATATTCAGTGTGGTGTGGCCGTTGCACATAGAGTGTAAAGGTTTTATTGAAGATATTTATGTACATTTTTATATCTTTATAAATTATAAAGTGGTTACTACGTGCTTGCCTTACTTTAAAAAATAAGTTGTCGAATTAAATGTGCGGAAAAATATTAGCGAATAAAATAATATGTATGTTATTTTGATATTAATTTAATTTCTCGTTTAATAGCCCTAATTGCTTTTTTTACTTGGTAAGTTTCTTCTAAAAAACCTGCACTAGAGTTTTCTAAACACTCGCCTAAGGTTAATAACATGTCGGTGTATTTAACATTTGAGTACATTTTGATTAACAATATCTAATTTTACAAATAACAAGGTTTTAAAAATCTAATTATTGTTGACTTATCGTCATAACTATCAATAAATGTCAGTTTTTCATGGCAAACTTAAAGAAAATCAAGATATACCGATTAGAATGGATTTTTGTGAAACGTTACAAGAAAGGAAAGCCCTCAATCCCAATTTTTTAACATGTATCCGTTTTATCGATGAGGTGTCATTTACGCACAAAGATTTTTTAATTTACATAATGCATACTAATTAATAATAATAATAATTAATAACTTTATCATTACTTTATACCAGCATCGGTTATTACATCATAATTTTCAAATCAAAATATTCCGAAAGCGGTACACAGTATCGAGTTTTACCAAGAGTACCTTTTTGGTGTAAAATTGAATTATTAAGTTGGTTAATTTGAAATTTTGATTAATAAATCTAACCTTAAAAAAGTTATGTTCAATACTACTTGGTACGAACCGTGTAACTAGCGCTCTCTATGAGAGTCAGATATAAAAACAAATTCATGGGATGTATCAGCCTCTAAAACATATTCGTATAAAATTGCATTACAATGTTTTTAGTAGTTTCTGCAAAATCGTAATAAATGTGTATAAATTTAGGTAAAATATTAGAAAAATTAATTGTAAACACAATGTTAGTACACATTCACACAAACAACGTAATCTTCGTAATCTCCGTAATCTTCTTTACTATAGAAGCAAACTAAAATTTAAAAATAAAGTTTAAATCTATAAACAAATAATACACCCCCAACTTCTCTAAGGCTGCACCTCCTTAGGTCAAGCAGCTAAATCAAACAAACAAAAACTCCAAACATTGCAAAATAAAATCATAAGACGGTTAACAAACGCCCCTTGGGTGTATGTAAGAAATGCTAATTTGCACAAAGATTTAAAAATCCCAACAATAACTGAATACATTAAAAATAGACATCGACCCCAGGGGGTCGCGGCCCACTCGCTAAAAAACACTTCTGTGATTTTATTTAAAAGTTGCGAACTAAGCGGTTCTTTTGTAGTTATTTTGAATAATGTAATGTTAAAAAATATCTGATTTCGCTTTTTCTCCGACTCCACCGGAGTTAGTAGAAGCAGCAAAAGTAGCGTCACAAAAACTATTGCCAGTTAAATCGCGGAAAATTTACAAAGCCGCGTTTTCAAGATTTATACACACATACATAAATATAGTCACGGTATTTTTCCATGGGGGTAGGCAAAGACCACTTCCGCTACGGTTCTTACACACATCTTTTGCTCCCTCCACTTTCATCAGTGCTCATGGTTGTTGGTACTCTTAACCTAGCTTTTCTTCAAAATAATGTTGATCTGATCGAGATATGTTCGCCGAGGTCGACCTCTACCGACTTGTCCATTCACACTCGCCCTATAAATTTGTTTCGTCAGTCTTTCTTCATCCATCCTTTTTACGTGTCTAAACCATCTAAGCATTCCTTTGTCTATCTTTGTAACCACATCTTCTTTTACACCACAGCGTTCTCTTATCTCACTATTCTTTACTTTATCCAACCTAAACGGATGTTTATTTTATTTTTCTATTATAATAAATATTTTTTTTTGTGACGGGATAAACGTTTGAAAATTTATCTTTGTTGGCAGGTAACAAAATATCGCTTATAAAATTACTTTTTTTCCCGGGAAAAAAGCTAATACTTTTTTCCCGGATATATATGGGGTATTCCACGCCAAATCGGACAACATTCTGCATTTCCGATTTTTTTTAAAAAAATTTATGCTATAGGTACCCATTAAAAAAGACCTTTATAATTTTTTTCAGTTTTTTTTTGCTGAGCCGTTTTCGAGATATCAATTTTTGAAAAAAAATCGCTCTTTTTTAACGAAAATGCGCAAAATGGGCCAATTGGGACGTTTTTTTTAAATTATCGTGAATGGACAAGTCGGTAGAGGTCGACATCGGCAAAGATATCTCGATCAGATCAACGTTGTTTTGAAGAAAGGCCAGGTCAAAAGTACCAACAACCGACGAGCATGTAAGAGAGCACTGATGAAAGTAGAAGAGGAAAAAGATGTGTGTAAGAACCGTAGCGGAAGTGGAAGGAAGTGGTCTCTTCCTACCCCTACGGGAAAAAGGCGTGACTATATGTATGTTAATAAAAAATACTAAATAAACAAAAACATATACCTAGAAAAAAACATGTTTAAAAATTAGTTCAAACAGAATGAAATAGAGTACCTAAGATTAAAAAAAGGATCTTTTTACTACATCGTTTTCGTGACTTACCTGTAAGGAACTAATTCGAACATTATTTCTATCCATTCTTCTTTCATCTTTGCCAGATTCACTTGAAGAGCGTGCTCTTTGGTGGCACCAGCATTAATTTCTTCGAGTTGAGTGGCGAATTTGGGCAGTCCCGCATCAATCATGTCGCTTAACGTAGAATCTTCCGTTATTATAAGAGTTGCTCCAACAATATCGCTAATCTAAAAATATACACATTCACATAAATTTAATCAAAATATTAAAGTTTAAATGACTATTTAAAACGGTTATTACCTTATCCCAATGCCTCTTCTGTAATCCTTTGTTGCATATTGTTTGTAAAACGGGCAAAAATTGTTTGAACTTTTCTACTTTCGCTCTGACCATCTCGGCTATTCGTTTAGCTCCCGGATTGTCGCCTAGCGTTTTGGAGAGCTTGTACAAGGTTCTCCAAGCATTTTCAGTGGATTCTGTTATTCCATCGGCATCGAGACCTTGGAATGGACCATAATACCTAAAAATAAAACCGAACAAATAAAGCAGCGTCAAATTATGGAATATAATTAATATGTAATTACCACTCGTCGCAAAAAGTAATGCATAATTAAAATGTTATTATTTTTTCCCCTTTTTATTTTTCCAATAATATTTTATCAGGTTAACTTTCTTAAAGTTTAAGTATGTTTAATGGTCACAAAATTGCATACATACAGGGTGTTTAAAAAAAAAGCTGGAAAACTAAAAAATAATTGGGGTTTGCATTGTTAAAAATTTTCGTAACGCCATACGTATTCAAGATAAAGGGCGTTAAAGAAAAAAATGTATACACATTTATTACGATTTTGCCGAAACTACTGGAAACATTGTAATGAAATTTTATACGAATATGTTTTAGAAACTGATACATCCCATGAATTTGTTTTTATATCTGACTTGCATAGAGGGCGCTAGTAACACGGTTCGTACCAAGTAGTATTGAACATAATGTTTTTAAGGTTAGATTTATTAATAAAATTTTCCAGTGAACTTAAACATTATTCAATTTTACACCAAAAAGGTACTGCTGGTAAAACTCGATACAGTGTACCGTTTTCAGAATATTTTTATTTGAAAATTATGAAGTAATAACCGATGCTGGTATAAAGTTATGATAAAGTTATTAACTAAACAAAAAATCAAAAAAAGAAAATTAAAATAAAGACTAAGAACATAAAATAAAATTCAATTAGAGTAAGTGTCCAAAGTGTCCTTCGTTTTCGCAAACACACAAGTCTATCCTTTTTTCTAAAGAATCTTTTAATCTTCTAAACAGTTGGGGATCTTCAAAACAATGTTGATCTGATCGAGACATGTTCGCCGAGGTCGACCTCTACCGACTTCCGTCCATTCACACTCGCCTTATAAATTTGTTTCGTCAATCTTTCTTCATCCATCCTTTTTACGTGTCTAAACCATCTAAGCATTCCTTTGTCTATCTTTGTAACCACATCTTCTTTTACACCACAGCGTTAACTTGTCTCACTATTCTTTACTTTATCCAACCGAGTCACTCCGGCTATACTTCTCCGACCACTCAACTCCGCAGCATTAATCCTATTTTCATGCTTCTTCTGCCAAACCCAACATTCACTACCATCTGATATATCCCATAAATTTGTTTTTATATCTGACTCTCAAAACGGAGAAAATCTACTTGATGAATGTTTGGAGCGGAATCTTGTGGTAACAAACACTATGTTTAACCATAAAAGGATCCACTGCAGGTATTGCAGGTATTGACACAGACCACTTCTTAGTAAAGAGCCGAATAAGAGGTCTCTTTAAGCGGTGGCGCCATCGTGTGCAGGAATTAAGTAGTGTACTAAAGCGTATAAAAGTTGAAATATTGCAAGTAGAAGGTATAAAAGAGGAGTTCGTTAGTAAATTGACCGAGAAATTTGACAGTTTAGATGAAGCATGTGAGGTTGAAAAATTGTGGAAGCCATTCAAGAAAGGAATCGTGAATATTGCTATTGAAATATGCGGTGTAAGTAAAAGAAGGAAAGGATGCAGGTTTCAGAAAACGTGCGTAGAGGTTCAAAAAGCAGTGTCACAAAAGAAGAAAGCCTGGCTGGATTGGCTAGCTACAAAAGCCAATCAAAGAACGCAAAAGGCAACGATTGAGGATGTAAACAAGGCAAAGAATGAAAAAATCAGAAACCAAGATGGTAGTATGGTAAAAGGAGAGGAATGCGTATTGAAGAGATAGAAGGAATACTTCGAAAGTTTATTTGAGAAAGAGGATACATAAGTAAAGGCCCCATTCGGAGACATGAGTAAAAGTTGCAAAGAAAGTGAAATTACTACGACAGAAATTGTGGAAGCGTTGAACAGTATGAAATTGGATAAAGCTGCTGGGTACGACAGGATAACAGTTGAAATGCTGAAGGCTGGACAAAACGTGGTAGCTAGTCTACAGGACCGCCTTTTTAACCTTTGTTGGAGAAGTGGTAGTGTACAAGACGACTGGTGCAAGGCCGTTATTGTGCCGCTTTACAAGGGAAAAGGTTCGCAGCAGGACTGTAAGAACTACCGAGGCATTAGTTTACTTAGCATATTCGGCAAATTGTAAGCAAAGATATTGATTAAAAGAGTAACTTATGAAACTGAGAAGATGATATGGGATGTTCAAGCAAGATTTAGAAGAGGAAGAAGATGTATTGATCAGGTCTTTTCATTATATAGTCGAAAGATTATTGGATAGAAGTCAGAAGGTCTTTTGCGCTTTTATAGACTTGGACAGAGACTATGACAGAGTGGTGAGGAGTAAATTGTGGTCTACATTGTCTATGTATGGGGTGAGTGGTAGTTTAATACGAGCACTGAAATCACTTTACGAGGATTCCACTACTTGTGTCAGGATAAACGGAGCTTGCACGGACTGGTTTAACATCGAAAAAGGTGTGAGACAGGGATGTGTGGCTTCGCCATGGCTGTTTAACTTATACATAGACGATTGTTTAAAAGATCTGAAAGAGAGTGCGTATGGATTAAAAATGAATGATGTGATCGTCAAATGCCTTCTTTACGCCGATGATCAAGTCATATTAGCGTTATCTGAAGAGGAGTTGCAGGCGATGGTTAATGTTATGCATGATGCCCTATAAATCAAAGGGATGAAAATGAATGTGAGCAAAACGAAAGTAATGGTTTTTGAAAGAGAAGAAAGCATGACAAACTGTGGAGTTTCAATTGAGGGAGAAAGAGTGGAACAAGTAAATGAATTTGTGTACTTGGGTTCAAAGTTTACTAGAGATGGAAAGTATGACAGTGACATTAAGCAAAGGGTGTTGGCAGGAAAACAAATAATGGGGCACTGCATAGCTTTATGAATAGCTAGAAAGTGTCAAAAAAGGCACGTCTGGCGGTGCATAGAGGTGTGTTGGTTCCTACACTTATGTATGGTAGTGAATGTTGGGTTTGGCAGAAGAAGCATGAAAATAGGATTAATGCTGCGGAGATGAGTAGTCTGAGAAGTATAGCCGGAGTGACTCGGTTGGATAAAGTTAAGAATAGTGAGATAAGAGAACGCTGTGGTGTAAAAGAAGATGTGGTTACAAAGAGATAAAGGAATGCTTAGATGGTTTGGACACGTAGAAAGGATGGATGAAGGAAGATTGACGAAAAAAATTTATGAGGCGAGTGTGAATGGACAAGTCGGTAGAGGTCGACTTTGGAGAACATATCTCGATCAGATCAACATTGTTTTGAAGAAAGGCCAGGTCAAGAGTACCAACAACTGACGAGCATGTATGAGAGCACTTATGAAAGTAGAGGAAGCAAAAGATGTGTGTAAGAACCGTAGCAAGTGGAAGGAAGTGGTCTCTGCCTACCCCTATGGGAAAAAGGCGTGACTTTATGTATGTATGTTTAATTTCAAGTGAACTAACTTAAACATAATTCAATTTTACACCATTTATTTATTTAGCGTATGGCTACACATGGTTTAAAACTAAGAAAATATAAAGATGTATATATAAAACACGTACACAACGTAAAAACATAAAAGAAGAAAATTAATAAAATAACACATTTATATCTATATTTATATCTCTATCGATAGATTTTCAATCCATTGAATCGCCGCATGTGGGAGTATGAGGAAATCAGAAATTACACCAGGGTAGGCCGTGGTCTCGCAGTCCTCCACAATATGCTGAATGGTCTGGTTATCCCTTCCGCAGTCACACAGTGGGTCCGTAATTTTATCCCATTTATGTAGTGAGTCCCTACAAAGACCGTGATTTGTCCGAATACGGTTAGCGATTTTCCAGATGCGTCGTTTGAGGTCAAATCCGGCTGGCTTATCATGCGTGTTTAAGTACTGGCTTACTTCAGGAGGGACAGCTCGGTTTCATGATGATTCCCATCTTTGCTCGATGGTCAAATTCTCGTCGAGCAGGGTTTTAGCTGTTTTTATTACGGGTCGTCTGGATTTAAGCCTGGTGGATGTGGCTGCCGCGATGTAGTTATGGATTGGGAGCTGTTCGTTATGCAGTATTTTTCTATATTCTCGGATTAGAGCTCCTTGTCTTCTTAATTGAGGTGGTGGAATATGGCTGAGCGTGGGGAGCCAGTGGGTCGGGGTGCTCTTTATGCAGCCAGTGACTGTTCTCATGGTAGAGTTTAGTTGAACATCTAATTTGCCAGTATGACTACTATTAAGCCATATGGGAGCGCCATACTCAGCCGAGCTATAAACAAGTCCAAGAGCAGCACTTCGCAGGGTTGAGGCTGTAGATCCCCACGTTGTACCGCATAGTTTCTGAATGATGTTGTTTCTTGTGCGAACTTTAGCTGCTGTTTTTTGCAAGTGGGAGTTGTATGTGAGTGACCTATCAAGAGTGATACCAAGGTACTTCGGGGTTGGGTTATGTTTCACGGGGTGTCCATCAAACTGGATGTTCAGTTGGCGTGTGGCTTCCTTGTTGTTGAGATGGAAACATATGCACTCTGTTTTGTTTGGATTTGGTGTCAGTCTCCATTTTTTGTAATATGCTCCCAATATAGCCAGATCGTTTGTTAGGATTCTTTCTGTATCCTCCATGGTCTTGCGGCTTGTAGCAAGGGCCAGATCATCTGCGTAGGCGAATTTTAAACTAGTAGTATCCGGCATGTCCGCAATGTAGAGATTAAAAAGTATCGGAGCAAGAACAAAACCCTGGGGTAGCCCATTGTTTAGGATTTTTGTGTGGCTTTTTGTTTGACCCATAATCACCTGGAAAGACCTATTGCAGAGCATATTATTCAAGAGTGAGCCCAGTGTGTTGCAAGGAATTAATTTTAAAAACTTATATAAAAGTCCTTCTCTCCAAACTGTGTCGTAGGCGGCTGATAGGTCCACGAAGACCGTTGATGTTTTCTGTCGATTTTGGAACCCTGCCTCGACGTAGGTCGTAAGGCTGAGAACCTGGTCTACACAGCTACGGCCTTGTCTGAAGCCTGCCTGTTCGACGGGGATGTGTTCTGAAATCTTCTCAGCAATTCAGTTTAGAATAAGGCGTTCTAGGAATTTAAAACAGGCACTCAGTAATGCAATTAATTTTACACCAAAAAGGTACTCTTGGTAAAAAAAATCCAATATAATTTTATGAGGACAATCACCTCCTAAATATTTGCGCACCCAGTATGAAGAATGGAAGGTTTACAAGGGTATACTTATAATGGTTCTTATTGCAGCCTTTTGCAACCTGCGGGGGTTGCTAGTCCCCTACCGGGTGCCTCCTCAGGTAGCGGATAGAGGAATGCTTCCCAGATATGGGTGGTACCGGAGAAATGAAATATCCGGGGCGGACCAAAGCTAGCAAAGCAGCGTCTGACCCAAAACGAGCGGCTGCAGCCAGCGTCGGACCCGCAATGGACGGCTGACCTCAAACTCGCCTACACGCAAGGCAAGCGCGGTGTTTTCAAAACAAAATGGAAATACCCCAGGCGAGTAGGACGAATAGCCAACAATCTCGTACTGAAATATCAGTCAGCCCCAAGGATTCTGGGGGGGGGACAAAAATTTGACTAGAGAAATAAAACAAACAACACTAAAAGTTGCATCCTATAATGTAAGAACACTTCTGTCTGAAAAAAAACTTATAGAAATTAAAATGGAATTGGAAAACATAAAGTGGGACATAGTAGGAATAAGTGAGGTCAGAAGACATGGCGAAAATCAGAAGGTCGGGTAGGTTTTTTCATCCACAACAGACATTAAAAAAACATTAAATTAATACAAGCAATAACAATAAGACTAATTTATATGATATTACGTTTAAACAATAGATACAGTATGAAAGTCATTCAGGTATATGCACCGACGCAAAACCATAACATAATAAATTGAATGGAGGAACGGGTTCGTGAACACCGCATCGAAGCATTTACAATCCAAATGAGCATAGTGACGACAGTGATTCCGATTATAACTATAAATCTGATGCTTGATAATACCGTAAGTACTACATGATAAAACATATTTATTAAATTTGTGCCGATAATATATTTTTGTTGCATTCTCTTTTAACATAATTAAATATGTGCATAATAATAAACAAAATTTTTTCGGGTTTAAATCTTAGGGAAATTTACTAATGTACCTCTCATTTTATGCACAATTTTGCGAATTTCAAATTTGTAAGCTTCGGGAAAGTCAACAGTCTTTGCTTGTCGGCGTGGTTTAAATTTTTCAATTTTTTGATCACTATTTTCATCTTTCACACTTTTTAAAACTGAGGTTAATTTTGTTTCACCAATACCCATCGCATCACACACACGCTTACGTTAGGTAAAACTAGTAGCAACGGACCTCCATTGTTCTTTTTCGCAGTAAAATAAACGTGTACATTCAATATTAATGCATCTACATCCAAAACACGTCACAACATTTTCGCGGTCTATTAGGTATACATACACTACTTGAAATTACAATTGGTACTATACGATTTTAATGTCGGTACACACTACAAGGATAACCCAGGATTACTAATTATTTTTTTAGAAATTTTACAAAAAATCTAACAAAAATGAATCAACAAGCCAAATTAAAGCTTAATAGCTTAGTTAATTAGTGAAATTTGTTTGGATTACTTACCTACCTCTCTTATTATGTACAATAAATAAAGTCATTAAGAACAGATTTGGTTGCAAAATTAACCGTGCTAACAAATAAAAATATTGACCATTAATTTCCAAACAAGAAGTACCTTATAAAATAAAATTCGTTACCTACGAAATTTGTTTAAAAATATTAGGGAAATTTACTTTCGTACTTCTTAAATGTACAGTTGAATACTGGTTATGGAGTTTCTAACAATAATCCGAAACCACCGCATATTCGTGAAATATGCTTTTTATCTACCATCAAATTTTGTTTCATTACTCCGTCTCGATCGCGATTCCAGTATAGCATAAAGTTAAACTGTATAAAAATAATTGATTTTATACTTTTTAAAACTTTCTGTTCTTTATACTTACCATAAATCATAATTCTTGTGAAATTCGTAGACGGTGTGCCAAAGTTTGTCGTAGGGTTCCACAACTTGTAACATTTTATACAAATTCATAAATGGAGAAGGATCCATATCGAGTAACTGCAAAAATTTAATAATTATAAATAATAATGTTAAATTAGATACAAAAAATGTACATGTAATAAAAAAAACAATTTGGCAGAAAAATTTATAATTATTTATTTAAAACAACACACCTGTTCCTCTTCGTTAATTTGTTCGGCTTCTGCCTTATCTTCGACTAATCGTTCAACGATAACTTCTACAGCTGCAACACTTTCCTCCATTTCTTCCATGGTTAAAATCGGTGGATCCTTCTTCTTGAAAGCGACCAATAACTTTTCGTGTTTTCTTAATTTTATATCGAAAGCTGCTCTACGATTCTTTAAAATAGTCTCGGCTTGGTCGCGTTTCATGTTTAATCTTTGTATGGCTATTTCAATGACGAGTTCCATATCTTTTGGCCACAAAAACACGCGTGTGTTCAGAAGAATATCATCATCTGCAGCAAAAAAATTATAGCCGTTAAATGGAAACAACAAATTTTTATTTATTTATCGCATGGTTTTACATGTGTGATATGCTGATGATACAGTCATACTAGCCAACAACATAGACAAACTGCAGCGCGTCATGAAAGGAATACAGAAAGTGAGTGAAAACCACGGTCTTAGCCTAAATATATCAAAAACAAAGTGGATGGTAATAAGCAAAAATCAGACACACAATGAGCGCATTACACTAAACAACCAGATGATCGAACGTGTGGAGTCATACAAGTACCTTGGTATGCTGATCAATACAAGATGGGACCAGGCCACCGAAATCAGATCAAGGATTGAAAGAGCTCGAGCATCTTTCAATAACATAAAAAGTATATTCACAAGCAAGGATCTATCCCTGCCTCTGAAAATAGGGTTAGCTCTACGGAGCAGAAGCATGGGCAACGACGGAAGCCATAATGAAAAAATTAAACGCCTTTGAAATGTGGATATACCGCCGTATCCTCAGAATTTCGTGGACTGGCCACATGACTAATAAAGAGGTGCTGCAGCGAATTGGGAAAGAAAGAGAAATTACACTCACAGTTAAAAAGAGGAAACTGGAATAACTCGGGCACATAATGAGACATCAAAAATATCGTCTACTCCAGTTACAACTTGTACAACTTTTTGAAACGTTATATATATATATATATATATATATATATATATATATATTATATATATATATATATATATATATATATATATATTATAAAGTTTTGATACATATTTTATAGATAATTTTATTATCTACAATTATGTGCTAGGATATTTTTATGATTTAACTTAAGGTTTTGCTGAAAATCTCGAAAAACTCATTTTTTTTACCTTTGACCTTGAGTAAAATTTTTTCCATACACGGGAATGATGGGAAATTTAAAAAAATTATTTATAATTATGTTTTAAACAATTTTACCACCATTTAGCTTGTTGGTAATTTATGTATCTTTGAATGTCTAGATTGACCGGAGTAAAACAAAAACAACTCACAAAAACTCCTCCATATCATCTCCTCAGTTTAATTCGTCACTCTTTTAATCAATATATTTATTATTTACCAAGGTTTTTACTTATTTCTAAGCATTAAGTAATTTTTAGAAGATTATTTCACTAATCAATAAAAAGTTATAAAATGTGGAACTTTAAAAATAACTTACAAGATAATTCGGCGAAGTCCATTAGAAACATGACATATTCAGCAGTTTTTCGAATCTTCTCTTTCAGGTTATACATTGTTACATCTCTGCATTCGATAACATACGCTTGCAACTCCACTATTTCGGCTACTGAATCTGGATTGCCACTTGCTTTTTGCGACATATCGTCAAAAGTCTCGCAAATACTGAAAACATTTAAATTTTTAAATTAAACCATATGATTTTATTTTAGTCATTAACTTAGTCGCCTAAAAGAAATAAATGCGGGTGTACCTCAAGGTAGTGTGGTTGGCCCTATTCTCTATTTATTGTACACTAGCAACATTCCACGACTGGAAGTTGTAAAAATTGCCACATTTGCAGACGATACAGTACTCCTTGCAGTAGATCAAGATCAGGACGTGTCCTGTATAAAATTGCAGTCAGCTACTAATGCAATACTTGAATGGACTAAACAATGGAAAGTCAAGCTTAACGAAAATAAATCGATACATGTCAAATTTACCAACGAAAGACTAGTCAATCCACCACCACTATACAGGGTGGGGCACCCCATACGACACAGTCACTGTAAACCAAACCAATAATTTTTTCGGGAATTCCTGTATGTCCCGTATGTACATCGATTAAGGCTGCAAAAGAAAATTATTTTGGAGTCTACGAGATGGCTCAAAAAAGTGTGAAATATCAAAGTTGATGTTTTTTCAGGACAAAATAATACGATTTCATAAAAGGTACTATGTAGCTAATTATAACCGTTCTCGAGTTATTGATTTTTTTATGAAAATGCTAGGTACAATTGGAAACTAAATAACATCGAAATGTACCTTCGAATTCTGACCAAGCATAAAAGAGGTTTTTTGCTATTGATTTCTATAAAACCCGTATCTTAATATTATACAGAATGTTCAAAAATCATTGTCACTTTTTTATAATTTCGGACAAACATAACTTTGTTATTTCAAATGAAACACCCTGTATTTTTTTGGTCTGAACAATATTAAATTCTATTATCTTTCATTTTATATTGGGGTTCCCTATGCCTTACCTAAATAGTTTTTCAGATATTGGCTTTAACAAATAGTAGTTCTTATTTCAATGCATTCTTTGACTTAAGATGTTTTGAAACGACATTTATTCAACTTGTTGAAAGAATTCTTATTACCAGTTATTGTATTTTACGTTATTCAAAACATTCACTGAATAATTACCGTCGAAAATGAAAACTTATCCCATTTAAGAGAGGATAGATATGATTTTAGCGATTGGTGAGTATTTAGAGAATTGGCTTTTGGCGTCGAGGGTGTATGCCCAAAAATATCCAGACCGGAATCATCCAAACAAGTTGGTTCTCAAACAATTGCTACATGAATTTCGTAGGACTTAAAGTGTAGCTTATGAAAAGGCAAATAGACAAAAACCTATCATTGGAAATGAGGAAAATGAATTTCTTATTATGGGATCAATCATAGAAAACCCTCAATAAGGACTGCTTTTCAAAGAATGACGCCTCAAATATTATTAAGTGTTAAGCAGTCTTTTATAGAGAGAGTGGCTCTTTATATGCAACATGATGGTCGTCATTTTGAGCATGTACTTTGAATTAAATACATTTGTGTTTCATATTTTGTTGTTGTTTCATTTGAATAATAAAAAAAAATTGTATAGTCTGTTTAATAAACTACTGTCAGAATATGAAAAGTAAATATTTTTGATGAAGTGAAGTATAACAACTGTCAATGAGAATTCTGTGAGCAAATCAAATAAATGTCGTTTCAAAACTTCTTAAGTCAAAGAATGCATTGAAATAAGAACTACTTTTTGATAAAGCAAATATCTGAAAAACTATTTAGGTTAGGTACAGGGAACCCCAATATAAAATGAAAGATAATAGAATTTAATATTGTTCAGACCAAAAAAATACAGGGTGTTTCATTTGAAATAACAAAGTTATCTTTGTCCGAAATTATAAAAAAGTGACAATGATTTTTGAACATTCTGTATAATATTAAGATACGGGTTTTATCGAAATTAATAGCCCAAAACCTCTTTTATGCTTGGTCAGAATTCGAAGGGATGATTTCTATACATTTCGATGTTATTTAGTTTCCAATTGTACCTAGCATTTTCATAAAAAAATCAATAACTCGAGAACGGTTATAATTAGCTACATAGTACCTTTTATTATCGTATCGTATCGTATTATTTTTTCCTAAACTATTTAAAAGTGTAACGAAATACAGGGTGTTCCATTAAAAAAAACACTTTGATTTGTCACACTTTTTTGAGCCACCCTGTAGACTCCAAAAATTTCCTTTTGCAGCCTTAATCAATATAAATCTAATTAAATGAAGAAATTCCAGAAAAAATCTATGGTTTGGTTTACAGGGACCGTGTCGTATGGGGTGCCCCACCCTATATATCAGTGACAACTTAGTATCATATAGTAACAATGCCAAGTATCTTGGCATGATAAGAAACTTATCTACAATCAAATTCTGAAACCAGTGTGGCTTTATGGTATCGAGCTATGGGGTTGTGCCAAAGATAGCAATATAAAGATTATTCAAATATTTCAGAACAAAGTGCTGCGTAACATGACAAACGCCACTTGGTATGTACGCAACAGTGACCTAAATAGAAACCTCGGTATCCCAATGGTTAAGGATGAAATTAAAAGGTCTGCTGGTAAACATGAAGCCAGGCTACACCTCTATGAAAACGTAGAAGCCCTTTAGCTGCTGGACAATCAGGATCAAGATCGAAGACTGAAGAAGACCAAGCCATTCGAACTCGTGTAAAGCTGTGTTTTTAAAAGCAGAGTATAGTGCGCGAGTTTGTGTACATGTTATAGTCAGAACAACCTAAAGGACATCGTTGGAAGAAATTTAGTAGTATATAAGTATTTAGTTTTAAGATTTTACCAGACTTAAATTAATGTTTGATTAATAGTGATCAGTTTTAATACCTTAAACGCCGAACAGCGTCATAAACAAAAACAAAAAAAAACTTACAGTCGATTGAGATTTCTGGTTTCCATTATGAAATAACTCACAATTCTGCTTCGAAGTCCGTCGATTATTTTATACAAAGTTTCGTTTAACTCGCCACAATAAAGATTGAATAAATTCATAGGGATCATCCGCCTTAGTTCAATAAATTCCACTTTCAAATCGTCGTAATTTCGTATTTTCCTAGCGAAGTCCTAAAAAAAAAATACCTACAATAATTTCAACGAACTTTTTTGGTTCGAAAATTAGATTTTAATATTTTGTCAATTTGGTGAGTTTGTCTCTTTTTTTGGCATAAAATATTTGTCTTCTTCTTCTACTAGTTGGAGATCTAGATGATCTGTTGATTCCGGACTTGCCTCTGTAATATTTCCTGAGATGTGGACTGTCAGCTGTCTCTCCATCTCTTTGGTGGTCTTTCGGGTGGACGGGTCCCTGCAGGTTTTCCCTTTAGTACAATGCGTGGTAGTCTATCGTTGGTCATTCTCTTAACGTGGTTATACCATTCTCTTCTCCTCTGCCTTTCCCATCTCACCACATCCTTGCAGCGTCGTCGGCGTAGGAGACCATGCTGATAGCCCCATTGTTCATTCTGTATCCCGAGTTCATGGATGTTACTTCTTCTATGATTTTGTCCATCAGGAGGTTAAATAAAAATCAACTAAGGCTATCTCCCTGTCTAGTTTCTCCTGGAGTAAAATATTTGTAACATTTATATTTACGAATTTTTGTTTTAATCTTTTGTGTCTCAGCTTGTTTGAATAAGTTGGAAATATATGAAAACCTTCAATGAAACAGAATATTTTTTACAAAAATTAGTGCACAGTTGTTACGCTAAAGAAAAGCCAAAACGTGGATTTGGTATGATTAATGTTGGCATGACGGTAGTTCTTATTTGCACAGTCAGAAAAGGGAGCTTGAAAGACAACCTTTTAGATTAGGTATACGTGTTAGCGGAGCAGCGGAATGGCTGGAATCGACCTTTGTTAAAATACCCAAAAAGGAAAATGCGAAGAAATGTGATGAATGTGATGAACAATCAGCTTGATAAGCCACACATTGAAAATGTTCTTGAAGGTTATACACCGCAGAGTATTTCAGAAACTGGAGAGCAATATCTCGGATACCCAGTTCGGGTTTAGAAACGGGTACATAACTCGGGACGCATTATTTGCATACAATGTCCTCACACAACGCTGTCTCGATGTCAATCAGGAAGTTTACGCCTGTTTTATAGATTACAATAAGACGTTCGATAGAGAGAGGCATGACCAGCTAGTAGAAGTGCTAAACCAGAAAAACCTGGGTTCACCAGATATCAGGATCATTGTCAACCTTTACTTTAACCAAAAGACAACAATGCGAGTACAAGAAAAGACGACTGACCCTATAGAAATCAAACGGGGCGTAAGACAGGGATGTGTCCTCTCGCCACTTTTATTCAACATCTACTCTGAAGAAATATTTACCAGAGCCCGTGTATGCGAGTTGGGAGGCATCACAGTAAATGGCAAGACAATTAATAACTTGCGCTATGCAGACGATACTGTCCTTGCTGGAAATATGCGGGACCTACAAGAACTGCTGAACAGGGTCGTCACTGTCAGTCGACATTTTGGCTTGACACTTAACACAAAAAAGACCAAATACATGATTATAACAAAGAACAACGCTCCGCAAGAACACCTCTATGTAGACGGAGAACAATTAGAGAGGGTTACAAGATATAACTATCTGGGTACAAACATCACCTGCACTGCTAATTATTGCTCCGAAATCAATATCCGTATAGAGAAACCACGTGCAGCTTTTGTCAAAATGAAGAAGATGCTTTGTAACCGCGACTTGAGCCTAGATCTTAGATCACGCATGTTGAAGTGCTATGTATTCCCGTTACTGTATTATGGCGTAGAAACTTGGACCCTTAACAGAATGTACGAAATAAAAATAGAAGCATTTGGGTTGTGGACTTACAGAAGAATGCTCAGAATATCGTGGGTGGAGCACACGACCAACGCAGAAGTGCTTACCAGAATTAATAAAGAGTTGGAGGTGTTGAAGGAAGTGAAGAGAAGAAAGATCATCTATCTGGGTCACATAATGCGGGGTTCAAAATATGAGATACTGCACTTGATAATCCAGGGGAAGATTATAGGCTAAAGGTCAATTGAAAGAAGAAAAATATCTTGGATGGAGAATCTGCGAGAATGGTTCAACATGTCTTCTGCAGATCTATTCAGAGCAGCAGTTTCCAAGGTCAGTATTGCCATGATGTTAGCAAACCTCCGATAATGGAGAAGCTACATGAAGAAGAAGATACGTGTTGGAGGTATCTTTAAAAATAAGAAAAGTCCACCACCGCTCTACGTGCAAATAGAGAAATATTCTTCGTTAGGCTAGGTCATCGATTAGGCCTTAGACCGGACTGAAAAAAGCTTAGGCCGATAACGGGGCTCGTTATGGGACACTGTTGTCTGAGAAAACATCTTTTTGGAGAACCCAGTATGCAGACTATGAGAGGATGATGAGGAAACAGCATCCTACGTCATATTTGATCTTTCACTTGCTACGATTCTTACACACATCTTTTTCTTTTACTACTTTCATCAGTGCTCCCATTCATGCTCGTCGGTTGTACTCTTGACCTAACCTTTTTTTAAAACAAAGTCGATCTGATCGAGATATGTTAGACGAGGTCGACCTCCACCGACTTGCCCATTCACACTTGCCTTATAAATCTGTTTCAGGGTATTTCTTCAATTACAAGGTAAAAATACCAAAATTATTTTGGCGACTAATACCAAAAATGTTATAGTAGACGCATAAATATACCCATCAGGAATGTACCCCTTGAACAGCAAATTATAAACTCGAATAATAATAGATTTAAGCGACAAACATTTTTGGTTCCAGGTAAATGATTGTTGGTGCAGGTAAATGATTATTAGCAGGTTAATATAAATATTAACATATTATTTAATACGTACATAGGTAATAAAAAACAAAGTAACAGTTCTAAATAAAAAATGTAAGTCTCGAACGAAAAAACTCTCTCTTACATGTAATATGGTACTGTGTCGCGTCTAAGCTTTCTCTCAAATTAAAATCCCATTGCTTGATATCTTTTTAACTGTGATACCATTCTCATTTTTGAAACAAACTTACGACATGCCACTAGTTTTTTTTATTAACTCGTGCCCCTTTTAACAAAGATTTTTCTTTTGTGTTTGGTAAAGGGGTGAACTTTATTTTGGATTCTTTTTTCTTCTTCCTGTAGTTTTGCACTCGAATTTTATTCAGTTTTATCTTTAATCTTCTAAATTGTAACTTTAATCCAAAGTTTTCTCTTACCAGCTTACTCCTAACTCTCCTTTTCCTTTTACTTGCAGGTCTATTCCGAGATAAATTAAATAAAGCGGAATTGATTTTTATTGTACAAGGTGTGCTCGGTGGTGTAGTGAAATTTTCATCGGAATTACTACCTACTTCAAAATTCAGCATACTTGTTGGTGTGCTTGGTGGACTATTGTGTAAGAGAAACTGTTCTATTTTTTCTTTAATTTTTTTCTTTTACGGTAGGTAGAAGAATTTTTTCGCCATTTTTTCCGCTTATTTCTTAACTCCCGATCTGACAGTTTAACTTTCATTTCCTTTTTCCTTCTTCTTCATACTTTAATTGGTTTTTCTGTCTATGTTCTATGTGTGCGTGTGGGTGTGCGTGTGTGTGTTGGAAAATCTTGCGGGCACGATATTTTAGACAAAGGGGCGATAGGTCACTAAAACTTACAGGGTAGAAGTTTTATCCGAAAGACAAGACCGAGTTCGAAGATGGGCTATAACGGTACATTCTTTCAGGTTGCTGCCTAAGGTGGTCCTCAAATTTACCGCATTTTGTACTTTTCGCACGATCACTTCAAAAGGAGAGCTAGGGCGATGAAACTTTCAGGTATTTTTCTATTTTTTTTTCCAAACCGAAGGGTAACTATTTTAAATAGAAAAGAGCACTCGGTTTTTTTAAAAGTTCGTTTTGCTACGGCAATACTGTTAATTTTGTTTGTGAAGTTAACTTAAACGGATTTTTTTTTAATTATCTCAAAGCACCATTGTTTGTTGCATAGTGTTGTTGAGTAAACGGAATTGAATATAATTCATCAAAGCTTCGGTTAATCCTTCATTGGTTTCGTTAAATTTTATTTTTCTAATTTAAATCATTCTTAAGACGTCCCTGAGCGCCTTTAGGCAATTCACTTTTGTTTTCTAGTATTCAGCGTGTGCGAGCCGTTAAAAATTTCGTTTTACACTTTTACCGCGTCATCGACAGCAGTAGTGTTTTCAAGACGTCCGTGAAAAGGTTCTAATTTAGTTTTATAGCAAGGGTGAAACTTCACTCTCTTTACATTGAATCAAAATTTATCTACATTATAAATATTTGTAATTCATTACGAATGACAATAAATGTTAGTGTTATAGTAATGAAAAAGTATGCTTTATTTATAGTTTTTAGGCGCAGCGAAAGTTTATTAGACGGAGGCGGAAGTCGACAAAGGTTCGCCGTGGCCGATGCTCGGATAAATAAACAGAGCCGGAATGTAGCAGTATTTTTGTATTTAATAAATTTGTAATTTACAATTTTTACAATTTTAAAGTTCAGTTATAGAAACACCAGATTCATCACATTTAATTACTGTAAGTAATAATTGGTTTGTGGTAACTGTAATATGACACATAAGTTTTTGAATCATTCATTTAAAAAAAAGAACGGGTATCTTATACGCCTGTAGCAGAAGAGAGTGCGCGCGTAACATTGTATATGGAGTAGCGGGGAGGAGTTGAAGCAGAAGAGGAAAAAGAACGGAGTGGGAGCGGGTAAGAAACGGCACGCATTCTAATAAGAATCCAAAATGATGACGTCACGTTTTTGACGATTCACTCTCTCTGTATTTCTTTTTCGAGCGATGCGCATAGTTTCACTTCAAAAGTAGCGACTTGTGATTGATTCCAGTCCACTTTTATCGAAGTTGAGTGCAAATTACTTCGGCGTACGAAAAGGGGAATTACAACCCCCGATTCCTACAGAGCTATTAAAGATTTTAAGGTGATGAATACGAACAATGTGCATATAAAATATTCTTAAAAGAATGTTTGTCATTTCAGAAGTGTGTTCTTTTTACTGTAGCTGTGGTCACACAAAAATACTTACTTTAAGGAAAGGCAATGGTTCTATGTCGAAAAACTCATTTAATTCTTTCTCTGCAGCTCCATTTAGTACGTAAAGATATTTGTCGTACACAGATAAATACTGTTGAGGACCCACCGAATTGGGTATAAACGAATCGATGATTTCTTGTTGCATCGCTATGACAGCAACTTCCTTTCTATGAACGTAATGTAAATATCTATCCAAACTGGCAAATTCTAAAAAAGAAATATTAAATTGTCGTTTAAATACATTCTTCAAAACACTCGGGAATTTTAAAAACGAACTTACTAATTTTAACATCAAAATTGGTTTAAAATACAGATTATTATACAAATTAAAAATCTCTTACCGGGAAACATGATAATTTCTATTCTACAAATTTTTCTATTGACATCTAAAATTTTGATGAAACATCTTTGTAGAACCGATTGAATTTCTTCCATCGATGGAGAGAATGTTAATTGATCCGTACCAATGTTGGGTTTAACAGTTAAAGTTATTAATGGGATGTTTATTAATGTCATATCTTCATATTCCTCTCCAAACATATTACCGCCCTATACGACAAAACCAAACGAAAAAAATTAGAATCATATCAAAAATATTTGTGTAAAGATCAATCGCCATTATTAAAATGGACGATCCCGTCATGTACAGGGTGAATTAACGATTTATTTTTGTAAATTCTTGTGTAAAGATGATTTATTAAAGAAAGAGTCATGTCAAAGGTCCGCACTTTATTTCCAACTAAGCGGATGTCGAGTGCCGATTTAAACTCAATCACACTTCTTTAACCTCGGTATGTTTCTTTTATCTACACTTTTACAATAAAGTATAAAGTGTACACTAAAATCGTGCTTTTTAACGGTAGTGACGTAAATGAAGCTGTTCGTTTCATAAGTACATCTAAGAAAAGAGTACTTCTTTTTCCTTCCTGGTTTTACAACTCTGGGTAAATCTTAGCCGCATCCACTATTGCTCTCCATCTCCTACGATCTTGTGCTTCCACTTGCCACCACTGGACTCCCATTCTAGATAGATCTGCTGCGACAGAATCATTCCATCTTTTTCTGGGACTACCTATTGATCTTCTGCCTTCTGGTCTGTCAAGGAATAATGTTTTCATCAACCTGTTGTCTTCTGATCTTACTATATGACACCGAGCCCACCCCAGCCCGCAAATTTTATTCAAATGCAATTCGCGACAGCTAGTTCAATGAGTTTCAATTAGCTCCATTTACTGACGTCAGCAGAAAAATTAGCTCCCTTGTAAATTTTCCGAAAACATTGAAAAATTTAATTTTCATGTACTTGATTTTCGAACACGAATATCGCCTGTAATAAAGACTTTTTCGATGAATGAACCGCACAAAAAAATTGTTCCCGATTCAAACTAAATTGCTCCGTGATCAGATCATCGAAAGGAGAGTATGCAAAAATGAAATAATTGTTAAACAATAGCTTAAACAATAGATTTTGATATCTGTCAATCTGGGAAGCCATATTGTTATTTCATTGTCGTTCGCTTGAGTTAAGAGATATTGTTAAAATGAAGTGTCTAGATTTCACCAAATTGTTGAATAGAAAAAACAGAGGTAAGTTAAATAAACCTTCTAATGATGTTGTTTCGATTATACGCTTCGTAGAATTATAATATTAATATTGTAATAAAATGCCAACCCAAAGAAATTTGTTTGAAAAGTTCACTCTTCAATGTTTCTTGAAATTTTTAGACTTCAATAAGGAGGTTTATTCAAATTTGGATGACCACCTTCTAGATTCTGTAACTTTTATAGAAAGCCACACATCAATTCTCGTAAAGCTTATTATACGAATTTATACAAAATTGAGGTTCCATAAAATTTCAAGGAAACAAACTGAAAATGAAAGGGGTACTGTAATAAAAAAACAATTGTCCAAACTAATATTGTTTCAAAACCAATAAAAATATAAATTTTCTGTTAACCTTTGTTTATTATTTCTAATAAAAAAATAGGTACATCCATTATAGTTTCCACTTTTATTAGTTCAAATAGCAAAAATTTCACCAAGTGTGCATTGGATGAAACATCCTGTACTCTGTGATGCCTACTAATGGCAAATTAACACAAATTTTGGGTAGAGTATTTTTTTCAAATGTCATCATTTTCAACGACTGAAATGTTCTTTGTTGAAGTACCTATTTTTCTTTACTCCTGCAAAGTGAATTTTTCAACATTCCACCTGCTTTTGTACTAGACCCATTAATTTTTCCTATAGTACGCCAATGTGATTCTGACAGATGACAGACACAATGCGCAAGCCCTATTCCCACCAGTCAATTTCCTAATTGGATCAATTTTAATGATAGGGCTTTGACAGTCTAGTTTAAGGTTATGTCGGTGGTAATTACCGCTCGCAGGTATTTAAATCCCTTAACCACCTCGAAATTGAACTCATTAAGGGTTATATTCTGCCCAATTCGAGGCCTTGAGTTCTTTGTAACTACCATATATTTTGTAAGAAAAGTGTACACTTCATTATAATTTTTTCCACTTAAGCAAGAGTACAGGTGTACACTCGAAGTAAACAAAATTTAACCTCATAAAACATAAAACTGAAAATCAAAGGGATGAAAATAAATGTGAGCAAAACGAAAGTAATGGTTTTTTAAAGAGAGGGAGAAAGAGTGGAACAAGTAAATGAATTTGTGTACTTGGGTTCAAAGTTTACGAGAGATGGAAAGTATGACAGTGACATTGAGCAAAGGGTGTTGGCAGGAAAACAGATGAATGGGGCACTGCATAGCTTTAAGAACAGCCAGAAAGTGTCAAAAAAGGCACGTCTGGCTGTGTATAAAGGTGTGTTGGTTCCTACACTTATGTATTGTAGTGAATGTTGGGTTTGGCAGAAGAAGCATGAAAATAAGATTAATGCTGCGGAGATGAGTAGGCCAAGAAGTATAGCCTGAGTGACTTGGTTGGATAAAGTAAAAAATAGTGAGATAAGAGAACGCTGTGGTGTAAAAGAAGATGTGGTTACAAAGATAGATAAAGGAATGCTTAGATGGTTTGGACACAGAACTATCCTCGTATTTGATCCGCGAATAAGGAAATTTTCAAGAAGTTGTCGAAATTTTTAATGTGTAAAATCTTTGCTCTCGCTTTCTTGCAATTTGTGGAAGTGATTTCGTGAAATGGGACGAAAGTGTGTAACAGTGTAACAGGAAGTCGCGGAAGCACGCGCTATTTGATTTGACGAATGAGCGCGCGGTGGTATAGTTGGCCGTCACATAGCCGTCAACCAATTTTCCGAGAGAACTTCGGTACTATCAGCCATCAGCTGTACACTTAAGTTAGTGTTATGTATAAAGTTTGCTGTTATATGCGTAAACTATACAAATAAATATTTACTGTTAATAACTATTCTCAATAAACTGCAGATCATTAATAAAAAATTCAAGTAAGTAATAATAAATAATTATTCGAATAAAATATTTCAGTATTTGGCTTTTTTAAATTTTAAGGTTGATTTCTGTCACTCTTAGTGTCAATTAAATAAAATACAATTATCAATAAAAAGAATTATTGTTTGATATGAAAAATCATTTCAAATAATACCTGACCCATTTCTTTTACAATATAATTTTAAAATTGCTTATTACTAAGGTGAGATGTCAAATGTTACATATCATATGCGACTACTGTAAAGCCTGCCGCAAATTGAACCCAGCCCACGCACATCCCACGCGCAGCACACGCGTGCACTATTTTGTAAAACATGTTTTGAGACAAAGTGGCGTATATTGAACCCATCCCGCGGCTAGGCTCAATTTCAAACTGTTTCGCGTGGGTCGGGTTGTGCTAGCAACACAGTTTCGTGGGTCGTGGGTCTCTACTTTTGTCAGTGTGATCAGTTTTTTATAACTGAAAATTGGAAAAATTCATTGAAATTGTTAGGAGCTCCTGTGTTATATGATACTAATCATGAAGATTACATGCAAACAAAACTAAAGGATGATTTGTGGGAGAAGATAGCCAAGGAATCTTATTTCATCATTCGCTTTACTTCTTTTTCTTTTTTTGCTGAGTAGGTGCAACAGGATAAATGTTTCTTCATCCTCAGATTCAGATTGTAAATCGAGATTTTGCTGGCTTGCTGTCATCTTGAATACTGGGAGAAGTGATAGAGATTTATGTATGAGTCGTGGGTGTGGGCTGTGTTCAATATGCGCTACTATTAAAAAACATGTACGTGGGCTTGATTTCGGTCACACGTGGGCTACGCATGGGTTCAATTTGCGGCGGGCCTAAGATTGGCTCGTTTTTTTAAATCGTGAATAAGGAGCTTTGACTGTTTGCTACGAAAAATATTAGAATGTTTACCTTATATTGGATGAAAATATTCTTGAAGTGAAGAAGACTTTTTTCGACCAGCCATCTTAGTTGCATGGATAACAGTAAATTTGCGCAGTCGAAAAACCTCTCAACAATTATTTGAGATTCGGACGTTGTTTTAGGTATATATTGCCTCCAATGTTCTCGATAATCTACAAATATATCCGCACACGATGGCAACCATTCGTTTTTCATAACGTTTCTGGCACGTTCGCAAATTTCTGTAACTCTTTCTTCTATATCTGCTGGAGTCAATGAGCTTCTGTCGATGTTTAAAAGTTCATTTTGAGGCACAATCAGCATGCTATCGTAGCTTTAAAAAGATTAATTCTTTTATTATATTAATTATTAATTTAAAAATATATGCGCTTACTTCTCCCACCAAAGATCCCGAATTTTTCGCAAAATTATGTTTCCATTGTAATAATGTTTTTCTATCATCTGGGTACTAATGCAGTACGTTGTGTGCCAAGGCACCGGAGCTCTTACCAACATAACTGGATAATCGGAAGGAAAAGTTTGGAATCGCAACCTACGAGAAATATAGCACGAGGTAAGAATATTATAAAATAAATGTTTAGGAGAGTTTCTTCCATTTTTGACGATGAACGCACAACTAAAAAATCTATCACAAGCCTTGGATACGGGAAAACCCCAAAAGAGAAGACGTTCACGGTTTACTCGCCTGCCCAACTTCCCAATTCAGTCTAATAAATTTCGCCAATTTCAATCGGGCTTCCTAATGATCATTGCTGGTGGGATTCAACAACATTATGGTTTGATATGGAATTGCAGGTTGCACTAATCACCAACGCCATCAGAAATGGTTTTTTCCATCAGTTTCTGTAAAAATCGCGCCACATGCTTTAAAATTATGAACATACAAAACTGTGGAGCCAGATTGTATATGGTTGCCTTGTTTTCTACTTAAAAGCGTCGACGATTTGTAACTGTAATCATTATAGCACGGGTAGATGAAAACATAAACAAGCGATAGTAAAATTGTACGATTTAATTTTTTTTTTGCCACTATCGACCAAGTGCACAGACTAAAAAACATATCATGGAATCACTAGAAGGGAAATCTTACTGCGTCAGCGCATTCTTGGACATATTTCAAGAGTTCGACCGCGTGTGGCATGGATTGTTATTCAAATTGAAAAATGGGTTACCAGATCACCTTTACGGAATATTAAGATCATTTCTCCAGCAGCGCCAGCAGTCTGGTCTCTGCTTTATAAAAGCAGGAGTTCCGCAAGGCAGCGTACTGAGTCCCATGCTCTACTTACTCTTTACTGCGCATCTGCCGACATCTGAATCGTTAATTACTGGAACCTTTGCTGCCGATACCGCTATACCAGCTACACATGGCGACCAGAAAATAACCTCAGAAATACTACAAAAAGAGCTAGATGACATCCCACTGGCTCAAAACGTGGCGGATAAAGGCAAACGAAAGAAAATCAGTCAACGTAACATTCACCTTAAAAAAAAAACTCTTGTCCTCCAATCACACTTAACAACATTGCAGTCTCACAAGCAGATGTTAGATGCCTTGGATTGCACTTGGACAAAAGGCTTACCTGGCAAAAATATATTTTCACTAAGAGAAAGCAACTTGGCATTCAAACGTGAAACCTTTACTGGGTCATTGGACGAAAGTCTCAACTATCTCTCGAAAACAAAATACTTCTGTACAAGGCAATACGCCCGCCTGGACGTATGGAATCCAACTGTGAGGTACATTGAAATCATGCAAAGGTTTTAAAATAAAGCACTTCGCATGATAACCAATGCCCCCTGGTTCGTACCCAACGAATTTTTACACCGTGATCTACGAATGCCCACTGTGAGACAGGAAATTATACGCCATACCAAACCCCCCCCGGAAGGTTTGCAGTTTTTGGTAGATAGAGTGACGATGAGTAGCAACAAGTACGGACTTGACCTTAATACAATCAAAACAAAAATTATGGTTATAAGTTAGGCCAATGTGCCAATTGTAACATTAAGAGTAACGGCAAGCCTATTGAACGAGTGAGTACCAATATCAATGACCAATGGGACCACGCGCAAGAGATAAAGATCCGTATTAAGAAAGCCAGAGCAGTGTTCGGAAATATGAGCAAAATATTTAAGAACCACGACTTAACGTTAGCAACAAAGGTGAGTTTTCTGCGCTGCTATGTGTTTTCAGTCCTGTTGTATGGGGTGGAGTCGTGGACAACTACTGAGGCAACAAGCAAAAGATTGGAAGTGTTTGAGATGTGGCTCTATCGTCGGATACTGAGGGTGTCGTGGACAATACGTGTTAACAATGAAGACGGTTTTGCAGAAAATAAATAAACAGAAAGAAATTCTAAACACCATCAAAATACGAAAACTCCAATACCTCGGTCATGTAATGAGAAACACAGAGAGATATAGATTACTTTAAAATATCTTACAGGGCAAAGTGGATGGAAAAAGAGGTGTAGGAAGAAAAAGAATCTGTTGGTTTAAGAACCTCAGAACCTGGTTTGCAGTGACCACCACACAGTTGTTCAGAGCCTTAGTTAATAAAGTGTTGATAACTAATATGGTTGCCAACATCCGGAACGGATAGGAGCTGCTAGAAGAAGAAAAATACCAGAACCTATAAAGAGCGCATCGAACGACACCCAAATACTCTGGCCCGGCCACTTATGGCAAACCACAACAAAGCGCGACGTTTAAAGCGTAAAATACCTTAAGATTTAATACAATCACAGTAAACACAGCTACTGTTTTAACAATGAGGATGTGACACAGGCCACATATCGAAAGCGCCAGCGATAGCACCAACCAAAATACTGCTGAATTTCCCACGAAGGAGACAGATTGTAGTAAATAAAGAAAACAAAAACAAAAATTGTTTTTCTACATTCACCTAATTATACAAATTACCAATTTGTTTCAAATAATTTTATTCAATATCAAAGCGCTTTAACTTGTGTCTTGTATGTTTGTGTTTTGTAACACTACCCATGTTCTCTAAATAATGATAGAAATAATGTTCAGTTCCCGTTTATTTTTCTTCATCCAGTGTGTGGTTAATTTTCGAGTGATATTTCATCTCTAAATTTTCGCAAACCAATGGCAGATGTAGGTACAAGAATTTCCATAAAACTGTGAAATGGCCATGAGATCTGATCAAAATTACGGAACGTGGCTGCATATAAATGAGAAGACTTCAACGTCAAAAAACACGTATCGGTAAAAATGAATGTCACTAAGAATTATTTTACCCCCAATGGAATCTTAATAAAATTAAATTAAACTTTATAAAAAGATCCATTTTATACTGCTACAACCTGGCCCTGCTTATTTGTCGGCGTCCGAGAGTCGATAACAACTCATATTAATGAGCGATTTGTTATGCCGGTCTCCGCGTTCTCGAACGCGGCGTCTAGCGGCTTTAAGAAGGTAGAAGAATTGTTCCGGACATGTTGAATTATGATTTAGAGGTATAAAAAGGACAGCGGCTGCGAAGAGGACAGTTTTAAAAAGTGTTTATGAGTTATGAAATTTAAATAGTTGTAAAAGTTGTTATTAGTTGAATATCTATGTGAATTGTAAAAGTAAAATTTATTGTGTAAAAGTATTGGAATAAAAATTGTTTTACTGTATCGAAAATTTGAAAGAAGTAAATATCGTAACAACACAATTTGTATTTACAAAGAAGTTACCGGTGCACGGCCGATATATTTCTTATCTCTGTATCCCGAAGACAGTTGGTTCATCAGTGTAAGAAGGATTAAAAAGGAATTCCGGCTAAATCGAGGAGGATCCAAGATTTTTTATTTGCACCATTTTCAGTTGTGCCATTGACTTTAATCAGTTAATTATTTTGCATCTTTCATTAGTAAATACAGTCCAAGATTCGGGGTTGCTAGGCTTTGAAATTTAAAAATTGCAACGTATGAATATGTGTGAGAAAGAGAGTCTATCTATACTATCCAGTGCGATAGAGGACGCAGCATAGCAGCAGCTATGTCACCTGTTTAAAATTGTGCGAGAGAGTGGGTCTATCCGTTCTATAATGTGATAAGAGAAGGAAGCAGCATAAGAATAGGGCACTCCTCTTGTGACGTATGGCAGAGTGTTCCTTAATAAATTTTATTAAATTAATATAAAAATTAAAAATTTAAATGAACAAAAAAATCCATAAAAGCATTGTGTTGCATTAAATAGTTATTTTTGTATCTTGAATGCGTAATGATACTTTTGCGTTTAAGAATGGGAAAATAACCATTTGATAACGCAAAAGCATTTCGCATTCGAGATGCAAACAATATTTTTTTGAAATCTGCATTAAAACTAATCTGAGAATAAAAAAATAAATATTTTTTAAGTATTTGTCATTGTTAACTGACTCATTTTATGTGTGAACTTAGACGATCTAGTAGATGGTGATATTGTTTGCATGACTTTCGTAACGTGTCAAACTGTCACAGCTTTAAAGTCATTGTTCTAAAGTTAATTAGAAATGATCTCTGAAAGTTATGATGACTATTTACCAGAAGAAGTATTGGAAGCGGCACAAAGTGCGGTTTCACAATAAATCCTCCAGAAATCATCAAGACAGTACGAAGTTGCCTATACCCAATTCAAAGAGTGGTGCAGTTCCAAAAGCATTCAGAGAGTGACTGAATCTGTGTTATCAGCAAAGCGGATTCCACAAAGATGTTATTTTAATTTTGGGAATAGATGTCGCTGGTGACCAAATCTGGAGAATAAGGGGGCTGTTCAAAAATTTCAAATCCCGCATTGTGAATAGCAGCCATTGCAACTTAACTTTTGTGGGCCACAGCGTTGTCCTAGTGGAAGAGCACATCTCTACTCAATTTTCCTGTCATGGTACGTTAATGTGGTAAATAATCCACGAAAATAACATGTAAAATCTCAAAAACTGTAGCCATGATCTTACCAGCTGATGGGACAGCACGAAATTTTCGAGGGGAAGTAGAACCCCTATGCCGCCATTCTATGCTTTGTTTTTTGGATTCTGGATCAAAGTGATGAACCCATGTTTTGTAGAGCGTAAGAAATGTTTGCTTAGGTTCATCAATATTCCTGTATGATCTCCAAATTTGTCTTCGCTACAACCTGGAGAACACGCTTCTAGTCTGCCATCAGCATTCGTAGAACCCAACGTGCAGAGAGTTTTTTGAGACCCAATTCCTGATGTAAAATGTTTTCAACGCTTTTAACAGAAAACCTACGTGTTTCTGCTATAGCCTTGACTGTAATTCTTTTGTCATTTAATACCGTGTCATGGACTAAATTTACATTTTCTTTGGTCACCACAGTTTTGTGGGCTCCTGCATCTGGTGCATGTTGACAGGACTCTCTTTCTAGTTTGAAGTCTCGTGACCAGTTCTTGATTACCTGTTACAAAGGAGCAGAGTCACCAATACTTCTACCATGTCCTTATAAATTTTTTGCGGGGATAACCCCTTTTTACAGAGGTACTTTATCCTACCTCTTATTTCAACTTTGTCCATTTTTATAAAATTACGTACAACTCAATGGTAAATAATTAATATTTAACAAACACGAACTGATGCGCTGATGCTAATTGGCACCCACTAATGTCAAACAATAAGATTTTGCCTGACACTTTATTTGCATTTGTAATTTAACGACAACTATGTTAGGGACAACAATTCGTGAACTATCTTCGTATATTCAACACACTAAAAATGGGATCAAGTCTCCCTACTCTCCCCTATTGTGTGGTTCCATATAAGTTGGGTTGTGTGTTTTTTATACCAATTTCATGTTACACAGTAAACAGTGTTCCTAAAGATCTGCAAATGGAGTTAATTGAGTTACAGTGCACCAATAAAATGAATCAAAATGAGAAACATTTTTGCTTTCACATAAATGTCAATTTAAAAAACAAGCTAAGGGTTCAACATTGAACATAAATATGAATCAACAAAAATTATATAATAGTTTTATACATTTTATAGGATGGCTTTCCTTAACGGATTCATAAAACTAATTAAACTTTAAATGCTTTAATTTCATAAAAAAAAAACTGAATATAAACATCATATAAACCTTTACATTTTTTTCCCGCCAACTGTCACCTGTCTTTTCTGTCATTTCTCACGCGCCGCACTTCTCTTCTTTTCCTTTAATGGCCTTGGCCTAAGTTACCACCGTGAGCAAGCTATATTGTACGTAACACTATAGTTCGGCTATCCTGACAGAGAATCTTCCCGATTCTCATACTAATATTTAGGAGC